>CAWUFW010012110.1:0-564163 GCA_963921515.1 Calotriton arnoldi
TTTGGTGGGATTTTGAAAATGCCCCTGCTAGACGGGAGCAAACGAAAGTTTCCCTGTCAATGTGGGCAGGGAAACTGCTGTGTCCCCAGGGTGGGCTTCCTGGTCACAGCCTATGAGCCGGCCCTGGGAGATGGGATTCCAAGGGCTCTTTAAAGGCTCAGGAATGGGGGCACATGCCCCCCTCACCTTTTTTGGTAGTTTTGGCCCCAGTTGTGGGCTCCCCTATGCCTATAATGGCTCGAGGAGGGGGGCTGTCCACCCCCTCTGCTTATAAAATGCGGCCTTGGGGAGTGGGCTCCTTGGGGCCTATAATGGCTCGGGGAGGGTGGCAGCGAGCCCCCTCCTCTTATGAAATGTGGCCCCTGGGGTGGGCTCCTTGGGACCTATAATGGCTCATGGAGGAGGGCCGTGTGCCCCTCTCACCTTATAAAATGCGGCCCAGGGGCAATCCCGCTGGATTACGGCTAACATTGCTGGGGGGAGGGGCGAGGGTGAGGCTCCCCATTCCGGCCTGGGTGGGGGTGGTCATTCCCTTTGGGTTCCTCCATGGGTATCCCTAACCTGCCTCATTATATCTTTTTTTTTTCCCTTCAAAGTTCAGGACAGAGGACTACGTCCACGAGTTCTGCTGTTGTTGCTGCCATCCAATCAGACTCCAGTGAGAGCGGAATGGCCTAAGGGAAATAAAGCTCCTGGGCCAGTCAGAACGATTTATTTATAAATTGGTGCTCCCCCGAGAGCCTCTCGCGGACCCAACTGTTAAATATTTTTGACCATTCATTTCTAAAAAACAAAAAAAAACTACTGAGCAGATTGACACCAAATCACAACAAGCATTGGCATAGCCAATAGGTCTCGCCTTTGGGAACTAATGAGTGTTCAGGCAGAGATAATGACTTTGTGTTTGTTTTTAAGCTGTTTTGTACAGATGTGTGCAGTATGCTGAAAAGTTATAATAAAAAAGTGTGAGAAGCATTTTTGTTACCTTAGATATGACCAAGAAAGTATTATGTACAAGAGAATGACTATATTAAACAAGCATTGGCATAGCCAATAGGTCTCGCCTTTGGAACCTTATAAGTGTTTAGTCATGCAACAGTTGATGTTGTTGCACCAAGGATATTGTGCTGCTAACCAAATACTTATAAGGTCCCAAAAGCGAGACCTATTGGCTATGCCAATGCTTGTTTACAAATGGCACATAAACCAGTTTGGCATCAGATGAGCGCAATAGTCTGTTTGGCGTATACCAGTACAGCCGCTCTTTTAAATAGGTTTAGGGAAAACAATGGTTCAATGTTGGCCACAGTGGGTCCAGAGCAAAAAAGTGTTAACCCCAAAGGGGCACTAGCTTCCTAAATTAAACTTGAGGATTAATCAATCATACTGAGAGCACAAAGGTAGGGAAACGTATGTAGTGTAAAATATACAGTTTATTTTACACAGGTTCAACTTGATACTCTAAGTAATATTCAGGTGCTCATAAAAAGTGAAAGTGAGCGTGATGTGACAAGGTGATAGTGGATTAAAAACCATAACATCGCATTGACAACAGAACAAATGGAACTCCACGTGAGTTTAAACAATGGAAGGAGTTCCTGTTGTAAGGGTCCCTACTTGTGCTCTCAGTATGATTAATCCTCAAGTTTAATTTAGGAAGCTAGTGCCCCTTTGGGGTTAACACTTTTTTGCTCTGGACCCACTGTGGCCAACATTGAACCATTGTTTTCCCTAAACTTATGCTCACCCCAGGTTCACTTATCGGGGTACCCTTGTTCTCCCATACTGCTCTTTTAAATAGGCCGGCCCGGCTCCATAAAGTGCCTTGTGAACCAGACACATTGCCTTGAACATAGTACGCTTCCTCACTGGCAATCAGTGCAATTTCCGAATTTCTTTCGCTATTGAAGCGTATTTTGGGATGCCCGACACCAGTCTAGCAGCCGCATTCTGAAGGAGTTGCAACTTCTGTAGAGAGCCTTCCTGAATATTGAAGTACAAACTATTACAGTAATCCAGTCTCGACATAGTGAGAGCTGTGATAACTGTTTTACGACATTCTGTAGGTAACAGTGGCAGAATTTTCTTGCATGACCTCAGAGCGAAAGACGTAGCAGAGACCACCGAGTTAACCTGGTCTTTAAAATTGAGCTTCTGGTCCACCCACACACCTAGGTTTTTAACCTTCCTGTTGGGTGCGGGTAGGGGGCCCAGGGAGTCTGGCCACCAATCTGGAGTCCAAAAATGAGGATCATTCCCAAAGCATACCACCTCCGTCTTACTGGAGTTTAGCTTAAGGCAGTTTTGGGCCATCCAGATCCCTACGGCATTCATGCACTCTTTAAAACGAACTGCCGTGCTCTTTGACTCAGCTGGTAGAAGAGACACCACAATTTGAGTATCATCCGCATAAGTAGTTAGACTGAACCCAAATGACTGAATAAGGGGCGCCAAAGAGGGCACATATATATTAAATAGTGTCGGACTCAGTGAGGAGCCTTGCGGGACCCCAAATGGTAGTGAAAAAGGTTTAGATACAAATTCCCCCAACATTACCCGCTGACTCCGGTTTGACAAGAATGATCTTAGGAGTCTCCAGGCCGAACCCTGTACCCCAATCTCCTGCAGCCGGTCCATCAACAAATCGTGATGGACCGTGTCAAATGCTGCAGAGAGATCTAACAAGATCAGAGCAGCCTTGCCACCTTGATCTAGAATGGTCCGTATCTCTTCAGTAGATTTCAAGAGGGCAGCTTCGGTGCTGTGGCCCCCTCGAAAACCATACTGAGTTTGGTCCAATGCTTGTGTAGACTCGAGAAATTGGCTAAGTTGCGTATTTAAATTTCTCTCGATGATTTTAGCAGGTACCGGAAGTCTGGATATTGGTCTAAAATTGTTAGGGTCTTTTGTATCAAGATTCGGTTTCTTCAGAAGGGGGAGAATAGAGGTTTTTTTCCAGTCTAACGGAAAATGTCCCTCTGAGTACATCAAATTAAAAATGGGTGTCAAAACTTGAGAGACTGGCTCTGCCGCTAACTTTAATATCGCTATCGGGCAAGGGTCCAAAGGGGACCCAGATTTCACCTGCATAATAAGATGACCAGTTTCTGTAACTGTAAGCTGGGCAAATTTGTCCAGTAGCACTTTCTTTTCCAGATGTGGGTCAGCCATTAGGCCCGCCGTATTCTTAGGGGTAACATTAGAGAAAGTGGAGAAAATGGCATCCACTTTCTCATAGAAGAAACTGGCCAATTTTTCGCAAAGATCTTGACTAGGCGTAGATGTACTCGCCACTGGATTGGCCAGGCTAGTGACTGTATTAAATAGTTCCCTAGCTGAATTATTTGCTCTGTTAATCTTCATGGAAAAAAATAAAAGCTTTGCCTGGTGAGTCTGCTGTTTGTATATGGCAAGACCCCGTTTATACTCCTCCTTATCAGTATCCTTGTACTCTGTTCTCCATCTTCTCTCCAAGTGTTTACAAATCAATTTTCTTTCCCTGAGTTCTTGTGAATACCAGGGAGCGGAGGGCAGCCGTCTGGTGGGATAGAACATTTTTCTAGGAGCAAGCATGTTCCCTGCTGTTTCTAGCCAGCTGGTGTAGGAACGTGTTGCCTCTTCTAAATTTGAGGGAGACATAACTGCAGTCTTATTGAGAATATCACACAAATCCTCCGCCACTACTTTATTCCACGCCCTTTTCACCAGTTTTTTTTTTTTAACTGGCTTTTGAGATTGGCGCTCGGGAATGGTGAGATTAAATAGAACTGCTCTGTGGTCTGACCATGGAAGCGGAATGATATTGGTGACTAGTAACTGAGGATTATTAGAAAAAATACCATCCAGTAAATGGCCTGCCTGATGAGTCACATCAGTCACCAGTTGCTCTAAATTACTACACTTCATTAAATCTAACAGTTTGGCTGTGTCTGGGTCGAAGAACGTTTCCAAGTGGAAATTAAAATCGCCTAAGATAGTATAGGAGCTAGCCAAAATACCCACTTCAATGAGTTTGCCCACCTGCTCAATGAAGCGGCCTCTAGGGCCTGGAGGTCTGTAAACAAGTGAGCCTTGAAAAGTAGAGTGGAGGGACATGCGGAAGGAGAAGTCTAGCACCTCACAGCCTTCCACCTCTCCCGGGCTAAAAGAAGCGATAAGGGAGGAATGATAAATGACCGCTAATCCGCCTCCTCTTCCCCTAGGCCTGTTCAAAGTATAAAAAACAAAATTAGGAGGCGTCGCTTTAATCAGGTCTGGGCCGGAAGCATTATCCGTCCAGGATTCTGTAATAAAAGCTATCTTAATGTTTCCAGCTTCCATGAATAAAGCACACTCTGTGCTGTGTTTAATCAATGATCTGACATTCATCAAGGCCAATTTCCAAGTTGAAGTCCCAATGTCTTTCTCGATCTTTCCTGCGTGAGTTCTAGACCTCTCTAAGGTGTCAAACAGTAACTTTGGAATTATAGTCCCACACCCTGGACAAACATTAAAGGGCTCCAGTGGCTGCGCATCAGGACTAATACAATGGCATAAGTGAGTTTTAGTGTTAGTATTGAGGCTTTTTAATATGGAACCATCATAATGCAATTTAAAATGTTTACCTCGACATCCCTGGGCAGAGGGGCTGGCGCTGAGCGCGATACGAACGCGGACGGGCGCAGACGGGCTTGCCTTTAGCGCGCCTTCGGCGCACCGCCGGCGCGCCCGCTGCGCGCTCGTGGCATACTGCATTTAAATATCATTTGGGACCAGAAAGCATAGCCCGCTGACCCCACGACCAACTCGAGATGGCGGACCCGCAATCCAACCGCCGGCCAACCTGGACCTGAGATCGGGATTACGGGATATTAAAAGTGAGGTGCAGGTAACAGAGATCAAGTAATAGCTTAAAACCGTTTTTTAAAAAAAAGTAAGCAAGTTAAAATCGTTTTTTTTAAAAGTTAGAAATCAGAGTGCAAATATCGCAATACTAGCAGCAACAAGCATGTACACCCGGCTGAGCCTAAGGAGAGGATGGCATTCTGAGTTAAGGCCCAAAATTAAACAGTAGAAAAAAAAAGAAGCGAACAGTCAGAGCCCACAGGGCCTAAGCCCCCCAACCCTCCAAGAGATGAAAAATAGAACACCT
Organism: Calotriton arnoldi; assembly: GCA_963921515.1. Lineage (NCBI taxonomy): Eukaryota > Metazoa > Chordata > Amphibia > Caudata > Salamandridae > Calotriton > Calotriton arnoldi. Next base: position 5,132 of record CAWUFW010012110.1, read on the forward strand.
TGCAGGGGACTGGGCACAACTGCTTCAACTCCACGAGAGGGCAGCTCAGGCCTTGAGGGAACGCAGAACCACCACCTGTGTTGCAGAGCCTTGTGGAGTCCGTGGGAGCCCAGGTGGACACAGATGTTGCAGCGAGCTTGTAGGATGACAAGTTTAGGAGTCGACAGAGTCTTCTCAGTTGTAGTCTTAGTCCGAAAGCAAAAGGATGATGCGATCAGTTCGGCACAGTCAGCACGACTCGGCCAAGATGTCCAGACGGTCAAAGAAGAAGTGGAGTTGGATCTGAATCGAATCCCACAACAAATCTAGGGACCCACCCACAGGTAAGCCCTTAAGTACCCTAAGGTGAGGGTTGGGATGATTCAGGGTTCCCTCCTACATTAGGGGTCAGACAGTGGGGAGGATACTCCCATGTCATTTGTCCAGTTTCGCACCAGAGCTGGGAGACAACGGCTCCCTGATCTGGTTTGAACTGGAGTATGCAAGGAGGGCACCAAATGTGCAGTTCCAGCAGACTATGTGGCGCTGGCCAGCGCCCCCACCCCGGCCCAATAGACTAAGTCCTGTCTGGGAGGTGGTCACACCTCCCTGAGACAGGAAACCTATTGTCCCACCTTCCCCTGCTTGGTGAGCAGCAGGAGAGCAGAATTGTGTCTGTGGTCGGCAGCAGCTCTAGGCTGCTGTCAGACTCTGTTAGATCGGTCCCAGGAGTATGGAGGGCCTCCTCGAGGGGCCCTACTTTGGATGGACTCATACCTCCAACACCGGATATAGTGTTAGTGTATGATTCCAACATGTTTGATACCAAACATGCCCAGGTTTGTTCCAGACAGTTTAGAGATAGTCATTGTGTAATGACGCAATGGCCCTCTATATGTTATGGCTGATACACTTGCAAACTGGGAGAATGGACTCTGTAGGCTGTAGGGGTGTCCTGCTCATGCAGGGGCACCCTCACACATGGAACCGAGCACCCTGCCTTCAGGACTGGAAGGCCTGCAAGAGGGGTGACTTATGGGTCTCAAGTGCAGTGAGTCTGAGATATAAGGAAACTTATATCTCTTGTGAGTGCTGCATGCACCAACTCACACAGGCTGCAATGGCAAGCCTGTAGTGGTAGTTTGGAGGGTCCCCCCTGGGTGGCATAATACATGCTACAGCCCATAGGGGACCTCAGGGGTACCCATGCCCTAGGTACCTTAGTACCATACACTAGGGACTTACCAGGGTGCCCCAGTAGCCAAATAGGAAGGTACCAAGGTACTTATCAAAACCAATTTAGGGAGGAAGCACAGTGACTGGGGTCCTGATTAGCAGGATCCCAGTCAGACTAGTCAGAAAACAGTTGAACACCAGCGAAAAGTGGGGTAACCATGAAAGCAGATCGTACTTTCCTACAATTACTATCAATTCATAGGGATTTTTACGAGGCCCTGTGTGGTATTCATGTATTCTTAACATCGTCTGTTTCTGGCAGGCTCTCAACCCGTTTCATTCTTAGTAGAACTTTTAGGTGCTCTGGAATGTGTATCTTGTGATCTCTGTTACTTAGAACTTCAATGGTCAGTTGCTGTTGAAGTGCTTTGTGGATAGGACGTTTCTGTTCATATGAAGAATCTCAATAAAGAAGAAATATTATACATTGCTGCAGTCATCGTACTTCTCTCATCCAAGACTGAAACATGTAAGTGTTGGGACTCCGACCCCTAAACATTTCAAAGGGAATTTTTCCCGTGGTGGAATGAGGAGTTAGGCGGTAAACCATCACCCGTTCAACTATACCAATCTTCCAGTCTTTGCCTTGGTCTTTAGCCAGCTGAATGGACTCTTTTAGGACACAGTTGAACCTCTCTACCATACTGTTAGTTTCGGGATATTAGAGGGCGCAACGCTTGTGCTTAATACCTCTCTTTTCCAAGAAGTCTTCCATCTCTTTCGAGACTATTTGAATACCATTGTCTGTCAAGAGAGACTCTGGGAGACCCTCTCTACAGAAGATGTTGTCCAAGAACTTGATGACATCTTTAGTCTCGATACTTTGCATCACCTTTACTTCAGGCCACATTGAATACATATCCATCAACACCAGAACATATGATTGACCAGTTTTGCATGTCACTGGCCCCAAGAGATCTAAGGCTACTTCTTGCCAACAGCGTGTGAGGGCATCACGTATGACCATGAGTTGTACTCTTGTTTTGTATACTTTATCACACGCATTGCATTCCATGCACTCCCTTATCACACGCTCCACCAGAGTGTCAATGCCTGGCCACTAGAAATTTAAACAAATTCTCTCCTTAGTTTTCGTAATTACTTGGTGTCCCTGATGAGCTAATTGGATAATTTTCATCCTCACTAATGATGGAGGAACAAGTCTGGTGCCCCTCCAAAGTAGACCTCCACTTACAGAAAGTTCATCTCGAACATTCCAGAACTTGCGAACTTCCTTGTTAAGCTTCCTTAAGCCTGACCAACCTACATTCCCCATCCTTTACACCTCGCAGACCACTGCGTAATTTTTCATTGTTTCTCTCCATTCTCCCTCACTAATTACTCCCTCCATGACCTCACATACTTTATAATCATCATCCTCCCATGATCCATCAGGATTGGCAGGTACACAGGCGTCCTGTTTGGAGACCACGCATGAAAGACAGTCAGCGACTTTATTCTCAGTGCCAGGTATGTCATTCACCATAAAATCATGATCCTGTAAGACATCCTTCCACCTTCAAATCCTGGAAGAGACTGCATCTAGACTTTTCTTGCAGAACACCTTTTAAAGGTTTGTGGTTGGTGCGAACCACAAAAGAGCTTCCCCAGAGGAATTTCTTTAATTTCCTTACAGCTCAGAAAATATACAAAGCTTCCTTTTCGATTACAGAGTATTGTGTCTCTGGACCAACCAGCGCTCTGGATAGAAGCATGATGGTTACCTCCTTATTATCTTTTATCTGTTTGAGAACACCCTTTGAACTGGCGTCAGTGATTAAAACTGAGCAGGTAGAGGTGTCAAAACTCTGGAGAGAAGGTGCACAACCCAGTGCCTTCTTGACATCATCAAATTCTGTTTGACATTGTGAAGACCAATTGAACTTCACCCCTTTTTTTAGGAGTGTCCTCAGGGCAAAAGTACGATAGGCAAACTGGGGAACACATTTATTATAATATTCCACCATGCCTAAAAAGATGACTAGATCATCTCTAGATTGTGGAACAGGGAGACTTTCAATGGTCTTTACAAGATGGTCTCTAGGTCTAACTCCTTCTTTTGTTAATTTGTGACCCAGATAGTCAATCTCTGAGAGGTTAAATTTACACTTGTTTTCCCGCAATGTTAAACCTCGTGCTCTAAACCGCTCAAGGTCTACCCTAAGCCTGTCATCATGCTCTCGCTGAGATGATCCATAAACTAAGACATCATCTTGATATATTTTAACTCCCGCCAGACCGTTCAATACGTCTTCCATGACACACTGGAATACGGAGGCAGCGGAGTTTAGACCAAAGAGAAGACGAGTGAATTTGTAGGTTCCGAACAGGGTTATGAAGGCTGTCTAGCTCATGGAATCGTCATTCAAGTAAGAGTTCAATTGATGATGTAAAGGTGAATGATCATAACATTAAAATGCTTTTTGATTCAGGAGCAAAACTCTCGCTCATTCCCAAAGTTTTCTTTGATAAAATACTGAAAGGGAAAGTAAAGGTTTTCAAACCTGATATTAAGTCCCTAGCCTATGGTGGTCAACCAATAAAGTTGTTCGGTTATTTCTTGGGTGGCATAGAATACAAAGGGAGGCTTACTGCAGGGAATATTTACATCTCTTGTAGAGGAGATAGTATCATTAGTTGGATTCATCAAGCAGATCTGGGTGTCTCTTTGATTCCTGGTGGTGATCCCTGTATAGTTCTCTGCTCCTGCGCTCCCGCTGCTGCCGTGTGCCTAAGATAACAATACCATGGTCTACTCCTATGCGGCCGATCCTGCCGCGTGCCGAACATAACAATACCATGGTCTGCTCCTGTGCTCCTACTGTTGCCATGTGCCTAATACAGCAATACCAAGGTCTGCTCCTGTACTCCAGTTGGTCGCCAAAAAATGTAAGAAGCAGAGGGACAAAGGTAGGTGGATTTCCACATTTAATCAGATACTGGAGCAGACCGACCAAACACAGCCTGCTAGAACAACAGTCCCTCGGACAACTGACAGCATTCAAAACTTAACAATTCCTGTTCTAGAATAATACAAATTCTAGTCAATTTTGTCAGCACAGACACAACACACCTTCCTCCTCAAAGAAAATTAAAACAACAAGGAAAAACACAGACAAGAATGAAAGAATCTCATCTAAAATATTGCAATTCAAAATCTGACGAATGCCTGTAAGTTATCTAGGCGTGCAACTCAGGCCAGCCCTACATCTGGCAACCTGATGCCCTGAGCCAGATCTGTCAATAACCATGGGCTGGGGTCTCGGGGCCTGTCTGACCATGTATCTCTGACTCTGGATTGATGGGGAGGTCACCTTGGGTAAATCCGGCAGCAATGATACAAGTTTGTTAGAACTTCTACAAGTAATGTGGCGGTCACTGATGGTAAACAGACATAATATCGAATTCATAATATCGAATTGCCAAAATATCGAGTTGTTAATATAGAATGGACAGAATATCGAATTGCCAAAATATAGTGGTGCAGAATATCGAAATTCAGGTAAGAAATATCGATTGTCATAATATCGACAGTCATAATATAGTTGTTAAAAATATCGAATTTTTTTATAGTGTTTTAAGTGTTAGTATATGTGTTAAAAGTATGTATTATTTTTGTAATGTATGTTTTAATTTTTTTAAAGTAATGAATTTTATGTTATTTAATTTTTGCGTAATTTAATTCTGTAGCGGGTTGTGGGTTTATAGGGGAATAGGGTGGGAAGTAATTTAATTATAGTAAATTAAATATTAATTTTTAGAAATTATTAATTATATTTAATTTAAGTTTGCGTTTTAGTTCTGTAGCGGGTTGTGGGTTTATAGGGGAAAAGGGTGGGAACTAATTTAATTGTAATTAAGTAATTATTTAATTTTATTTATTGGTATTGATAAATAATTCATTGTTAATTAATTATTAATTGGTAATTAATTTGTATTAATTGGTAATTAATTTTTATTAATTTTTTAATTGATAATTATATTAATTGTATTAATTTATTATTCAGAGCGGGTTGTGGGTTTATAGGGGAATAGGGTGGGAAGTAATTTAATTGTAATTCAGTAATTATTTATTTTTATTTATTGGTATTGATTATTAATTTATTGTTAATTAATTCTTATTTGGTAATTAATTTTTATTAATTGGTAATTAATTTTTATTAATTTATTAATTGATAATTATTTTAATTGTATTAATTTATTCTTCGTAGCGGGTTGTGGGTTTATAGGGGAATAGGGTGGGAAGTAATTTAATTGTAATTAATTAATTATTGAAAATATTTTTGTGTATTGATAATTAATTTACTGTCAATTAATTATTACTTGTTTTTTTATTATTGATTAATTTTTGGTATTGAAAATTAATTCTTTGTTAATTAATCATTAATAGGTAATTAATTTTTAAGAAATAATATTTATTGGTATTTAGAATTAATTATTAAATATTTTGTAATTTGTAATTAATTTGTAATTAATTTTTTATTGGTATAGATAATTATTTTATTTTTATTTAAATATTAAATCATTATTTTCCCTACTGTTGCACTCTCTGGAGTGGGAATAGTAATTTTTACCCCTACGCTATCCAACTCTTTCCCTACTGTTGCACTCTCTGGAGTGGGAATAGTAATTTATACCCCTACGCTATCCAACGCTTTCTCTACTGTTGCACTCTCTGGAGTGGGAATAGTAATTTTTACCCCTATACTATCCAACGCTTTCCCTACTGTTGCACTCTCTGGAGTGGGAATAGTAATTTTTACTCTCCCGCTATCCAACGCTTTCCCTACTGTTGCACTCACTGGAGTGGGAATAGTAATTTTTACCCTCCCGCTATCCAACGCTTTCCCTACTGTTGCACTCTCTGGAGTGGGAATAGTAATTTTTACCCCTACGCTATCCAACGCTTTCCCTACTGTTGCACTCTCTGGAGTGGGAATAGTAATTTTACCCTCCCGCTATCCAACGCTTTCCCTACTGTTGCACTCACTGGAGTGGGAATAGTAATTTTTACCCTCCCGCTATCCAACGCTTTCCCTACTGTTGCACTCACTGGAGTGGTAATAGTAAATTTTACCCTCCCGCTATCCTACGCTAAAAATATTGAATATTTTTTATAAATATTACGTTAATATATATATGTATTAAAAAAGAAAATGTATGTTTATTTTTTTTCTAAGTTACATTAATTTTAAAGTTAAGTATTTTTAAGTATGTTTTAGTTAATTATATATATTATTTCATTAATTTTACAATACTTTTTATACATTTAAAAAATTCGATATTTTGACTAACTATATTTTTTACAACTATATTTTGGATTCGATATTTTTGTACTTACCTGTTTGTAGATAGGGAGTCGATATTTTGGCATTCTATATTTTTACTTCGATATTTTTGTAGGTCGATATTCTCGTTATCGATATTCTGTCAGTGATCCGTCACTGATATCATATTTATCGACATCCTTAATATTGTGCGTACAGGTGTCATAGCGTACATTGATACTGACATTGTTTATGCATGCCTCGGTCATGGCCTACTTTGACATTGTTTCTAGTGGTATTGACATTGTTGCAATTACATGGACTATGAAATACATAGACATCTCATTTATGGGCATTGTTATGTGGGCATAGGTTCTGGCACACTTTGACATTGCTTTAATTGGTATTGCTGTTGTCGGTCCTGCACACATCTTGGTATACATCGACATCGTATTCACCCATCTTAACTGTCATGTAGTTCCTACAAATCTATATAGGATCTGCGCGTTTAGGCAACATAAACTAAGGGATTGGTGTCAAGACTGATTCCAGACACTCCCAAAGGATGTGTTAGTCTGTAGACCGGCTAGCTCACAATGCCACTATAAGCCCCACAATCTTACCAAGGAGTGAATAGTTTCTGGCAACTATAGAACATGACAACCCTGACCCCTCAGGGATCGTGGAAACAGTACAGTACTTTTCGCTCAGTCACTCGTGCTCACTTTGTCTCAGAGAGATGGGGACGTTTTCAATAAGTATTTATTGAACCAGCATTATTCTAGTATAAAATACATGTTCTGCAACAACCATGAGACAGAAACAGATATAGACGATTATGAGCACCAGCAGAGTAAAGAAAAGGTAGAATTCTACCATTGTGCTAAAACTGTAAATATATGCAGGCATATAGATACATGACAGTAATAATGTGTACTCCTATGATGCTAACCCTAACTAGATGTACCTAAGTGTACCTAGCATGTATGTAGGTGTATAACCAAGATTCCTCTTAGGAAAGAGCCAACCCCATTACCTGATATGAGACAATGAAGGACCCCATCTTGGTCCCGAGTTGGACACCCCGTGAGGGATGTCAGATCACTGCGTTCTGGAGTGTCTGCGTGCAGGGACTTCAGCGCCTCGTGTCAGCATGGAAGTTTTTTCTCATCTGGTCTACCAGCGAAGATGTGGTACTATATACCCGAAAGATACCCTCAGGTGTTCTACCAAGATGTATCATGGTACTGTGGGGGCTTGTCGGCCAAGTATGATGATAGTGGTGACCCTTATACAGAATTATTATGCAGAAGATGGTAATCCTGCTGTGATACTGAGAATCCTCATGCATAATAAATGAGGCTAGTTTTCAAAGAAAACCACATGGCATTTATGCAGCACCTAACTAGGTAAAAGGTCAGAGACAGACCGTTATGTAGAACAAAGCTAGGACAAATGTAGGTAAAAGGTCGTGCAACTACCTAGGCCTATTTTGGGGTACATTGGGGTTAATAACATAACATTCCCTCCTCGAATTGAATTTTCAACTACTCTACCCTCCTCATATGTCTTGGTTGTTCCAATATTTGAAAGTCTGTGTGTGTGTGTGTGTGTAGTGTCTGTTGCTCTTTCCCCAGCTACATGAATACTACCTAATTTGAGGATTGTGTTTTAACAACAGGAAACCCCCACTTGAAGGAAACCACACAACAAGAGTATAGCAACGAAAACTGGAATTAGTGACGTTAATAATTTGGACACCCATAGGGGGATCCAAGAAAAGATACTTTGCAACCAGTCCTGCTCAGGGGCACCTCCCCCTTCTTCAAGTTGGCTTGCAGACAATGCAGTTCTTAGATGGCAAGAGCTAATGTCCCTTGACCATATCATTTCCAAGGATAAAAGTACAACACAGTCATCAAGGACAACACAGACTGATGGCTCTCAGTTCTTCCTTGATACCGTTTAGGCCAAGCTCAGTATCATTGATCATCTTGAGAAGCTCCCACCTGGTTATTTGTAACCAATGGGCATTCACCTTCATTTGCATAGTGAAGAAGGACCCTCCTGAGTTTACTTGAGTCTCTGAAAACAGTCTAAATTCTTCTGGAATATCCTTGTACTTAGCCCAGCCAAAATACTCAGCATTTTTCTCCTTCGAGCCTGATGCAAAAGAGTTGTTTTCTTCTGTAATGGATGTTGAAACAACTCAGACAGATCTTCTTCAGGGCTGACCAGTGTTGGGGTGTGTATGGTTATGAGGGTGCAGAGGCCCCACCATCCCGGGACAAGCTGGGTGTAGGGAAGGTCGCCGCATTGCCAGTAGATATCAGTCAACATGGAGGTACCCCATTACAGGTCCAGTGTATACAGTATCAAGTCACAGTTTTTGTTGTATGCAAGCAATATGATTCCTTTGCCTCTGAAACACAGAGAATACAGTGTATGTTTCCGTACAATTAGGGATTGTCCCTTCCCCTCCAACCATGTGTACCTTTTGATCTCGGTGTCCCTGACTTCCTGGCACGGGCGTCTATACTGGAGTTAGAACCCGTCCCATGAGACTCATTTCTCCCAGCGTGATCACTGTGAGCGGCACTGCAATGGAATTCCATGTCTGGGGTCCACTTGTCATTAAAGAAGGTGACCCCCACAGACGTTAAGGGCCACCTGGGACCGCAGATGGAGGCAGGAGTGGACGTATTTGTGTATTGGTGCGGTGGTCTTGCTACCTCCAGGAACCTCTTTCCTACAAAGTCCCGGGGCCAAACAGTGTTCTCCCCTATAGTGCCCCTTCTGAGCATCCTGTCTACCTCGGATTGGATGTCGCTAACCTTGCTGAAGAGATTCAGTGTGGTGGGGTTGGTCTGGTGATGTTTACTATTGGCCTACGGGGATCTACCCTATTAGGTTGAATCTTGACCCTAGGTACATAGGTACAGATGGACGAGGAATTTTCTGGGGCTATCTCCTGTGATAAGTAAAGCCTGTTTGCCCCTTCAGCATGTGGTATCAGCAACCAAATGTAGCATGACTTGTTCGTGGTTTGAGGGCCCATGGCGGTTATGTGTTGGCACCAGGTGTTGTGTAGGAGTGCACTATGTAGTGGGTGAGGAATGCCTGCATTTAGTTCAGTATCGGTGTACGTGAGGTGAGAGAGGTCCCTGCGCCTGTGTTGCAAGAATGCACAGTTTATGAGGCTAGGCATACTTCTAGCTCCGGGGGGGCTTGAGAGCAACCCAGCTAAATGCATGTACAAAGATACAAAAATACGTAACTTATAAAACATTTGTGGGCTGTAGGATCATCTTCAGGGGAGATGTCTGTTAGGCTGTAGGATCATCTTCAGGGGAGATGTCTGTTTTCTGGGCTATAGGATCATCTTCAGGGGAGAAGTCGTTTGTCTGGTTGCCCAGAGGAGTCTTGTCTTGGTGTAGTACAAAACATCTCTCAAATGTTTGCGAGGTCCATTTAAAGTCTGTTGCACTTGTGCGGTTGATCTGGTGAAAAGTTCTTTTGACAGCTTTGATTGAAGGGGTTGAGGACCGCACATGGTGCACGTGCAGTTCGATCGCAGACCTGTAGGATAAGAGCTGTGTGCACATCGTTAAGCAGTTGTTTTGAAAATTCCTGTGTTTGCATTTTATCAATACACTTGATGGTTTTACTTGTGAGCAAATTTTCCCAGTGTGGTACTGGAAGGAGCTAGGATTTTTGGGGAATGGTGAGTTTTAAGGTGATTTTAGTGCTCTTTGTATTGTGGTTCCCCCCTCTCCTTGCTACGGTGGGGACAGTACTCTTCCTCTGTGGGCTGCTGTGCTTAAATGTGTGATGTTTTAATTGGTGCGGAGGTGCCCTTTTGACCTGCATGTGCTGCAAGCAATTATGAAAAAGTATTAAAAGGGGATGTTTGATTTTTTGGCAAATGTTTCCATTGACAGGTGCACAACCCTTGGCTCTCTGCACGTGGCGTGGAATGAAGATTTGTCTTATTGGGTTGAGTTGTTGGGTCACGCCCGTCTTCTGGTCTAGGAGTTGCTAATTTTAACAAGGGATATCAAAGGTGATTGGAGGTTTGTTCGTGGAACCCCCGTAGGGCCCTGCAGGGAAATGGCTGGAATTGTGTTTGTTTGCTGTGCTTTTCAACGAGTGTTGGGTGTCTCGTTGTGGCCTTTGTGTGCTCGGCCTGATGTGGGTAACGCTAACGAACGCGATGGATTTTCGTTATGGACTGGGGTTGCATAATGGGGGTGTCTTTGGAGTTTTGAGGACATTGTTGCTCTCCGCATGTTGACGGACCTGGATACCAGCGCCTGTGCATTCGCCTCGTTTTTAAACTTAAGGAGGGCCTTCATTTGGTGGGAAGCCCAGAGGTCGGTGAGACATACATAGCCTGTCCAAAGTTGGACTTGGGTGAGCGGTCCTGGGTGCCTGTTTTTTGCACCAGCTGGGGGGCATGCCCTGCTCCCTCATCAGACTTTCCTCCCTCCGGGGCGTGGTTGGCTAATTGTGCCCTGGCGTACCAACAGCAGTGGGAGCCCCTGGCCCTTGCGGGCACCCGGGTGACGAACTCTAGCGTGGATTCCTGATCAACATAGTATGGCCGTCCTAGAGGATGGCTAGAAAGGCAGGTAAGGAAATGTGACTGGGAGCAGTATGAAGGTGATATGTCGCTTTGGGAGATGGGTTTGAACCCTGTGATTGTGTTAATGCATTGCGAGTCCAGACAGTCACCCCTCCTTGCTGCAGTTGCGGGCCCGGTCCCTGCTGGGCTGAGTTCCCTGTCTGTTGCAGTGGTTACCCTCTGTTCGGCCAACCTCCAGGCTCTTATGGCGGTGGGGTGCCTGCAGGCTGATTACCTTGTGGCTGATTTTGAGATGCATTTGCATTGCCCTGAATTTGGTTTTGGGGTGGATGTTCTGTTGGGGCTGTCCTGGCACTATTCCATTCTGATAGTGGCACATTTTTAGACGGCATTGGTTGGCCATGTGGCCCATTCTGTGACAGTAGAGGCACTCTATGTGGCTGGTTTGTGCCTAGCCTCCCTAACCTTGACCGCTAGGACAGAGCTCCCCTTGAAACTTGTGCAATCTGGACATTCACGGCCCAGGTGTCCCCCTCTAGGGCGCTGTTTTTCAACTTCTGTTAGGACAGTTTAGCGGTGTCTCTCTGGGCCTGCTCCTACTTTTCCCTGTCCTTCTCCTGTCTTTTCCAGTAATAGTGTAGTATGTGGGCCTGTATTTCTCATCAAGGTTTGGTGTCTAGTGCTACTACACCATCTAGCATGGTCTAGATCTCAGTGGGTAGTCCCCTTTTCAGGATATTGCAGAAGAATGCAACCTGGGGACCCGTGTCGGTCCAAGCTGTCCTCTCTTTTCCCCATCGTTCTGTCATTCTATCTAGGAATTCAGTCATGATCTCCCCAGGCTTCATGCTTTCTGCCATTAATACTCCTATGTCTGGGCGGTCAGGGAATATCTCTCTCAGGGCCATCCAGATCTGGTGTCTGAATGAATTAAATGAAGCCCCGTCATGCTGGGAGTTGATAAGCTTGACTGCGAGGGCGCGGGCTCGGGAAAACATTGTGTTGTTCTGCTCCCAGAAGAGGCTGCTGAGCAGACTTTTGATGTCACCTATAGCTAAGTTTATACTCGCTGTGTTCTTCTCAAAGCATGAGATCCATTTTCCTGCCTTGTCCATCAATGGGGGCAGTGGCATAACAAAACTGGAGGGGGCCCCCCTGCAAAGTACATGGAGGGGCCCCCTCTGTACTCACTCAGGAGCTCTCAGGCCAGCATACTTTGCTGAGGGGGCCCCCTGGAGCTCAGGGCCCCCCAGACTGCGGGGTCTGTGGGGCCTTTTTTTCGCCCCTGAATGGGGGCAATGTATTCCTGAGCCCTTCTTTGTCCATCTGTGGCCATGGCACATAGATGGTTCTTGCTGCACCTTTCTGCAGTAGCAGACAAATTCTGTCACGGCCGGCTCTGTCATTTTCTCCCCAAGCGAAGCACTCCCATCGCCTCAGGCATTCCTACATGTAGGGCTAATTCCATCTCATATCCCTATCCATGCCGAATGCAGTCCTCTGCAACGACCATGTCATCGGGCTCAAAGGATCCCTCCTCCAGCGAGGGACGATCCTCCTGGTCCTTCCTTTTGGTCCAATAGGGCAGTAAAAGGCAAAAGGCCGTGTGAAGGCCTCTCCCTCTTCTCTAGATACTATATCTCTAGGTGTTGGTCTGCCTGACCAGTGGGTTCAGAGGGAGCGGTGGACGTCCACGTCGTTGCTCTTCTCATGCGCGCACAAAAGTGCCCTGCTGCTCCTTCTGTGTCTCAACTGAGTCTGGCTTTCTTGACTACTTATTTCCTAGTCAGTTCCTCTCCTATGGCGACGGCCAAGTGATGTGCGTGTTTCTGTTAGGGGCCTTCCTTCTGACTCTTCCCTGAGCTCGTCCCTATGTGGGGCCCGAGGCCTAGTCCAGGTTCCCTCCAGGGGAGGGGAAGTTGTTCCCCTTCCCTTCTGGACTTATAAGGTGAGAGCTCTCTCTCTCTCCATCCTTAACTCAAGCCTTTCCTCTAACTCCCACCAGGGTTGCCTCCTTCTCTCAGTGCTGCGTGCAGTCCTAGGCAATGTCTTAGCCTCAAACTCATTCCCTGATGCTTCCTCTGCACCATAGGCATGCCTTGGGGGAGTACAACCAGAGGATTCCCCCTTCAGAGTCGGATTTTGAAGAGCTGGGGCCCATGTCTTTCCTTCCACTGGTGGAATCTCTTTCCAGAAGGGCCACAAACTTTCCTCTGATCTTAAGGCGGCCTGTGGGGGGGTCAGGGGCATGTACTCCCCGTTTGGCTTGTACCTGAAGGGCCATGACAGAGGGGTGAGGGGTCGGACCCTAAGGGAGCTTGGCACTGGACTGATCCGAGGTTGTCTGCATCTGGGCTGGTAGGGCCTGTTATCCCCCCTCCCGGGTCTGGTGGCTTGCTGCCACGGGGGAGGTCCACCAGCCCACTACCGGTGTACGGTGGAGGAGGTAGATGCCTCACTTATGGCCTCGGGGATAGTCTTGTAGGCCAGGGCCCATAGTTCTAGTTGGGACCCCCCGCTTAGTCTTTTGCTGTCCCATACACCTGGTCTGCATGTGAGTCTTTGTGTGTTCTATGGTGTTGGTGTTGAACGTTCCCTCCTTAGTCCTGGAAAATGTGTGGGCTTTGAAATGGACATGCCATTTGCTGCAATGTTTCTCCAGTTTCCTAGCCTGGGTGGGGAACCACGCTTGCATGTGGTCGAGTGGAGTCTCCATGATGGACTGGGGAACTTATTTTAAGGATTTTGCAAGTTTTTGATTGTCTCGAGATTCTTTAATAATTAAAAATGTTACCGTAATCGGGGGGAACTGTATGGTACCAATAACAATCCACTAGTTACGAGCTCTATAAATTTGAGGCATCAAGAAAAAGAGCATTCAACAATAAATGAAGACAAAATACAATAAAATAGTAACACCCTGTAACAAAAGTGCAATAGTTAGTATCGAACAACACAAGTTGATTTGTAACAGTAAACTAGCAAATGTGAAATTCTGGTTTGGGAAGAAATGGTTATTATTTCATAAAGCCTAGACTCACTAACATAACATAACATTAAGCGAATTGCAAACAATTTTAACAGCACCCCAATATCAATAAATGCATATATGGAAAAATCTAAAAGAGACTAAAAGAGAAAAGGTTGTCAGAAAAAAATTATCATTTTGTCTAAAAAAAAAACTTAGCCCCCTCCTAGAGCCTACAGCCCGAGGAGAGGGGATGCTCCATGTAATATGTGGTGCTAAGTAAGCCTCATAGTCTGTCAATATCATCTCGGTGGACACAAATAGCAATGATTTGTATAGAGGAAAAAGGAATAAACGTACAATTATCGGCCCTCTGTGGCCAGACAGAAGTCACACTCTATTCACCAAGGTCCGAATTCTTCCCTAACATCTGAATTACACCCTATATCACACCCCGGGGTTGTGCGTACCGACTGCGTGACGACTAGTGGTCCAAGATCAACGTGGTGACCCTATATAATGCACCAAGGGCCAGAGGTGTACCAGTTGTGTCAAGCCCAACAGTTCAAGCTAAAAACATGCAACCTACCTTCACCTTCTCTAGCTTTTATTGGTATTACCTGCACACATCGTGGTATACATTGACATCACATTCACCCATCCTAACACTTCCCTACCAGGGCCAGCTGGAGCTCTGAACCGGGCTAGGTCAGAGCTTCTGAACCCAGACAAGCAGGGGAGATACCCTGGTGCCTCTGGGACCCTGTGCCGGGCACTTTGCGACACAGTGAGCCAGAGAAGAGAGACTGGGGCCTTCCAACCCAGGGACAACGGGAGCTCTGACACTGAGTCATGTGAAGGAAGTGATTTGTTTTGTTTAGGTATTTTAAGTACAAAACATCAGCAGTGACGTTGGCAATGCACATTTTGCCCCACCCATGTATGTGTGGTACATGACCCTTACTACAGACAAGGAATAACTGAGTACCCACACGGAGACTTTTCCAGCCTGGAGTATTCCAGGAAATAAATGTACTTCCTGTTCAACATCACAGAAGAGCCTGAAAGATTTAAAAGAGTAAAGTATTGTGGCACACGTGAGTTATTAGGGCCAGATGTCAAACTGTTGCAGAGGGTACATGAGGCCCCAACGCTATTTTAGATACATTTCTTCCATATTGTCGCGTGGCAGTCTCTGATCGGCCCATTCGGGGATGTTTGGCTTTACCTCCCTAGTTTATCACTCATGACTTATGCGTTCTTGAAGACTATGCCTCAGTAACAGGAGCAGGATATTGTGTGCCCCTGATGAGCCGCAGAGCTGAAGGTGTCAGGTACTATGTGTGGACTTGTGAAACCTGAAGCTGCCTTAACCAGGGTGTACAGCCACCATGCTCTCTTCAGGAGAATGACACTAGGCTGGTGCATTTCACACTTCTACGTAAAGCTGAAGCTCTCGGGCCTTAGCCTTGAAGCAAATGTGCCCTTGAGAATCCCTCTGTGAATCTACACTCGCTCTGTACTCCTCACGAAAGCAGTAGGTGCGTCTGGATCATATTCTACTACGTAAAAAGCTTGAAACTGGACTATGGTGATACCTTGTGGCATAAAATGGAAGCGGTGGGCATGCGCAGTGCTGCTTTTGTGGTTTACTTGTTAGAGGCAGTACTGGGTTCTACCGCTAGGGGTCAGTGTTGCCGATCCATGACCAGAGCATATCGTGGGGAGAACTGAGGCTACTGGAAAGATGTGACTTGTTCCCACTCCAGCTTCATGTAAGATGCAACATAGAGCAGCCTCTGCTTCCCTGCACCTGTCTGCTGCCCACCTTTCCAAAACATTCTTGGGCAGACCTGGAAGGGGAATGAGTTGTATGACCTCTGACCACAGGCTCACTCAGTGTAATTTTGTTCATGAGGAAATAAGTACGTTGAGTGAAATCAAGTGAGTGAGTTCTGACTTGTTTAAAATGAGCTTCCTAAGTGATCTGAGAGCAATGAGAAGGCTTGAAATGTCTTCACCCTGTGCCCTCTGCGCCTCTGTCTGCATTTACGGCACCTTGCGGGTTCATTGTCTGACAGGCCCCTGCTTACAGGGCGCTTCCAGGCACTATTTATTTACAAAGGTCCATATTCTAACTTGTCTCCCGTGTTTGCCAAAGAGACACACATCTCATACGGTGGGAGAGAGACGGGGAGCGGTTGTGAGTGGTCGAGACTGGGTGACTGGCATGGGTGGGAGCGAGGGGCAGGATGGGGCAGAAGGTGTCATACTGCTCACAGATGACATTTCTGTATTATTGTATGCTGTCATGTTGCTGGGTACTGGTGGAACTCATTTTGCTGGTGCGGGAACGTACCATTGTTGTCCTACTGTCGCTGAATTGTTAAATTGCAAAAATCACAAATAAAGAATTAAAAAAGAGACCTGTCTGGACTGGAAGCAGCAGTCTCACACTCTCTTCTCTCTGCAGACCCAGCTCCTGGGGACTCTTCGTCCAGTCAGTGTTCTCCCTGAAGGTAGGTGCCGGCAGCACTCCCAGGTGCATAAGTTACTCAATTATAACCTTCTCATTTTATCAGCTTTAGTGGGTAAAATTATGACTCAAATATCTACTTGTGAAATGTTCACCTATGATTGTATGACAGTAACGTTTGCCATCTGTATCCACTGGAGGGACTCCAAGCTTTTGATGAGAGTTGTGTCAGCTGATTTGAGTCTCTGCTGGACAGGTGTGAGCCTAAAGTGAACCCCACTCCACACTCTAAAACCTTACCCCAAGAACAGACGTATCCGATCATTGAAAAGTTCACCCCAGCCGCGATCCAAGATCACCTTGCATCCATACTGAAGCAACAAGAAAATGTTTGAACAGCAACTATGTATTATGATATTAAAAGATTGCAAATCTTGTGGGCTTGAGAGCCCCATTACAGCTCAAAGAAAGTACACCCCAAGAGTAGGTGACCCTGGTTCACTGACTCAAGTGCCAAAGCCAGAGGGTCCCTCAGAAACAATGATTCCTGAGCTGAGGAAACTCTGGCAAGAGTATTAGACATTATCCTAACAGCAAATTCCACATTTGTCCTAAGAGTCAATTGTGGGCTTTCCTCGATGCCACTCGTGCTTTTTTCAGGCAAATCAAAAACCGATCCACACCTCAGAAAAGATCACCAGCCCCCCTCTGCAGAAATATGCAATACATTTCTCACTGAGAAGATTTACATAATAAGAGACACATTTGATCTGGACAGCGCACTCCCCAAAACACCCCCACACCTGGGGCATTTTCTAACCTATCTCCACCAACTAGCTCTAACCACAAACTGCTTCACAGGTCCCATCCCAGAAAAACGATTAAACACAAAGTTGTCGCCTTCCAAGACTTCTGGTGCAATATGATCAATGCCTCCTGCAACCAAGAAATTTCCTAATCCAACAGCCGTCCTGTGTCCAACATCATATGGCAAGAAAAAGCCATTGAAAAAGCTGTGTCAGACCACATAAGCACCATCATTGCCAGAAAGCTAAGAAAGGCTACTGGTCTACTAAAAATTCAGAATGGAGGCTGAAATTATGCATTATTCTTTTAATGCAGTCCAAGCAGCTGCATACATCACAATAATAAAGGTTCCAGAATAGAACAAAGGCAACACATAAAAGGCCTGAGCCAACAACAATCTGCCTCTTTTAAATGCGGCTCCAAGCAGATAAGTTGACTTTTACTTACTTCTTATAATTGTTTTACTTACTATTTTATATTAATCCCTTGTTTTTTCAGGGTGTTGTTGGTGTGGCATTACCCCACCCCATCCCCCTCTACCCCCCTCTACCGATCTCCAATTTATGGCGATTTCCTCATCTCCGTGTGGGTATACTCCTTCCTCCCTTACAAATCTCACCTGAATGTCCGAGTTACCGATATTCCCAATAACGTATGCCCTTTACTTTTTGTTTTCAACATATGCCTTTCACCTTTGTTCTTCGCCGCTCCTCGCGGCGATGTACGCCATTCTATGACCCTTGATTGTGTGGCGCTGACCCTCCTGTTTGTGCGGCGCTCGTTTCTCGACCGAAACCCCTCATGGTTCCTCGTACTTATTCCCGCTAAAGCTCGTCTTGCTCTCAGGGGAAACCGCCGGCTCCAACGCGGCTCTACGCCAGGCGAGGGATCCGAGGAAAGTACCTTGGCAACGGGAGCGCGACGTCCTCCCGTTGCCAGGAACCACTCTTCTTCTTCTTCCTCCGGCCTCCAGCTGATCGCAAAGCCGATTACGCTTGTGGCCGGGGGTGTGAGAAGTTGGCCTGGTATATGCTGTCCACTAGTTATAGTGGGCACCTTGCACCAGTCCAAACAACCCCTTATTGATAGTAGGTTAAAGACAACCTTTATTGAAAGCTATCCTAGTGGTAGCTATGGAGAGCAGCCTTCAGGCTAAGTCTTGAAGGAGTGAAAAGCAGCTTGTTTTACCAGTCTATAATCCCTTGAATGACCAAATGAAAGGAGAACCACACCAGGTATATATATAAAATATATGTAGTTATTCTAAACACTCCATACTAGTCTCTTTATGAGGCTAGAGGTCAAAGCACAAAATTTACAAGCAATCAATCAACAGTAAATAGCACAATATACGATAGGCCCCAGGGGGGGCCCGAACCATATACTAAGAAAGTGGTATAAGAACCACGACTTGACTAGACACAGTGCCTAGAGCATGTAGAATTGCTGGGACCCCACGGAACCACCCAAGGTAGTGACACAGGAGACCCACGGGGGACGCGTGCAGTGTGTGAACACAGGCGCGAGCCCTGTACAATGCTATGGGAAAGTCGCGGTTGGAAAATTAGATTTTAAGGACACTTAGAAGAGGACTAGGAACAAACCCTTTTGGACTTAGAAGGTTCTAGGGCCAACACCCACGGGAGCACTGGAGTACTCGTGTTACCTAACCCAGGGAAGCCGGGTGCATAGGTGTCAAACGGTGTCAGGAGTCTTCGTCGATTTCAATGGAGAGATGCTGCAAAGTGCTGCTGCCGTGAAGAGGAAAAGTGTCCGAGAAGATCCAAGCCTGGATCGGAGATGGGAAGAACCTGAAAGCAGAGGGGACAGAGTCTGAGTCACTAGCCAGTGACCAGGGGCACGATAGGCGAATGCCCACCGATGTCGGATGCTTCAGGTGAGGAGAGGTGAAGCTTGACTCCGCTGCCACGAGGACCAGGAGATGTCGACGATGACCAGGATCCGCAGACGAGCTGTCCCATGAAGGCTGTCGAGTGCTGGGGTGTCAGTTCTCGGATTGGAACCAACAAGCCTTGGCAACTGCAACCCACGCGGTGAGAGTAAAAAGGCTTCGGTGTGGACCAGCAAGGTCCAGGGGACTCCCCAAGCGATGGAGAGTCAGGGCACCTCTGGAGCAACCAGGAAAGCCCGCTGAAAGTACAAGTACCCTTCTCAGGGACCCACAAGTCGACGGACAAGGGATCGCGAAGGGACCTCGAGAGGAAACACTTGGAATCAGCCCACGGAACACTCGGAGAGTGTAGGCTGGTGATCTTCGCTGGACTCACTGCTCGGGGTCTGGACTACAAGTAGCCCAAAGTACAGCCTCGGGGAATGCCGGGAAACATGTGCTGCTACAAATGGTCACGGTGTCCAGGGGTTTGGGTTGCACAGTCCCCATGAGGGCTACGGGTCTCAGGTTTGCTGAGAACATGGATCAGCCTTACGGACTCTTAGAAACCCACCTCCTGTGTGGCAAAAGTCTTCAGAGTCCTCAGGAGCTTCGGAGATGCCAACCGGACAGATGCGTCTTTGTGCCTGCCAAGCAGGGGAGTAACTCCAAGGGGGATTCTTCAGTCATCTAGCGCGTTGTAGATCGTCGAAGTTCCAGGATTCAGTATCAGAGTTTCGTCCAGGTAAATCTAAAGTCTTGTAGCCAGGGGTTCCTACTTTATACCCAAGGAAGGGGTTGGACATACTCTGGGGACCCACCTTTGGGAGGGTCAGGAAAGAGGGGTGGCTACACCCATTTCCTTTGTCCAGTTTCGTGCCAGAGCAGGGGCTGGTAGCCCCTGAAACCGGTTTGAACTGGACTATGCACAGGGACACCAAATGTGCCCCCAGTGCAGACTTCAAAGCACTCTGAGAGTGCACCCACCCAGCCCCAATACACTAAAGCCTGTCTGGGAGGTGATCACACCTCCCTGTGACAGGAAACCTATTGTCCAGGCCTCCCCTGCCGGAGTTTCATCCAGCAGCAGGAGGGCAGACTCGTGTCTGTGGCTGCAGCATCCATTTTGTGATGCCAGGGTTCTGTTAAGCTGGTACTGGGTATACCGGTGGTGCCATGTTTCTCCCTCTAGTAGGGTGGATTCATACCTCCCCCGCCAGTTACTGGCGGGGGAAGTATGATTTCAAGGTGTTTGACACCAAACACGACATGTTTCTGTGCAGCCGTTTTAAAGTTAGCATTTACCGCGAGGTTATAATGCACATAAGAGTATATGGTCTGGCTGCATCACAGACAACCCCGGAGAATAGATTCCGAAGACTGTAGAGGGGCTCTGCTCATGCATGGGCACCCTCTCACATAAAACCAAGCACCCTGCCTTCAGGATTGATAAGGCCTGCCATAGGGGTGACTGATAGGTTTATATGTGCAGTGATAGGGTGAGATAGAGTGAACTTATATCTCGGTAAGGGGTGCATGCACCACCTTACCCAGGCTGCAGTAGCAGACCTGTGGTGTCATTTTGGATGGCTTCCCAGGGGTGGCATAATACATGCTGCAGCCCCTGGTAGGCCTCTGGGGTACCTATGCCCTAGGTACATAGTGTACCATATACTAGGGACTTATAAGCGTTCCCCAGAATCCAATCTGGAGTGTACCTAAGGTACATGGAATCAATTTTTTTTTTTTTTTTAATTAAACAATCTTTATTCAATTTTTACAAAAAGGAACCCTCCCATCACCCTCCCCCTTGTCAGACAGGAAAATAGATCCAAATTCATTATATAATATTGAACATCCTTATAACACCATCCAACGGCTTATTGCAGCAAATCATCAAATAAACAATCCAAAAATAAATAAATAAATAAATCCTGCAAAAAAAAAAAACCAAACATAAGTAACTAAATAAATACATAATCCAGGCCACTTTATTTAATCTTTTTATCTGATATGCCTGGGATACGGATATTTATGCACTATTTAGACTCCATTCCAGCATGGGGGTCCAAATCTTTAACCCTCTGCTACGCTTTTTCCTACCCTTACGCTTATATATAGCCATTTCTAGATTCGAGATTGCTAACAACCTAGCTAACCATTGCTGAAATGAGGGGGATTAGGGTCAGCCAAGCGGTCGCTATACACATTCTTAAGACCGCCATGGCAATAAAAATGAATTCATGACCGGCTCTTATATTATTAGTGTTTGCCACCCCCAATAACATAACATCGCTGGTCAATACAATTTCCGTTTGTAATACTTCGGTTAAAAATTTCCCCACATCTTTTTTGAGTGTTTCCAACTCTTTACAAGCAGAAAAAATATGTATGCTATCAGCTTTGTATAGCATACATCTTGGACAATATGTTCCCTTACCACTCCCCCATTTAGCAATTTTATCAGGCGTATAATATAAAGAAAAACAAGTTTTAAAAACTGCGCTTGTAGTTTCGTAGACATGAGAATAGTTTGTGACATGGAATAAGCATAATTAAATTCATCGCCAGAAATGCCTATTTTCTCCTGCCACCGTAGTGATACTTTATCCAAATCATCAGGGATAGCCGAATTAATAAGAGAGTAGATCTCCCCGATAGTACTTGATTTAGCGCGGAGTAATTTCTCCACGATATCAATTTTTTGAATTGTACCCATCCCCCAGTCTTCCGTGACACAAAATCTCTGAATTGGAGATACTTGAAGAAATCTCGCTAATCTAAATTAAAATCTTTCTTTAATTCTTCAAAAGATTGTATACCTGCAGGGGAAAATAAATTGCCTAACTGCAAAATTCCCGCTTCTCTCCATTTCTGTATATAAAACCCTCTAAAGATCTCCGGGAGGATTGGGTTATCAATTAAGGGGGTATAGAATGATATTCTCCCTATACCAAGTATTTTCCTAAGCGAACTCCATACTTTAAATCCACTGTGTAGGGTTTTATACCGGACTTTTTTATAATAGCTATCATGCAGATGACGCCACAAACATCCATTACTTTTACTACCTAACATAAGTTGAAAATTAGAGGGTATATTATCCGAAAGAGCCTCTTCACTATCATTCTGTAATAACTCTCTAGAATATAATAAAACAGAGGCCCAATAATATGCTTTCAAATTTGGTAGAGCAAGCCCTCCCCTATCCCTGGAGAGGGTGAGGAATTTATAAGCTCGCCGAGGTTGTGAATAAGCCCAAATAAAACTGCAGAACATACGCTCTAGTGATTTAAACCATTGTACTGAGAATTCTAAGCAAATAGCTCTAAATAAATATAAAATCTTAGGAAAACACAACATCTTTACAACATTAACTCTACCTATAATGGAGAGATGCAAATTATCAAGACGTTGGAGATCTTTCTGCATAGCTTCCATAATTGGTTTTAGATTTAGACCAACAACATTATCAAGTTTAGATGAGATACAAACCCCTAAATATGTGGCCTTATCTACTACCCGTGCGTCAGTCATATTAGTATTATTATTCACAACAATCTGAATTTTCCCTTGATTCAAAGCATACCCAGAGACTGATCCAAAACTTTTGGCCTCTTGTTCAATTGCTGTCATAGCCGTATTAGGATCAGCCGTTACCACGGCAATATCATCCGCGTAAGCCAGAGATTTAGTGGGGAAATCTAGCGACCATATGGGTAATATTATGTTATTTGCTTCTAATCTACGGATGAAGGGGTCGATGTAAATCGCAAATAACAATGGTGAACATGGGCACCCTTGCCGTGTTCCACGGGAGATAATAAATTCTTTAGATAAGGTACCGTTCACCATCACGGCTGCTGTAGGTTTAATATACAGTTTTTGCACAGCATGGATATACCCCTCCTTAATACCGACACTAGACATAGAAGCCCACAGATATTGCCAGGAGACCCTATCAAAGGCCTTCTCGGCATCTAATAACACCAATGCCATAGGGTCCCCTGCAACCTCCATAATGTCGAATAAAGTAATTACTCTTTGTATGTGATTTATGGTAGATCTCCCTGGCACGAACCCGTGTTGACATTTAGAAATCACTTTATGGATGATAGGTGCGATCCTATTAGCCAAAATTTTTGAATATATTTTTGAGTCGGTATTAATTAAAGTAATAGGACGATAAGACCCTAATTGCTCTAGTGGTTTGTTCTTCTTTGGAAAAATAACTATTTTTGCCCTAGACCAAGAATTTGGGGGTTGACCACCCTTAAAGATATGAATCAAAAGATCAAGTAAAACCATTTTAATCTGATCTATAAAGATAACATAAAATTCTGAGGGTATACAGTCCAATCCGGTCGCTTTCCCTTTTGCCAGGCCTTTAATTGTTTTAACCAATTCCTCCTCATTAGGGAAATCCTCTAAGATAGCCTGATCTTCCATACCAAACTTTATACCTACAGTACTATCTAGATACTTTTGGACGTCTAATTGGTCCCCCCCCAGCTCTTCGGTATATAAATCCCGGAAAAATCTCAAAAAGGCATCTCTTATAAGTTCGGGGTCGGTTATCTGACCTAACAGTGGATCATTAATCTCACGTATCAAATTTAAAGAGATCTGTTGTCTTGTCCGGACGGCAAGTTGATGACCGATTTGCTCGTTTACCTCATAGACCGTTTCCCTTTGAGTTAATGCTTTTTGACAGCCTTATCAGTAAATGTATTGGTTATTCCGGCCTTAGCGATCGCAATCTTGCTTTGTATCTTTTGTATTTCCTCTATCTCTTTATTTATTGAGGCCGCTCTCACCAAACCTTCCTCCACCACCCTTAAATTCTCATATAATAGGTTCAGAGATTCCCTAGCTTGTTTATTTTTTTTAGTGAGTACTTTACTGTTTCCCCTCGAACACCTGCCTTTAAAGTATCCCAAACAATTTCAATTGATGTAGGAGTGACAGGAGGCAAGATGGCGTCCGAGTGACATTCCCGCTGCCGAGCTCCGCCGATCGGACCCTCCTAGACATCCTTATATAGTGATATGTGCTTCTCAAAAGCATAATGCGGGAGAATAATATTCAGAGGGGCTTACCTGGATTCCTTTAAATCTCTGTCTTCTGTTCTGTTGACACAAAGGATATGAGCATACTTGGCTCCAATCTCGAGGGCTTCGATACTCGACCATCCTGGATTACTCCTGCCCTGCGTGTGTTCGTTTTTGAGAGTGTTACGTCTTTTCGCGTCTTTTCGCGCATTGCTGTTTCTCATGAGGAAAGCCTCTCTGCGGCTTCGGCATGTCGTGCTTCTGGTAAACGGATATAGGATACAGTGTTGCAGCGTCTGGAGGCTGTTCAAGCAAGTAAGGATGGCTGGCAGGGGGAGCAAAACTGTTAAAGTAAAAAGCGTTTCGCTCGTGCAGACTTCAGTGCAGCCTAATCCACTGAATGCAGGCGCCCGTCAGAAGAGGTCAGACACCAGGGGCACTAAGTCTAAATGTGGTAACGAGGAGGAGAGGGAGCCATCTATGGATAAAAAAACGGCTCAAGGGTCAATAGAGAATATGGAGAAAGGAAAGTAAAACCAAGGGAAATCTTATAAAGAAGCCGGCTACTCCCAACCTCTAATAACTAGTAGTTTTGGTGCAATAGCCGAGCAAGGCTTTGGCACCCTAGGAGAGGTCAGTACAAAGGAGTTAGTGCAGCAGGATGGGGGAGCAATGTCTAATCAAACGCTGCCAATCGTTTCCTGTGATATAGCATCACCAGGTGTTCCTCTCTGTATAGAGCCGGTGACTAAAACAAATCCTGATATACATTCGACCCCCCTAACTCAAGAACAATGCAAAGAAGGAGACAAGTCAGCGAAATCCAATAATAAACTGCAAGCTGATGGGAACGATGTTAATGTTCCCGTAGGACTGGCAGAATCTAGGGAAACAACTTCAGGCAAGGTGCTTCTTGGACACCTACCACCACCACCTAGAACACCAGACGTGCAGGAAAAGTTCTTTTCACTAACAGATGAATCTGAGATCTCAGACATTAGTATTTCCGTTTCAAGTGGGGAAGATAATCCAGAATGGTATAGCAGTTCTAATACCGATCCTCAGAAACATAATCACAGCCAGAAGAAATTGCAAAAAAAGAAAAAGGGAGCCGCTACAGAAGTTATAATTCTTCTGAGAGAACGAGTGCCGCGGACTTGAGATGGGACTATACTGACACACAGCTCACACCAGACTCAGTTACAATGGTCGGCACAGGCACTGGCAGTAGCAGAAAAGAAGTGGAACTAGGGGAGAAACGCGAACCAGATCTGGCAGTTGTGTTACACTCTATCAAAAACTTCCAGGAGGAAACCAAAGCGGATAGCCGTAGATCACGGCTGGCTGCCAAAAGACTACAAGGGTCCGTCAGGAGAGTTGGCAAAACCTGCGCGGAAATAGCAGATCGGATGGCTTCCGTCGAGGTGCGGACAGAACACTTAGAGAAGGATGTAGCCACTCTGAAAAGCCAAAGAGATGAACATAAAAGTATAGTCAACGACCTCATGTGGAAGATGGAGGTGCAGGAAAATAGGCAGCGCCATAACAACCTTCGCTTCCTTGGGATCCCAGAAGGTGTGGAAAAGGATGATCCCAGGGGTTATATGATTACTTTGCTTAAAGTGGCTTTCCCAGAACTACATTCTTGGGACTGGGAGAAAGAAGTTCAGCGGGCGCATAGATTCCCACTAACCCTTGCAAAACGAGCTACAGCAAACCAGCAACATCCCCGGGCTATGCTGCTGTTTTTGGGAATTTTCTCCTCCGGCAAACTCTCTATGATCTGGCTAGACCCACTTCAAAAAGACTTTTGAAGGAACTACCTTTTTACAAGACCAGACTTTGCCCATGCTACGGTCGAACGCCGATGGAGATTAAGACAACTCTTTGTCCCCTTTCAACAACTTGGAGCCGCTGTTTATCTTCAGAACCCCGCTAGATTAAAGATTGTTTATAAGGGGTCAACTCGCAGCTTTGCCTCAGAGATTCAGGCCCAAGCATACTTGAAGGAAATCACGGAGGAAAAGTAACAGCTTATACAGGAAATGTTATACGCTCAGGGAGGACCGAATGAAATATGTAATTTTGCAGTTATAGCTATGGATGTCGAAATATGGTGTTGGCCCAATGTACGGGACCACATTAGGGGGAAGATTTGGCGGGGTAGCGGGGTTTTGATCCCTCGCATGCCATCCTCCTGGCCTTGGCTAGGCCAGGTAAACCTCAAGGATTGGTGGGGGGTGGAGGGGAGGGAGTGGGGGGGGACTGGGGTCAGACAGGTACCTAAAAAGATACATAACAGGAGTATATACGGCTTTGGACGAAGAATAGTCCGGCCTGATTGGTATGTTGGCAGTATTACAGAGTATGGGGCTTTATTTAGGATGCAAGTTTTTAACTAAATGGGAATATTAAAAGTTTTGTCTATGAATATTTGTGGTTTAAATAATGAAAAAAAAAGACAAACAGTGGCAGTAGGTTTGCAATCACTGGGGGTTAATGTAATATGTCTTCAAGAAACGCACATTGAAGGTTCTCAAATATATGTTTTAAAATCACTAGGGTTTAGGTTGATTTGTGCAACGTCACAGGGTGCTAGGGTCCGGGGGTAGCTATTTTAGCCAAGGGGAGTGGGCCTGTTTTTGGCCGATCGAAAACAGATAAATTTGGTCGCTGGGCAGTTACCGAATGTCAGTATGGGGGTGGGCAGAAATTCACACTTTGCTCAATCTATGGAAGTAATGATGATGATGCGGCAGTATTTGATGACATTTCAAATGAATTAACACATTGGCCGTTACCGATCATGGTCTGCGGGGATTTTAATATTAATCTACCTAATGACTGGTCTATGACAGAGGGCTGGCAGTACACAGGCCGCAAACCTAGAGTGTTCAGGGCATTAAAGAATATGTGTCAAACACATGGCCTAGTTGATGTCTGGCAGACCCTAAACACTAATGACGTTTTTTTCTAACCCTCATCGTACCCATGCTAGACTAGATTATGTTTTCATCTCTAATTCAATAAAAACAAAATCCCGAATTGAGAAGTTGCCACGCATCCTATCAGATCATAATCCACTAATCTGTAGTTTAGAGATAGGAATGGGTAATCCTTCTATAAAATCCTGGACCTTCGAAAAATCCCTACTTTTAGATCAAGAATACTGTGTACACATGAGAGAATGGATCCCGAACTTTTTGGAAGACAATCTAGGGAGTACATCAACATGGAATCCATTTTAAAGAGAAAGCAGATAAACTGGGACCCTGAATAGCAGGATCCCAGTCCAACTAAGTCGAAAACCAGCAAAACACCAGGAAAAAAGTGGGGGCAACCATGTAGTCAGATTCCACCTTCCTACATAACCCCCCCCAAACGAAAGGAGATAAGGCTAACCTTGCCCAGTTGAGCCTTTATTGACTAAGTGGCCATTTAAGGAAGAACCTGCACTAGCATGGTTACCCCCTGTCTTATGGTCCACTAAGCAATCCTTAACCCCAAGGGTATGGGATGGTCTCCACTATTTGGAGTCACTACCTGTAGTGTGTTTTGGCAAAGTAAAAGGCTGGTGGGGTGTCTGAGTATAGAAGTGAGGCCCTAATAAAGTTGGCCTTAGCTTCCTCAGATCACTGGTCACCATGGAGGCCTTTCTTTCCATGACTGAGTTGGGTCTAGCTCTAAGGGTCAACCTTTGGCTGCCTACAGCTGGGGGTTGGGTCCCTTTGGTTGGAACACTGGAGGGACATGGTAGGTTTGGAACCTTTTGGTCCCAGGTTTGCCTTTGCCCAACAGAGCCCCTCTGGGGGGGGTCCCTACACAAGGGTAAAAGGGATCCCACAGTGTTTTGAGGAATTTTTACCTGGCTAGGGCTACTAGACTGGGTGCCCCAAATCTGCTGATGGGGGGTTCCTCTGGACAGTGGGCCCTGTGGGGTCCACTGACCTCCCTGACCTCTGCAGCCCTGGGCTGACTGAGGGAGGGTAGAGAGGGGCAGGTTACCTGCTCCAGACTGGGTACCACCTTGGAAGGGTCCCCTTCCATCAGGGGTGTTGCCAGGCCAGGCCTGACTACCTCTGGGGCAGTTCCTCCACAAGGGGTAGGATCAGTTTCCTGAGGAAGCTGACCCTTACCTATAGTCTGGGGGGAAGAAGACTTTTCTTCAACCCCTGTGCTCTCTGGTGGAGTGGAGTGGGCCATTCTTTCAGGCTCCACTGCTCCAAAATTTCCCTGGGGTTGGTGCTGTGGCCCTCACAGCCCCACTAACTCTCTCAGGGGTGCCCAGCATTCTCAGATGGGCCTGGTGTTCAACTTCAGCCCAGGCTGAAATCTCCAGATCATTGCCCATCAGGCAATCTACAGGCAAGTTTGGGGACACTGCCACGCTCTTTGGGCCTGTGACCCCTCCCCAGCTGAGATTGACTATGGCCATGGGGTGATCTGTTCTGACACCATCAATGTAGGTCACCTGGTATTTAAACTCAGGTAAAAACTGGTGAGGGGGGACTAGTTTCCCTGTCACCATGGTGACACTAGCCCCTGTGTACCTATAGGCCACAGCGTTCTGACCATTGATCAGTGGCTCCAGTCTGTACCTGCCCACGGTATTGGGACTCATAGTAAAGGTGGCAAATCCCATGCCACCATCACAGACTAAGGAGGCCTGTGATGGGGACCTTTCTAAACTAGGGCCCACCTCTGTTCCCCATGAGAATGCACCTAACTTTTTGGGTGCAATACTTCCACCTGGTGGATTACTACTAGAAGTACCAGGAGGAGTGGTAGTATTAGCTGGAGGAACATTTTCTTTGTTGCTGACCTTAGGGCAAATGGGGTCATTTTTCCAATGGTCAGGCTTCTTGCAGACATGGCAATAGTGTTTCTTTTCAGGGGAGGAAGGAGTTTGGGACCCACCCTCAGAAGAGGACTTTTGGGGCCCTGTAGGAGACTTATCTTTTGCTTTATCCCCACCTTTCTCTTGGGACTTGGTGGAATCTTTCTTCTGGTCACCACTCTAATTCTTAGGCCTTACCCTGGTTCTGACCCATTTGTCTGCCTTCTTTCCCAATTCCTGGGGAGAGGTCAGATCAGAGTCCACCAGGTACTGATGTAAAAGCTGGTTTTGACAATTATTAAGGATCTGCTCCCTCATAATCAAATTGTACAATCCTAAAAAGTCATGCAACTTGCTGCCATGTATCCAACCTTCGAGAGCCTTGGTAGCACAATCTACAAAGTCAACCCAGTCTTGAGTCTGTGCCTTTTGGGTATCTCTGAACTTTAACCTGTACTGTTCAGTGGTTAAGCCAAACCCATCAATCAGAGCACTCTTCAAGACTTTATAATTATCTGCATCCTCCTCTCTAACAGTGAGGATCTTGTCTCTACCTTTGTCTGCAAAGGAGAGCCACAAGATTGCTGCCCACTGCTCCTGAGGGACCCTCTGTACCTTACAGGCCCTCTCAAGTGCAGTTATCCATTTGTGGATGTCATCCCCACTCTGATAGGGAGAGACAATCTTGCTCAGGTTCCTATGGTCATGAGTCTTTTCTCTACCACTAGGGATGTTGCTGCCACCATGGGGCTCTTGCCCCCATCTATGTGAAGCTTTCTGAAGCTCCAGGGATTCCCTATCCAATGCCAACTGCTCTCTCTTGATCCAAAGTTTAGCTTCCTCAAACTTAAGCAGTCTGCATTTTCTTTCAAAGGAGGACTCCCTCCTCTGGGAAGTAGAGCTCCTTTGAGAGATAGAGGTCCCTATAGAGGTACCAGAATGATTAGACTCCTGAGAAGGAGATCTTGATCTTCTTGGTCCACTGCCAACTCTTCCAGGTGGGGTAAAGAGAGGACCACTGAGGTCTTCTCCCTCACCTGCAGGAACAGTTGCACTATCCAGGTTGGAATCTTCTTGATCCTCCTGGGCAGCATCAAAGTCAGGGTCATAGTAGTGTTCACTACCTGGCCTTTCCTCTTCTGCTGTCCCACCCACTCTGCCAACCTCATGAGACCCGGGAGTCTTTCTGAGATCATCATAGTGTACCATATACTAGGGACTTATAAGGGTACCCCAGAATCCAATCTGGAGTGTACCTAAGCTACATGGAATCCATTTTAAAGAGAAAGCAGATAAACTGGGACCCTGAATAGCAGGATCCCAGTCCAACTAAGTTGAAAACCAGCAAAACAACAAGAAAAAAGTGGGGGCAACCATGTAGTCAGATTCCACCTTCCTACAGGGGGTTGTCATGGCAACAGCTGCTGTGTAGTGACAGCTGATCGCTCGAGCACGTTTTATCGTTGCTTGAGGTCGGCTGCCGCTACGATTACCGCAAGTCTCTTGAATAATTTGAGAAAATCTGATATTCCTGCTTAAAAAAAAAGGGGGAAAACAGAAAAGGACTTGGTATCACTTTATACATCAACTTATGATGTTGGCTCTTTAAAGCCAAATTTATTAAGGAGGATATATTCTCTTGGCACCCCTTTATATAAATCTTATTACCTCCTTTCTAAGGGAAACGTCCCTATTTGTCCTTTCACTAAGGACCATACATTCTTATAAGTTAACCTTTATATCAGTTAACTCTTCATACACCATGTCTGACTCTGATGAGGCTTCTGCTCCTACCCCTAACTTAGACAATGAAGCCCTCAAAAAAATGCTTCATAAGGAAATGAAGTCATGCATGATGGAGACCCTAAGTCAGATAATGTCCTCTAAAAGATCACTCCCTGAAGAGGACGAATTTACAGAATTTACAAATTCCTACTCTCAAAACGCCTCAGAATTAAGGGGCAAAAGACTAAGAAAATATAAAAACATTGATAAGAGCAATATGGAAGGTCCTAGCACCTCATCAAATCAGGGAGGTCTTAGCACCTCAACAAGTAATGGAGGTCCCCGCACCTCAAACTCCCTGGGTGTCTCTAGCGGCATGACTCATCTGGGTGTCCCTGGCGGCACAAAACATCTGGGTGTCCTTGGCGGCACAAAATATCACAACGCTCTTTACAATATGGGAGATAACGAATCTAACGAATCTTCAGACATACCTGATGAGTATGTCCTCGACCTTAATGAAGATGACCAAGAATTCTACAACATGGAAGAGGAACTCCCATCATCCTCTAAGGATATTATCCTTAACCCCTTGGGAGAAGAAATGTTCTCTCCATTAAACCTTAAACATCCAAGAGGTTCAGAGTGGTGCCCTCAGGACCACGTCGTGAAGTTTATAAAAAAGTGGGTGAGAAACCTCTTAGAGAGAGAAACCCGTAATATGCTTAGAGCTGAATGCTCTAGACCCTCTATTGAAGACAAGACTTGCTATACCCCTAATTTGGACACCAAACTAATTAAGTTCCTTTTCAAACTTGGGCGTGACCCAAGAAAAGGGATGGAAAGATCCTTTAAAGGGTGCCAAGACCGTCTCCTCGACGTACTGGGTCCACTAGCCAGAATTCTGGACTCCGCCGAAGATAGCCACATCAACGGCACTCCCCGCAATACCGACCTGATCAGGGGATAGAGCCAGAGGGCAATCATCCTTCTGGGCAAAGCCAACGCAAGCATGAACGCAGAAAGACGTAGAATCGTCCTTACAAAAATAAACCCAAAATTAAGCGATGTGGCAGATAAAGATTCCTCACAGAGCCCCAAAGGGTTGCTCTTTGGCGAAGACCTCATCAAATCTCTGGGGAAATATGTATCCACTTTTACCGCCTTAGATAAAGCACAACAAAACATGCGCAAGGTGTTTAACCCCAACCTTTTTGGACGGGCTGGAAGACGGGGCCTCTCTTCCGGCCGCTTTAATCAAAGGCCCTACTCGAGAGCTTGTGGTTACAGGAGAGGATACCAACAATGCAATGTACCTCAGTTCTACCCCCAAAGAGGTAGAGGACAACGCAGCAGAGGATTTAGATCCCGCAGAACTCCTAACTCCAACATCCCCTACAAGTGAGTACTCTCCCTTCCCCTTCTTTCCCCCTAAAAGTGGGCGGCAGACTCAAACACTTTTCACACAACTGGAAATTGATTACTCAAGACCCTTAGGTCTTAAACATCGTAAAGGGTTTCATGATAGACTTTACTCATACACCCAATCAGACCTCCTTCCCGAGAGACTTTCCTCTCTCCTTAGATCAACAAAAAATTGTAGAGGAAGAGATCTCCTCCATGCTTCAGAAAGGAGCGATAATAGAGGTCCCCCTAGAAGCGTTAGGATTCATA
Source organism: Calotriton arnoldi (assembly GCA_963921515.1). NCBI lineage: Eukaryota > Metazoa > Chordata > Amphibia > Caudata > Salamandridae > Calotriton > Calotriton arnoldi. Next base: position 37,628 of record CAWUFW010012110.1, read on the forward strand.
AGCACTCTCTTTCTGGTAAAGAAAAAGGACAAAGGTTGGAGACCTGTCATAAACTTAAGAGAACTAAACAAATATTTGGTTTACAGACACTTCAAGATGGAGGGCATCCATCTTTTGAGGGACTTACTTCTAGAGGGAGACTGGCTTGTCAAACTAGACCTAAAGGATGCCTACTTCACCATTCCTATGCCCGAAATCCACCAACCCTTCCTCCAATTTATGTGGAAAAACCACTTATACCAATTGGAGGCACTCCCCTTCGGACTCTCTTCTGCCCCTTGGTGCTTCACCAAGGTCATGAGGTGTGTCACCTCATCACTAAGAGTAAGGGGCATTCGTCTGATGATCTACTTAGACGACATTCTCATAATGTCTCAAGATCCCTCACAATTAGTCAAAGAGCTGAAGACTGTGATAGATCTCCTAGAAAGTTTAGGATTCATCATAAACAAAGAGAAGTCAATTCTGACTCCTTCCAGAACCCTGGAATTCCTAGGTTTCACAGTAGACACATTATGATGTCTCCTTCTACTCCCCTCCCAAAAAATTACAAAAATCAAGAAGGAAATAAGACACGTCCTGAAACAACAAGATTTATCTCTGAGAGAGCTTGCCAGACTCCTGGGTCTCCTCTCCTCCTCCATCCAAGCCATCTTTCTCGGTCCCCTCAATTATCGGGCCCTCCAAAGGGTAAAAGCGAGAGCCCTAAGATCTGGCCTCTGGTACGGAGATCAGATCTGCCTAGACCAAGAAGCCAAATCGGAACTAGCCTGGTGGCTCGACAACCTAGACGCGTGGAACGGAAAAGCAATCTTTGGCTCAAAACCAGAGTTTGTTTTAGAATCAGATGCGAGCCTTCATGGCTGGGGAGCTTGCCTTCTCAATCAGAACACTGGTGGTATCTGGTCACAAGAGGACTCCTCTCACCACATAAATTATTTGGAACTAACAGCTGGCCTTTGCACTCTGATGAGCTTCAGACACTCTCTCCAGGGGAGGTCAGTCATTCTAAAGATGGACAATATGTCCGCGGTAGCATATATAAATCGTCTGGGAGGGACCAAATCTGCGGACCTCTCGAATCTAGCCAAGAAACTTTGGATGTTCTGTCTGGAACACAAAATCGCTCTCAAAGCGGAATACCTCCCGGGGAATTCGAACATCTCTGCAGACTGGAACTCAAGATTCCTGCTAGATCACAGCAACTGGAAACTCAATGTTTCCGTGTTCAAAACCCTGAACATGATCTGGGGTCCCCTAGAGATAGACTTATTTGCGAGCAGACTAACCTTTCAGTTGAAGAACTATTTCAGCTGGATGCCCGACCCGGGTGCTCTGGCAGTCAACGCCTTCCTTCAATCTTGGAAAGAAGCCAAGGTGTACGCGTTCCCTCCCTTTGCCATGATTCAGAGAGTTCTTCAGAAAGTGAGGCAAGACCAGTGCTTTCTTGTCCCAATAACTCCCTTTTGGCCTTCTCAAGCATGGTTCCCGACCACTCTAGAACTAGCTTGCAACCCCCCCTTATTAATTCCTTCCCTAGAGAATCTTCTAACAGACGTAGACGGAGGAAGTCCCCCCCTAATTCAGAGCGGGAGTTTAACCCTTCTTGCCTGGAGAGTGTCAGGAGATCCAATGAAATCTCAGGACTTTCGGCGACAGCTGCAACTCTCCTCGGAGAGTCTTGGGCCCCAGGCACTCACTACAGATATAACAACATATGGAAAATCTGGGTACGTTGGTGCCTGGAAAGGAACCTGGATTTCTTGGAGGCACCTATTGTTGATATAGTTAACTTCCTTGTTGAACAATTTGAAAGAGGCCTCAGCTATAGAACTATCAATTGCTATAGATCGACTATTTCCGCTGGTCATGTCCTCGTCAACGGGAAAACGGTAGGTAAAAATGTCATTGTCTGCAGAGTCATGAAAAGCATTCGCTTAAGAAGACCTCCTAAACCTAAATATGAAAGCCTCTGGGATGTCAACCTAATCCTTGATCTTTTCAATAACTGGCCTGCCAATTCTCTCCTAAACAGAAAAAACCTTTCCATTAAGCTGGCTACACTCTTATGCCTAATCTCATGCAGAAGGGTCTCCGATATCAAAGCCCTGGAAATTACCAACAGATCTTATAACATGTTCGGTGTCAAATTTGAGATTTATAGAAGAACTAAGACTATGTCTGACTCTATCTTTTATCCTCGTTTTGACTTATGCCCAAATCTTTGCGTTGTGGACTGCATGAAAGAATACAATCGCAGAATGTTTGCTCTTCGTCCCCAGGGTGTGAACCAATTACTTATTTCCTTTGTGAAACCACACAAAGGTATACGCTCTACCTCTATTGCTAGATGGGTTAAGACTGCTATGAGCTTAGCAGGTATTGACTTAAAGAAATTTCAAGCTCACTCCCTTAGAGGTGCCATGGCCAGTAAATCTCTCTGGTCTGGAGGTAAGTTAGATGACATCCTCAAAGCGGCTGACTGGTCAAATGCCAGCACCTTTGCACGTCACTATTGCAAACCTATTGAACATATGTCTGATGCTGTTTTACAAAGCTACCAACATGCATAATGTAGCCTCTGTTCTTGTAATGAGATTGCGATTCTCCTATTAACATAACTAGAGACTCTGGATTTCAGTAAAGACATGGAGGCTGACATTATCCCTCCCGCCCCACCCCTTGGTGGTCTTACAATGAATTAATGTTGCTTGTTACTGTTAATTAACATTCTTTTATTAACTATGTACCTTTACTTCCTCAATTAGCTTGATAAGTTCTACACCTTTTGCTGTGTTCAGGAGGTACTCACTTCTCTCTCTTTTCAGGTAATCCTCCTTAACTGCGGGTCGACCGACCTTTGGACTTATCTTCGTTCTTCCTTCTCCTTCGTCTGGCTCATCAGAAGTTTGTCTTGAAGATTTGAAGTTTCAAGTTTCATGAACTTATTTTCCTCCACATTTAAAAGAGGCAGATTGTTGTTGGCTCAGGCCTTTTATGTGTTGTCTTTGCTCTATTCTGGAACCTTTATTATTGTGATGTATGTGGCTGCTTGGACTGCATTAAAAGAATAATGCATAATGTCAGCCTCCGTGTCTTTAATGAAATCCAGATTCTCTAGTCATGTTAATAGGAGAATCGCAATTCAGGTCCAGTTTCAGCTTCAAAATGATTACCTTGAAGGTCTTCAACAACAAGCACCACATCCTCGACAGAGTCAATCCCAGCTTAATTGTATTAGCTAATCTATTAGCCACGTTTGCCAGCGGCACTCTACTTAAGACGCTGGAACAGCTCATGGGTTTCTGAGAATGTTCAAGTGCTAGTTTACATCATTCCTCAACAGACTCCTTGTGATGTAAATCAATCACCAGACCTCAGACATACGTCAGATGGAGGGCTGTGTACCTCAGGGCTCCATCCTAGATCCCACAGCATTTAATCCCTACATGGAGCCCCCAGGACTAATGACTGAAGACTCTCATGTAACTGTGCACCAACATCCTGACAATGGACAATTGTATCTTCAAATATGAACATTATAAGACATTGCAATGCTGCACAACCTCACATTAAATTGCATAGAACTAAATGACTCCTCCTATCTACATCCCCCAAACTAAAGTTCAACTTAACGATTCTGAACTTATTGAACCCAATTGGATTTTCACCTTATCCTCCACTCGCCAAATCCTGAGGGTACACTCTTGATGCGTCTTTCACACTCATTCTGTACATTAACAGAATAGCAAAAGCAGACAACTTTTATCTATATACCCTGAATGACATCATTCAACTCACCCAACTAATCATCTTTGAACCACACTGCTTTTACTAGTTCTATCCAAACTGAAACTTTGCAAACACTATTCTTCCTAGAGTACTACTTCCCTCTATAGCCGCACTCAAAACGGTCATCCACTCTGCAGGTAGATTTATAACCTCCTCAAACAAGCACAATCACCAAAGTTTAATTCAAAATATGCTGCCTTGTCCACAAAACAATCTACAATAATAACTAACCTTACCTTGCAGATCTTCTGACCAACAAGCAATCCTTCTCAGTGGCGGCAGTATCAGCCTGGAACTCACAAGCCACTTGTAGGAAACTGGCTCTATATATACTACACCAGAATGAGGTGTAGTGTGTATAGAGTCCAGCTGACCCCAGAGGTAGGGAGAGGTTAAAGTTAGATAGAACCTTACTCTCGATTTGTGGTAGAGTGGTCGAGCAGTAAGGCAGTATCAGAGGACAGTGTTAAACATTTGATGTACACACTCAGTCAGCAAATGAATTCACACACTCAAGAACTGAACTCTAGACCAATTGTTTTTGTATAAAAAATATACTGTTATTTTATTTTAAAACCAAGCAAGCCTGGCACAGGTAAGCATAAAATACTTTACAGTGATTAGATGCTGTATGTTGAACAGTTTGAAAATGCAATAGAAATTGTACTTTGTTTGATTTACAGGGGATGCAGTAGGTTGCAATACTTAGCAAATACGGTACATTGAAATGAATAGGCTTTTCCAGTAAATGACAGGTAAGTTACTTTTTCCGTTACTTTTCTAACTCAGTGCTGGATACCTAGATTCAGCACTGGGACATATCCTGCAAACAGGTAAGTAAATAGGTTTTGGTTACTCGTGCGGTTTTTAAAGAATATGTTTAGATTTCAAAACTCCACACTTAAAAACTTTTTGGAAGAAAATTGTCAATGTTATCCTATGGAGGAAAAACAGGTTATCGGTTCAAAGGTAAGTTATCGACTGTGGGAGTTAAGGTTCTGGGGTTAGACTCAGGGGTCCCTCAGGGTCAGTGATGCTCTCTTGTTACACCCTCAGCAGCACTAGGGCGGCCGGGTGCAAAGTGTTGAGGCCCAGTGTTATCCAATAGGGGATAAGGGGCCTCCGGTTGGTGGCTGCTGGCAAGCAGGCCACTGGGTTGTGGGAGCAAAGCTCCTGGACTTTAGCTCAGGGCAAATGGAGAAACAAAGTAGCACCAAAGGTGCACCCTCAGAGGCACTAGGACGGCTGGGTGCAGGGTGCTGTTTCGAGGTCGGGTGCCCTGTTGTTTTCAATGGAGAACCTCCGGTTTGCAAAAGCACTGCAGGCAGGGAGACGAAGGACTTCTGGGTGCGACCACCACTTTGAGAGGTATGTTGGGAAGTTAGGGGTTGGCTAGGCACCGTCGGTTTGGTCACACAAGGCCATGTGGCGTCGGGTGCAGGGGTGCCTTTTGGGGTCAGATCTTCTTACCAGCTCTGGGTCAGGGTTAGGGGGGCCTTCTGGATTTAGGCTGCAGGCGTCGGCTGGAGGCTTGAGGCAGGGCAGGGGTTGCCGGATCTCGGTTCAGGATCACTGGGGTGACCTCCTCATGGTGTTTGCCCTCTCGAGCTCGGGCCGTGGACGGCGGGTGCAGAGTGGGGCGGATTTGCGGTCTCCGGCTGCTGCCAGAGGTTGCAGTTGAACAAATCCGGTGTTCACAGGGAAAGCAGTCTTTGGAAGTGAAGGCAGGCAGGTCTTCCGGGGTTTTTGAGGTTGCTGGCTGCAGGACACACCGGGATTTCGCAGGAGCAGGTTCGAGGGGGAGACAGGCCGGTAGTGCTGGGGCCAAGTCAGTGGGCGTCTTCCTCTTGTTAGCTGCTGCACGGCTGTTCGGTCCTTCTTCTTTTCTTCTTGTTTCTTGTCTGGATCTGAGGAAGCAAGGTTCAGGGTGCCCCCTAAATGCTATATTTAGGGGCGTTACAGGTAGGTAGAGGGCAGGGACCAATGGGTCCCTTCCCTGGGGTGGGTACACCCCCTATTGTTCCCCCCTCCAGTGGGAGGAGGGCAGGAGCCTGTCCCTGGTTGATTAGGTCCCCCCATCCTCAGGATGGGGGGGACTCAGAGTTGTGCTTCACCTCGCCTCCCCCACCTGAGGGGTGGAGTTGGCAGAGGTGGGAACACCTCTCTCCCTCACTTGTTTTTCCCGCCGGTTCTCCCGCCCAAAGTGGCGGGCAGAACCAGTGGGGACCAGTTGCTGAAAGCAGCAAGTGGCCTGGGGAAGCTCACAAAGGCGGCATGTCTTTGAGGCTTCCCTTTCGTAACCCTGCCCATCCTGGGGGAGGAGGCTTGGCACCTCGTCCCAGGATGTGCATTGTTTCAGGCCCCCGAGAGCAGCAGGCTCTCGACCCAGGGGTCCAGAAACATGTCTGTGGATGTCAGCCTAAGCAGCCACTCAGTCGGGACACTAGAAGTTGGTCGAGTTTCAGGGGGCATCTCTAAGATGCCCTCTGTTGCACATTTTACATTAAATCCCACACTGGCATCAGTGTGGGTCTAATGTGCTGAGAAGTTTGATACCAAACTTCTCAGTTTTCAATGCAGCCATTATTGTCCTGTGGAGTTTGTGATGACAAGCTCCCAGCACCATAAACTCTTAATGGCAGCACTGCACTTACAATGTCTAAGAATGAACTTAGACACTGTAGGGGTACAGGGCTCATGCACCTGTACCCTCACCACTGGTATAGTGCACCCAGCTAGAGGGGTGACTGATCTATGCCAGGGCAGTGGTTTGTAGGCATGGCACACAGCGATGTGTGCCATGTTGACTCTTCACTTTGTTCTGCACCAAGACACGCAGCCTGCAAAGGCAGTGTGTGAGTGAAAAGGTGCAGGGCCTCTAAGGGTGGCACAATAAGTGCTGCAGCCCTTTAGGGGCCTTCCCTGGTCACAGTGCCCTGGGCACCTGTGGTACCATTTACCAGGGACTGACCTGTGGCCAGGGATGCCAATTGGGTTAGGCTTCAATGCAATTTTAGGGAAGGGACATAGGCCCTGGGTACCCGATTAGCAGGAGCCCAGGGCACACTCAGTCAAAGAACATCAGCAATTCAGCAAAAAGTGGGGGCATACCATGCAGAAAGAGGGCACTTTCTCACACAACCCCCCCCCCAAACGAAAGATGATGAGACTAACCTTTCCCTAGAGAGTCTTCATTGTCTAAGTGGAAGAACCTGGCAAGTCCATTTGCATTGGCATGGGCAGTCCCAGGTCTGTGTTCCACTTCAAAGTCCATTCCCTGTAGGGAGATGGACCACCTCAACAGTTTAGAATTTTCCCCTTTCATTTGCATTAGCCATCTGAGGGGTCTGTGGTCAGTTTTAACTAGGAAGTGACTCCCAAACAGGTATGGTCTCAGCTTCTTCAGGGACCAAACCACAGCAAAGGCCCCCCTCTCAATGGCACTCCAACGCCGCTCCCTGGGGAGAAGCCTTCTGCTTATGAAAGCAACAGGTTGGTCTTGGCCTTCATCATTGGTCTGGGATAGGACCTCTCCTAGCCCAGAGGCATCAGTCTGCACTATGAACTGCTTGGCATAATCTGGAGCCTTCAGAATTGGTGATGAGCACATTGCTTCTTTCAGGGTGTCAAAAGCCTTTTGGCAACTAACTGTCCAGTTTACCTTCTTGGGCATTTTCTTGGAGGTGAGTTCTGTGAGGGGAGTCACAATGGACCCATATCCCTCACAAACCTCCTGTAGTACCCAGTCAAGCCAAGAAATGCTCTGACTTGGGTCTGGATGGTTGGAGCTGCCCAGTCCAGGATGGCCTGGATCTTGGGCTGTAAGGGCTATACCTGGCCTCCACCAACAAGGTGGCCCAAGTACACCACGGTTCCCTGCCCTATCTGGCATTTGGATGCCTTGATAGTCAGGCCTGCAGTTTGCAGGGCCGTTAAAACCTTCCCAAGGTGGATCAGGTGATCCTGCCAGGTGGAACTAAAGACAGCAATATCATCAAGAGAAGCTGCACTAAAGGACTCCAACCCAGCAAGGACTTTATTCACCAACCTTTGGAAGGTGGCAGGGGCATTCTTTAAACCAAAGGGCATAACAGTGAACTGATAATGCCCATCAAGTGTGGAGAATGCTATTTTCTCTTTTGCTCCTGGGGCCACGCCAATTTGCCAGTACCCTGCAGTTAAGTCAAAGGTACTCAGGAATTTTGCTGCACCCAATTTATCTATCAACTCATCTGCTCTTGGGATAGGGTGAGCATATGTCTTGGTGACAGAGTTGAGCCCTCTATAAGCCACACAAAACCTCATTTCTCTTTTCCCACCCTGTGGATGAGGTTTGGGGACTAGAACCACTGGGCTAACCCAGGGGCTCTCAGAGGGTTCAATAACCCCTAACACCAGCATCTTGCTGACTTCAGCTTTGATGCTTTCCTTGACTTGGTCTGCCTGTCAATAGATTTTGTTTTTGACAGGTGCACTGTCACCAGTGTCCACATCATGGGTACACCAGTTTGTCAGACCTGGGGACAAGGTAAAGAGCTTAGCATACTGCTGCAAGACTTGCTTGCAGTCAGCCTGCTGTTGGGCAGAGAGGGTGTCTGAAAAGACAACTCCATCTACTGACCCATCTTTTGGGCTGTAGGAGAGGAGGTGAGGGAGAGGTTCACTCTCTGCTTCCTGCTCCTCATCAGTCACCATCAGCATGGTGATGTCAGCCCTGTCATTGTAGAGCTTTAGGCAGTTCACATGGATAACCCTTTTGGGTGTCCTGCTTGTGCCCAGGTCAACCAAGTAGGTGACCTCACTCTTTTTCTCTAGGATAGGGTAAGGGCCACTCCATCTGTCCTGGAGTGCCCTTGGTGCCACTGGCTCCAAAACCCACACATTTTGCTCAGGTTGAAATTCAACCAGTGCAGCGTTTTGGTCATACCAGTGCTTCTGAAGCTCCTGGCTGGCCTCAAGATTTTTGGATGCCTTTTCCATGTACTCAGCCATTCTGGACCTTAGGCCAAGCACATAGTCCACAATATCTTGTTTGGGTTCTTGTAGAGGCTTCTCCCAACCCTCTTTTACAAGACAGAGTGGTCCCCTCACAGTATGGCCAAACAGAAGTTCAAAGGGGGAAAACCCTACTCCCTTCTGTGGCACTTCTCTGTAAGCGAAAAGCAGGCATGGTAAGAGGACATCCCATCTCCTTTTGAGTTTTTCAGGGGTCCCATAATCATGCCTTTCAATGTCTTGTTGAATCTCTCAACAAGGCCATTGGTTTGTGGGTGATAGGGTGTAGTAAACTTGTACTGCACTCCACACTCTTTCCACATGTGTTTTAGGTAAGCAGACATGAAGTTGGAACCTCTGTCTGAAACCACCTCCTTAGGAAGCCCTACTCTGGTGAAGACATCAATGAGGGCCGTGGCTACTGCAGGAGCTGTAGTAGTCCTAAGGGGAATTGCTTCAGGGTACCTAATGGCATGATCCACTACCACAAGAATGAATTTGTTCCCTGATGCTGTGGGAGGTTCAAGTAGACCCACTATGTCCACACCTACCCTTTCAAAGGGAACCCCTATGAGAAGTTGGCCTGGTATATGGTGTCCACTAGTTATAGTGGGCACCTCGTACCAGTCCAAACAAGCCTTATTGATGATAGGTTAAAGACAACCTTTATTGAAAGCTATCCTAGTGGTAGCTATGGAGAGCAGCCTTCAGGCGAAGTCTTGAAGGAATGTAAAGCAGCTTGTTTTACCAGTCTATAATCTCTTGAATGACCAAATGAAAGGAGAACCCAGGTATATATATAAAATATATGTATTTATTCTAAACACTCCCTACTAATCTCTTTATGAGACTAGAGGTCAAAGCACACAATTTACAAGCACCAAATCAACAGTAAATAGCACAATACACGATAGGCCCCAGAGGGGGACCGAACCATATACTAAGTAAGTGGTATAAGAACCACGACTTGACTAGACACAGTGCCTAGAGCACGTAGAATCGCTGGGACCCCAAGGAACCACCCAAGGTAGTGACACAGGGGACCCACGGGGGACGTGTGCAGTGTGTGAACACAGGCGCGAGCCCCGTACAGTTCTGTGCGAAAGTCGCGGTTGGAAAATTAGAGATTAAGGACACTTAGGAGAGGACTCCAAGCAAACCCTTTGGAACTAAGACAGTGCTAAGGCCAGCACCCTTGACAGTACCGAAGTACCCGTGTTACCTATCCCAGAGGAGCCGGGTGCATAGGGGTCAAGTGGTGTCGGAAACGCTCGTCGATTTCAATGGCGTCTTGCAAAGAAGTTCTGCTGCCGGGAAGAGGAGAAGTGTCCGGTGTGAACCAAGCCTGGATCGAAGATGAGAACAACCTGAAAACAGAGGGGACAGAGTCTGGGTCACTAGCCAGTGACCAGGGGCACGGTAGACAAATGCCCACCGATGTGGGGTGCTTCAGGTGCGAAGAGGTGAAGCTTGACTCTGCAGCCACGGGGACCAGGAGACGTCGACGATGACCAGGAGCCGGATTCGAGCTGTACCACAAAGGATGTCGAGTGCTGGGTTGTCGGTGCTCAGATTGAACACAAGAAGCCTTGGCAACAGCAACCCACGCAGGAAGAGAAAAGATGCTTCGGTGCGCACTAGCAAGGTCCTGGCGACTCCCCAAGCAATGGAGAGTCAGGGCACGTCTGGAGAAACCAGGGACGCCCAATTAAAGTTAAGGATTCCTTCTCAGGGACCCACAGGCCAACGGACCAGGGATCGCAAAGGGACCTCGAGAGAAAATACAAAGGGCCGGCTCACGGAAAGCTCATGGAGTGTAGGCTGGCAATCTTAGGTGAAATTGCTGCTCGGGGTCAGGGCTAGAAGTAACCCAAAGCTCAACCTCAGAGGTTGCCTCAAAGCTGATGCTTCTGCAAAGTGACGCGGGTTCTAGGTGTTCGGGTTGCACGGTCTCCACAAGGGATACGGGCCTCAGACTTGCTGTAGGTACTGATCAACCTCAGAGACATCAGGAACCCACCTCCTGTGTTGCAAAGTTCTTCGGAGTCCTCAGGAGCTTCGGAGATGCGAACTGGTCAGATGCGTCTTTGGTGCCTGCCAAGCAGGGGAGTAACTCCTATACTCCAAGGGGGATTCTTCAGTCATCTAGCGCAGTGTAGATTGTCGAAGTACTGGTTTCTGTAGCAGAGTTTAGTCCAGGTAATATCTAAAATCCTGCAGTCAGGGGTTCCTACTTATACCCAAGGAAGGGGTGGGACAAACTCTGGGGACCAGCCTATGGGAGGGTGCGGACAGAGGGGTGGCTACACCCATGTCCTTTGTCCAGTTTCGCGCCAGAGCAGGAGCTAAGTGCCCCTGCAACCAGTTTGAGCTGGACTATGCACAGGGAACCCAAATGTGCCCCCAGTGCAGACATCAAAGCACTCTCAGAGTGCAGCCACCCAGCCCCAATACACTAAAGCCTGTCTGGGAGGTGGTCACACCTCCCTGTGACAGGAAACCTATTGTCAAGCCTTCCCCTGCCGGAGTTCCGTCCAGCAGCAGGAGGGCAGACTCGTGTCTGTGGCTGGCAGCATCCATTTTGTGGTGCCCCGCTTCTGTTAAGCTGGTACCGGTGTACCAGTGGTGCCATGTTTCTCCCCCTAGTAGGGTGGAATCATACCTCCCCCGCCAGTTACTGGCGGGGAGGTATGATTCCAAGGTGTTTGACACCAAACACGACATGTTTCTGTGCAGCCGTTTGAAAGTTAGCATTTACTGCGAGGTTATAATGCACATAAGAGTATATGGTATGGCTGCATCACAGACAACCCCGGAGAATAGATTCCGAAGACTGCAGAGGGGCTCTGCTCATGCAGGGGCACCCTCTCACCTAAAAACCAAGCAACCTGCCTTCAGGATGGTTAAGGCCTGCCATAGGGGTGACTGATAGGCTTTATATGTGCAGTTAGAGGGGTAGATATAGTGAACCTATATCTTAGTAAGGGGTGCATGCACCACCTTACCCAGGCTGCAGTAGCAGACCTGTGGTGTCATTTTGGAAGGCTTCCCAGGGGTGGCATAATACATGCTGCAGCCCCTGGTTGGCCTCTGGGGTACCTATGCCCTAGGTACATAGTGTACCATATACCAGGGACTTATAAGGGTACCCCAGAATCCAATATGGAGTGTACCTAAGGTACATGGAATCAATTTAGAGGAGAAAGCAGATAGGCTGGGGTCCTGATTAGCAGGATCCCAGCCAGACTAAGTCGAAAAACAGTGAAACATCAGCAAAAAGTGGGGGTAACTATAAGAAGCAGATCCTACTCTCCTACACAACCCACCCCCCCCAAACGCAGGGACATTAAACTAACCTTGACCAGTTGAGTCTTCATGATCTAAGTGGAAATATCTGGAGAGTCCATCTGCATTGGCATGGTTACTCCCAGGTCTATGTTCCACTGTATAGTCCATCCCCTGTAGAGAAATGGACCACCTCAAAAGTTTGGGGTTTTCACTCTTCATCTGTTTTAGCCATAAGAGGGGCTTATGGTCTGTCTGAACAATGAAGTGAGTGCCAAACAAGTATGGCCTCAACTTCTTCAGAGCCAAAACCACAGCAAAGGCCTCCCTCTCAATGGCTGACCAACGTTTCTCTCTGTGGGTCAGCCTTCTGCTAATAAAAGCTACTGGCTGATCCTGACCTTCATCATTCAATTGTGATAACACAGCCCCTACCCCCAATTCAGATGCATCTGTCTGGACAATGAATTGCTTGGAGTAGTCAGGACTTTGCAGAATGGGAGCAGTGCACATGGCCTGCTTCAGGTCATCAAATGCCTTTTGACAGCTGACTGTCCACTGAACTTTTTTTGCCATTTTCTTAGAAGTTAAGTCATTCAAGGGGGTCACTATGGATCCATACCCCTTGACAAATCTTCTGTAGTACCCAGTCAGGCCCAAGAAAGCTCTCACCTGAGTCTGGGTAGTTGGAGCAACCCAGTCCATGATGGTCTGGATTTTGCTCTGCAATGGTTGAACCTGGCCTCCACCCACAAGGTGGCCCAGGTACACAACCTGACTCTGCCCTATCTGGCACTTGGTGGCCTTGATAGTTAGGCCTGCTTTCTGCAGGGCCTCCAAAACATTTCGCAGGTGGACCAGGTGATCCTCCCAGGTGGAGCTAAAGACAGCAATATCATCTAGATATGCTGCACTATAGGCTTCCGGACCTGTAAGGACTTTGTTCACCAACCTTTGAAAAGTGGCAGGTGCATTTTTCAAACCAAAGGGCATCACCACAAATTGGTAGTGCCCACTAGGGGTAGAAAATGCTGTCTTTGGCTTTGCATCATCAGCTAGTCTGATATGCCAGTAGCCAGCTGTCAAGTCAAATGTGCTCAGAAACTTGGCTGAGGCCTAAGTATCTATAAGCTCATCTGCCCTTGGTATTGGATGGGCATCAGTCCTAGTGACTGCATTGAGACCCCTGTAGTCTACACAAAACCTCATCTCTCTCTTACCACCCTGGGTGTGAGGTTTGGGCACTAAGATTACTGGACTAGCCCAAGGGCTATCTGAGGGTTCAATAACACCCAAATCCAACATCTTCTGGACTTCAGTCCTGATACAGTCCCTGACATGGTCAGGTTACCTGTAAATCTTATTTTTAACAGGCAGAGTGTCCCCAGTGTCCACTTCATGAGTGCACCAGGTAGTCTGACTTGGAGTCAGGGAAAACATATGCCTGAACTGATTGACCACCTGTCTCCAATCAGCTTGCTGCTGGTCAGTGAGGCTGCCTGCCAAGGCTACACCATCTACTGACACATCATCAGGGTTCTGTGAGAGCAGGTCAGGGAGTGGATCACTCTCTTCCTCCTGTTCCTCATCAGTAGCCATGAGCAAGCTCATGTCTGCCCTGTCAACATATGGTTTCAGTCTGTTGACATTGAGTACCCTATGGGGGCTCCTGGGAGTTCCAAGGTCTACCAAGTAGGTAACCTCTCCCTTCTGTTCAAAAATTGTATGGGGGGCACTCCACTTGTCCTGGAGGGCTGCTGGGGCCACAGGCTCCAACACCCATATTTTCTGCCCCGGCTGGTAAACAGTCAGCACAGCCTTTTGGTCCTGCCAGGCCTTTTGCAATTCCTGGCTAGCCTCAAGGTTTTTGGTGGCCTTCTTCATGTACTCTGCCATCTGGGAGTGGAGACCAAGTACATAGTCCACAATATCCTGTTTGGGAGGTTTGAGAGGTAACTCCCATCCCTCCTTCACTAGACACAATGGACCCCTAACAGGATGTCCAAACAGACAAACAGAAGTTCAAAAGGGCTGTAACCAACCCCCTTCTGTGGAACCTCCCTGTAGGCAAATAGAAGGCAGGGCAAAAGTATGTCCCATCTGCGCCTAAGCTTTTCTGGGAGACCTTTAATCATACTCTTCAAGGTTTTATTGAATCTCTCAACTAAACCATTGCATTGTGGGTGATAGGGTGTGGTGAATTTGTAATTCACTCCACACTCCTTCCACATAGCAGTCAAGTAACTAGACATGAAGTTTGCATCTCTGTCTGATACTACCTCCTTAGGGAAACCCACTCTGGAAAATACTCCCAGGAGGGCTATTGCTACCACAGGAGCTGTGGTGGTCGTAAGTGGAATGGCTTCTGGGTACCTGGTGGCATGGCCCACCACCACCAGGATAAATCTGTGCCCAGAGGCTGTCTGAGGATCCATGGGACCACCTATATCAATCCCATCCTTCTCAAAGGGAACCTTCACCACAGGTAGTGGTATCAGGGGGGCCTTTGTAGTACCACCTGCCTTACCCCTGGCTTGACAGGTGACACAGAAATGACAAAACTCCTTGGTGTCTTCAGACATGTGGGGCCAATGAAAGTGAGGGACAATTCTGCCCCAAGTCTTGTTTTGGCCCAGGTGACCTGCTAAGGGAATATCATTGGCTTGTTAATAGGAAGCCCCTAAACTTCAGAGGTATAACCAACCTCCTGGCTGCACCAGGCTTGGGGTCTCTACTCTCTGAGTAAAGGAGTCCATTATCACAATAGATCCTATGGGTTCCACTAGCATTCCCTGCAGCCTCAGCAGCAGCTTGCAGTCTGAGGGGTTCAAGAGAGGGGCAGCTCAGCTGCTCCTAGCTCAGACCTACCCTGGAAGGGCCCCCCGTCCCCAAGAACTCAACCTGATCAGGTTCAAGCTCATCTGGGACAGTTCCTTCTTTAGGACTAAGATCATCTCCCTCAAGAGACTGATCTGTACTCTGAGTCAGGGGGGAAGACACTGCCTTACCCCTACTGCACCTCTTCTTGGGAGGTACCTGGTCCATTCTTCCAGGATCCAGGGCCTGTTCAGTTTGAGACATTTTGGCCTGTGACCTGGTCACAGCAAACACATGTGCAAGGATTCCCAACATTTCTGCATGAGTCCTGAGCTCCACTTCAGCCCAAGCTGAAGTCTCTAAATCATTGCCAAGCAAGAATTCAACAGGGAGGTCTGCACTTATCACAACCTTCTTAAGGCCAGTTTCCCCTCCCCAGGTGAAATTAACAACTGCCAAGGAATGGTCTGTCCTGACATTGCTAGCATTGGTCACTTGGTACACCTCGCCAAGTATGATTTGCTCAGGAGCCACAAGATCTTTTGTCACCATTGTGACACTTGCTCCTGTGTTCCTGAATGCCAAAGCCTCTTTTCCATTTATCAAAGGCTGCTGTCTGTATTTGCCCAGATTACTGGGACTCACAAAGGAGGACATATCCATGCCTCCATCACAGATCAGTACAGCCTGAGTTGGAACTCTGACTAGGCCAGAGTCCATCTCAGAACCCAGGGTTAACCCTTCCACACCCTTATTCTGAGTACCACCACTTGGAGCTGAACTAGGGGGAACAGTTGCCTTAGGGGCAATGGTGGCTGGAGTTGAGTCTTTGGACTTGTTACAATCACTGGTCCAATGGGTTTTCTGTTTACAGATTTTACACCATGTTTTCTTTTGGCCTTTTCCCTTGTTAGATTGGGACTCCCCACCAGATGCAGATTTTTGGGGCCCTTGAGAAGACTTCTGGTCTTTACCCTTCTCCCCACCCTTATCAGAGTTTTTGGAATCCTGCTTATTGGAGTCACCACCTTGGTTCTGAACCTTCTGCCTCACTTTGGTTCTGACCCATTTGTCTGCCTTCTTACCCAATTCTTGGGGAGAGGTCAGATCAGAGTCCACCAGATACTGATGCAACAGCTGATTCTGACAATTATTCAGGATCTGCTCCCTCATAATTAAGTTGTACAATCCTTTAAAATCACACACCTTACTGCCAAGTAACCAGCCCTCCAGAGCCTTGGTAGCACAATCTACAAAGTCAACCCAGTCTTGAGTCTGTGCCTTTTGGGTATCTCTGAACTTTAACCGGTATTGTTCAGTGGTTAGGCCAAACCCTTCTATCAGAGAACTCTTCAAGACTTTGTAATTGTCAGCATCCTCTTCTCTAACAGTGAGGAGCTTGTCTCTGCCTTTGTCTGCAAAGGAGAGCCACAAGATTGCTGCCCACTGCTCCTGAAGGACCCTCTGTACCTTACAGGCCCTCTCAAGTGCAGTTATCCATTTGTGGATGTCATCCACACTCTGGTAGGGAGGGACAATCTTGTTCAGGTTCCTATGGTCATGAGTATACTCTCTACCTCTAGGGACACTGTTGCTGCCACCATGGGGCTCTAGCCCCAATCTTTTTGAAGCTTTCTGAAGCTCCAGGGATTCCCTATCCAATGCCAACTGCTCTCTCTTGATCCTAAGCTTAGCTTCCTCAAACTTAAGCAGTCTGCATTTCCTCTCATAGGAGGTCTCCCTCCTCTGAGAGGTAGAGCTCCTATGAGAAATAGAGGTCCCTACAGAGGTACCAGAATGATTAGACTCCTGAGAAGGAGATCTTGATCTTCTTGGCCCACTGCCAACTCTTCCAGTTGGGGTAAAGAGAGGACCACTGAGGTCTTCTCCCTCACCTTCAGGAAAAGTTGCATTGTCCAGGTTGGAATCATTTTGATCCTCCTGGCCAGCATCAGATTCAGGGTCATAGTAGTGTTCACTGCCTGGCCTTTCCTCTTCTGCTGCCCCACCCATCCTGCCTGTCTCATCAGACACTGCAGTCTTTCTGAGGTCATCTGCAAGGAACAACTGTATGAGGTGTTGTGTGGATGGGCTTTTCCCAGTCTTCAATTTCCTAGAGGCACACACAGTCCTCAATTCTTGGTATGAGACATGGTCATACTTAGTTGGGAGAGGCCCACTGGTTTCTGCCCTTGAAGACATAACTAGTGTGGTGTGGTGTATGCACCTACCTACTCTCGTGGGGCCTACTAAACTCTCTTGAGTTGTAGAACGGGTGTGCTAAGCCCTTGACACACAACTCTAAGTCCAGTAGAACTTACTGTATTCTAGTCTATATTTATATGTACCTCAAGTACCTTTAGTGGTTTTCAGTTAGTCACTCAAATGAGATTATCTGGTAAAATAATAGCAAGCTTGAATCCCAACCGCTGCACACCAATGTGAGAAGTTGGCCTGGTATATGCTGTCCACTAGTTATAGTGGGCACCTTGCACCAGTCCAAACAACCCTTATTGATGATAGGTTAAAGACAACCTTTATTGAAAGCTATCCTAGTGGTAGCTATGGAGAACAGCCTTCAGGCTAAGTCTTGAAGGAATGTAAAGCAGCTTGTTTTACCAGTCTATAATCTCTTGAATGACCAAATGAAAGGAGAACCACCCCAGGTATATATATAAAATATATGTATTTATTCTAAACACTCCCCACTAATCTCTTTATGAGACTAGAGGTCAAAGCACACAATTTACAAGCACTAAATCAACAGTAAATAGCACAATACACGATAGGCCCCAGGGGGGACAGAACCATATACTAAGTAAGTGGTATAAGAACCACGACTTGACTAGACACAGTGCCTAGAGCACGTAGAATCGCTGGGACCCCAAGGAACCACCCAAGATAGTGACACAAGGGACCCACGGGGGACGTGTGCAGTGTGTGAACACAGGTGCGAGCCCCGTACAGTTCTGTGCGAAAGTCGCGGTTGGAAAATTAGAGATTAAGGACACTTAGGAGAGGACTCTAAGCAAACCCTTTGGAACTAAGACAGTTCTAAGGCCAACACCCTTGACAGTACCGAAGTACCAGTATTACCTATCCCAGAGGAGCCGGGTGCATAGGGGTCAAGTGGTGTTGGAAACGCTCGTCGATATCAATGGCGTCTTGCAAAGAAGTGCTGCTGCCGGGAAGAGGAGAAGTGTCCATTGTGATCCAAGCCTGGATCGAAGATGAGAAGAACCTGAAAGCAGAGGGGACAGAGTCTGGGTCACTAGCCAGTGACCAGGGGCACGGTAGACGAATGCCCACCGATGTGGGGTGCTTCAGGTGCGAAGAGGGACCAGGAGATGCCGATGATGACCAGGAGCCGGATTCGAGCTGTCCCATGAAGGATGTCGAGTGCTGGGGTGTCGGTGCTCGGATTGAACACAACAAGCCTTGGCAACAGCAACCCATGCAGGAAGAGAAAAGATGCTTCGGAGCGGACCAGCAAGGTCCTGGCGACTCCCCAAGCGATGGAGAGTCAGGGCACATCTGGAGCAACCAGGGAAGCCCAATTAAAGTTAAGGATTCCTTCTCAGGAACCCACAGGCCAATGGACCAGGGATCGCGAAGGGACCTCGAGAGGAAACACAAAGGGCCGACTCACGGAACGCTCGTGGAGTGTAGGCCGGCAATCTTAGGTGGAATTGCTGCTCGGGGTCAGGGCTACAAGTAACCCAAAGCTCAGCCTCAGAGGTTGCCTCAAAGCTGATGCTTCTGCAAAGTGACGCGGTGTCCAGTGGTTCGGGTTGCACGGTCCCCACGAGGGATACGGGCCTCAGACTTGCTCTGGGCACTGATCAACCTCAGAGACCTCGGGAACCCACCTCCTGTGTTGCAAAGTTCTTCGGAGTCCTCAGGAGCTTCGGAGATGCAAACTGGTCAGATGCGTCGTTGGTGCCTGCCAAGCAGGGGAGTAACTCCTTTACTCCAAGGGAGATTCTTCAGTTCTCTAGCGCAGTGTAGATCGTTGAAGTACTGGTTTCTGTAGCAGAGTTTAGTCCAGGTGTAATCTAAAATCCTGTAGCCAGGGGTTCCTACTTTATACCCAAGGAAGGGGTGGGACAAACTCTGGGGACCCACCTACGGGAGGGTGCGGACAGAGGGGTGGCTACAGCCATGTCCTTTGTCCAGTTTCGCGCCAGAGCAGGGGCTGAGTGCCCCTGCAACCGGTTTGAGCTGGACTATGCACAGGAACACCAAATGTGCCCCCAGTGCAGACATCAAAGCACTCTCAGAGTGCACCCACCCAGCCCCAATACACTAAAGCCTGTCTGGGAGGTGGTCACACCTCCCTGTGACAGGAAACCTATTGTCAAGCCTTCCCCTGCCGGAGTTTCGTCCAGCAGCTGGAGGGCAGACTTGTGTCTGTGGCTGGCAGCATCCATTTTGTGGTGCCCGGGTTCTGTTAAGCTGGTATCGGTGTACCGGTGGTGCCATGTTTCTCCCTCTAGTAGGGTGGAATCATACCTCCCCCGCCAGTTACTGGTGGGGAGGTATGATTCCAAGGTGTTTGACACCAAACACAACATGTTTCTGTGCAGCCGTTTTAAAGTTAGCATTTACCGCGAGGTTATAATGCACTTAAGTGTATATGGTCTGGCTGCATCACAGACAACCCCAGAGAATAGATTCCGAAGGCTGCAGAGGGGCTCTTCTCATGCAGGGGCACCCTCTCACATAAAAACCAAGCACCCTGCCTTCAGGATGGTTAAGGCCTGCCATAGGGGTGACTGATAGGCTTTATATGTGCAGTGATAGGGGTAGATATAGTGAACCTATATCTTAGTAAGGGTTGCATGCACCACCTTACCCAGGCTGCAGTAGCAGACCTGTGGTGTCATTTTGGAAGGCTTCCCAGGGGTGGCATAATACATGCTGCAGGCCCTGGTAGGCCTCTGAGGTACCTATGCCCTAGGTACATAGTGTACCATATACTAGGGACTTATAAGGGTACCCCAGAATCCAATCGGGAGTGTACCTAAGGTACATGGAATCAATTTAGAGGAGAAAGCAGATAGGCTGGGGACCTGAGTAGCAGGAGCCCAGCGAGACTACGTCGAAAAACAGTGAAACATCAGCAAAAAGTGGGGGTAACTATAAGAAGCAGATCCTACTCTCCTACAACCCCCACCACAGGCAGTGGTATGAGGGGACCTTTGGGTAGTCACCTGTCTTGCCACTGGCTTGAAAGGTAACACAGGAGCTGACAAACTCCTTCACCTTTTGGTGCATCTGGGGCCAGTAAAAGTGGCTAACTAGCCTTTCCCAAGTCTTGGTTTGGCCCAAATGTCCAGCTAGGGGGATGTCATGAGCTAAAGTTAGGAGGAACTCCCTGTACCTCTGTGGCACTACCACTCTCCTGGTGGCTCCAGGTTTGGGGTTTCTTGTCTCAGTGTACAGTAATCCCTCTTCCCAATAAACTCTGTGGGTACCACTGACATCTTCCTTTGCTTCTGAAACAGCTTGCTGCCTCAGGCTTTCAAGAGTGGGACAGTCCTGCTGCCCCTGGCACAGCTGTTCCCTAGAGGGTCCTCCTGGCCCAAGAGTTCAACCTGGTAAGGGTCAAGCTCCATAGGCTCAGTTCCCTCTGGGGTGTCCAAGTCCTCTCCCTGAGGAGAGGGGTCCTGATCCTTTTGCTGTACAGAAGCTGGTTCTCCAGTCTTCTTACCTTTTCTCTTGGCAGGTTGGCCCATACTTTCAGGCTTTAACACTTCTTTTTCACCCTGTCTCTTGCTCTGTGCTCTTGTTTTTACACACACCAATTCAGGGATATCCAGCATTGCTGCATGGGTTTTTAGTTCAACCTCAGCCTAGGCTGAGGTTTCCAGGTTATTGCCAAGCAGACATGCAGCTGGTAGCTTTGGAGAGACCACTACCTGTTTTCGGCCAGTAACCCCCTCCCCCCCAGTCTAATGTCACCATAGCAATTTCATGTTTAGTGGTAACACTGTCAGCATTGGTGACTGGGTAAGTACGCCCAATCAAGTATTGCTCAGGGGAAACCAGTGTATCTCTCACCATAGTGACACTGGCACCTGTATCCCTCAGAGCCTCTATCCTAGTTCCATTAATCCAAGGGTATTGTAAGTACCTCTTTAAGTTGGGTGGGCACACAGCTACAGTGGCAAACTCAGCTTCCCCCTCTGAAACTAGAACTGCTTCAGTGTGCAACCTGATTTGCTCTTGGCACACTGTTGATCCCATCTGGAGACTTGCTACACCAGGAGTAGCTGTAGCCGTAGGACTAGGGGCCTTTATGCTAGGGCAAGCATTGTCTCCAGTTAAGTGTCCCAACTTTCTACAGTTGTTACACCAGGCCTTTGAAGGATCAAAGTTCTTCCCCCTGTATCTAGGACTAGATTGGGAAGAGTTTTGGGACCCACCCCCTGTGCAGGTTTTTGGGGCCCTTTAGAAGACTCAGGGGCATATTAGCAAGGGCTTTATCGCCGCTTTAGCGGCACTTTTTGCCGCTAAAGTGGCGATTTTGTTATCGCCCTATCAGCAAGCTGTCGTTAACAGGCGTTAGCGACAGCTTTCTGGCGATAGCGGCCCGTTTTCCCATTGCCTTGCATGCCAGCGATAATTATCGCTAATGACATGCAAGGTAGGCGTTCTCAACTAAAAGCGACTGAAAACAGTCGCTAACACAACTTCCCCCTATTAGCAACGCAGGCGAAGCGATAAAAAAAGTCACGCTAAGCGCGAATATCTATAGAATTTAACACCTGCTAAAAACATGACTTACCTGTTTGTTGAATGTCAGGCTAAGTCCACCATGGCGTTAATGCGTGAATATCGCTGGATTTCCACGCATTTCACGCATTTCACCGCTATCGCTGGATATTTTATCGCATTGGAGATAAACGTTGCTAATAGCGTGTTATCTCCGTGATAATATCCAGCGATAGGCAGCGATAAAAAAAACGCGCTAGTTGTTGCTAATATCCCCCTCAGACTTTTTATCTTGGGGATTCTCACCACCTTTCCCCTGGGGAGGTTTTGTAACCCCTTTCTTTTGGTCACCCCCAGTGGTTGTCTTAATCACTCTAGTCTTGACCCAGTGGTCTACCTGCTTTCCCAATTCTTGGGGAGAAATTAGACCTAGGTCTACCAAATGCTGATGTAACTTTTCCTTCGTGCAATTGCTTAAAATATGTTTCTTCATAAACAAGTTGTAAATTCCAGTAAAGTCATACACATTGTGTCCAGTTAACCAACCATCTAGTGTCTTTACTGAGTAGTCTACAAAATCAATCCAGGACTGGTTTGGGTTTTATGAGCCCCCCTGAATCTAATTCTGTACTCCTCAGTTGTGAGTCCAAATCTCTCAATCAGAGTTCTCTTCATGAGGTCATAAGACCCTGCATCTGGCCCAGAGAGGGTCAGAAACCTGTCTCTGCAGTTACCAGAGAACAGTTCCCACAGGAGTGCCCCCCAGAGAGGTTTCTTCACCTTTCTCATTTCACAAGCCCTCTCAAAGGCTGTGAACCATTTAGTGATGTAATCACCCTCCTCAAATTTAGGGACAATCCCTTTGGGGATTTTAGGATCATAAGATTGCTCTTTATCCTTATTATTTTGATTGCTGCCACCAGGGATGGGTGCTAATCCCATCTCCTTTCTCTCTCTCTCTAGAGCCAGTAGTCTGGTCTCCAGTTCCAGTCTTTTGGTCAGCCTTGCTAAAAGGCTGTCCTCCTCATTGAGGCTGTCCTCAATGTCCTCACCAGAATCTGAGCCACCTGTGTGACCTCTAGGTCCCCAGAGGTTGACTCTTGGAAGTAAGGGTACAGGGTCCCTTTCTTCCCTAGGAAATGGTGGAGGTGGGCACCTATCTCCATCCTCCTCAGCCCCTTCCTCCGCTGACTGGTCATCACCATTTTCAGAGGGGTGGGCCTTTGCAAACTCAGCCAACAGCTCCTGGAGCCTTTGTTTGGTTGGATGAGGACCTATTGGTATGTTTTTAATTTTACATAAGGACATTACTTCCTTGAAAGACAAGTGAAGGTAAGAGGTGAGGTCAAGCTCCTCAACCATGTCCTGTATGTCATTATGGTTATCTTCACTAGTAGTTCTTATTTTGAGACATTCTAACAAAAATGTTCTAACCCCTCTACCCTCGACTACAGTGAGTTTTTATTTTCTAAAATTCTAAAGGGACTTAAGCAAGGCCCTAACAAGACTTTTGGTAGTTTATGCAAAAATGCCAATTTGAAAATTCAGAATTCTAAAGGCAATTTAAGATTTCTGTCGTGTGATCGGGTGGTAACCAAGTAGTCCAACAAATGCAAGTTGTATATCCCACTGCTGACCCACCAATGTAGGAAACTGGCTCTATATATACTACACCAAAATGAGGTATAGTGTGTATAGAGTCCAGGTGACCCCAGAGGTAGGCAGAGGTTAAAGTTAGATAGAACCTTACTCTTTATTTGTGGTAGAGTGGTCGAGCAGTAAAGCAGTATCAGAGGACAGTGTTAAGCATTTGATGTAAAAGACACACAATTGATGGACGGAATGCAGAACAAATCAAAACATTCACCCCCAGTCAAGAGATCTGGGTTAAATCCATCATTCTTTTGCTCACCATGCCACGCCAGTTTAGACCTGGCCATATGCAAATCAGTCTTGACCCTGTGCCTCATGGGAACAGTCCAGCCCGAACTGCCAAGCCAGGTCCTCCCTGGACCGAAAACAAGCATCCTAGAACCGCTTTCGGGGTTTCACCCCTCTTCAGCCAGGATAGCTTGATTCCAGTGGCACAGTGAGCCCAGGACCCATGTCGGGGCATACCTGGCGCACTTAGGGCGAGAAAGCAAAAGACACACAATTGATGGACGGAATGCAAAACAAATCAAAACATTCACCCCCAGTCAAGACATCTGGGTTAAATCCATCATTCTTTTGCTCACCATGCCACCCCAGTTTAGACCTGGCCATATGCAAATCAGTCTTGACCCTGTGCCTCATGGGAACAGTCCAGCCCGAACTGCCAAGCCAGGTCCTCCATGGACCGGAAACAAGCATCCTAGGACCGGTTTCAGGGTTTCACCCCTCTTCAGCCAGGATAGCTTCATTCCAGTGGCACAGTGAGCCCAGCACCCACGTCTGGTCATACCTGGCACACTTAGGGCGAGAAAGCAAAAGACACACAATTGATGGACGGAATGCAGAACAAATCAAAACATTCACCCCCAGTCAAGAGATCTGGGTTAAATCCATTATTCTTTTGCTCACCATGCCACCCCAGTTTAGACCTGGCCATATGCAAATCAGTCTTGACCCTGTGCCTCATGGGAACAGTCCAGCCCGAACTTCCAAGCCAGGTCCTCCCTGGACCGGAAACAAGCATCCTATGACCGGTTTCGGGGTTTCACCCCTCTTCAGCCAGGATAGCTTGATTCCAGTGGCACAGTGAGCCCAGGACCCACGTCGGGGCATACCTGGCACACTTAGGGCGAGAAAGCAAAAGACACACAATTGATGGACGGAATGCAAAACATTCGCCCCCAGTCAAGAGATCTGGGTTAAATCCATCATTCTTTTGCTCACCATGCCACCCCAGTTTAGACCTGGCCATATGCAAATCAGTCTTGACCCTGTGCCTCATGGAAACAGTCCAGCCCAAACTGCCAAGCCAGGTCCTCCCTGGACCGGAAACAAGCATCCTAGGACCGGTTTCGGGGTTTCACCCCTCTTCAGCCAGGATAGCTTGATTCCAGTGGCACAGTGAGCCCAGGACCCACGTCTGGGCATACCTGGCACACTTAGAACGAGAAAGCAAAAGACACACAATTGATGGACGGAATGCAGAACAAATCAAAATATTCACCCCCGGTCAAGAGATCTGGGTTAAATCCATCATTCTTTTGCTCACCATGCCACCCCAGTTTAGACCTGGCCGTATGCAAATCAGTCTTGACCCTGTGCCTCATGGGAACAGTCCAGCCCGAACTGCCAAGCCAGGTCCTCCCTGGACCGGAAACAAGCATCCTAGGACCAGTTTTGGGGTTTCACCCCTCTTCAGCCAGGATAGTTTGATTCCAGTGGCACAGTGAGCCCAGGACCCACGTCTGGTCATATCTGGCGCACTTAGGGCGAGAAAGCAAAAAACACACAATTGATGGATGGAATGCAGAACAAATCAAAACATTCACCCCCAGTCAAGAGATCTGGGTTAAATCCATCATTCTTTTGCTCATCATGCCACCCCAGTTTAGACCTGGCCATATGCAAATCAGTCTTGACCCTGTGCTTCATGGGAACAGTCCAGCCCGAACTGCCAAGCCAGGTCCTACCTGGACCGGAAACAATCATCCTAGGACTGGTTTCGGGGTTTCAACCCTCTTCAGCCAGGATAGCTTGATTCCAGTGGCACAGTGAGCCCAGGACCCACGTCTGGGCATACCTGGCACACTTAGGGCGGGAAAGCAAAAGACACACAATTGATGAACAGAATGCAGAACAAATCAAAACATTCACCCCCAGTCAAGAGATCTGGGTTAAATCCTTCATTCTTTTGCTCACCATGCCACCCCAGTTTAGACCTGGCCATATGCAAATCAGTCTTGACCCTGTGCCTCATGGGAACAGTCCAGCCCGAACTGCCAAGCCAGGTCCTCCCTGGACCAAAAACAAGCATCCTAGGACTGGTTTTGGGGTTTCACCCCTCTTCAGCCAGGATACCTTGATTCCAGTGGCACAGTGAGCCCAGGACCCATGTCTGGGCATACCTGGCGCACTTAGGGCGAGAAAGCAACAGACCTGAGTCAAAAGATCTGGTTTAAATCCATCATTCTTTTGCTCACCATGCCACCCCAGTTTAGACCTGGCCATATGCAAATCAGTCTTGATCCTGTGCATCATGGGAACAGTCCAGCCCGAACTGCCAAGCCAGGTCCTCCCTGGGCCAAAAACAAGCATCCTAGGACCGGTTTCGGTGTTTCACCCCTCTTCAGCCAGGATAGCTTGATTCCAGTGGCACAGTGAGCCCAGGACCCACGTCTGGGCATACCTGGCACACTTAGGGTGAGAAAGCAAAAGACACACAATTGATGGACGGAATGCAGAACAAATCAAAACATTCACCCCTAGTCAAGAGATCTGGGTTAAATCCATCATTCTTTTGCTCACCATGCCACCCCAGTTTAGACCTGGCCATATGCAAATCAGTCTTGACCATGTGCCTCATGGGAACAGTCCAGCCCGAACTGCCAAGCATTTGATGTACACACTCAGTCAGCAAATGAATTCACACACTCAAGAACTGAACTCTAGACCAATTGTTTTTGTATAAAAAATATACTGTTGTTTTATTGTTAGAACCAAGCAAGCCTAGCCCAGGTAAGCATTAACTACTTTACAGTAATAAGTTGCTGATTGTAGAACAGTTTGAAAATGCAATAGGAATTGTACTTTGTTTGATTTACAGGGGATGCAGTAGGTTGCAACACTTAGCAAATACAGTACATTGAAATGAATAGGCTTTTTCAGTAAATGACAGGTAAATTACTTTTTACATTACTTTTCTAACTCAGTGCTGGATACCTAGAAACTGAAATGGCATGGCTGAAAGCCCGAAACCGGTCCTAGGATGCTTGTTTCCAGTCCAGGAAGGACCTGGCCTGGCAGTTCGGGCTGGACTGTTCCCATTAGGCGCAGGGTCAAGACTGATTTGCATATGGGGGGGGCCCAAACTGGAATGGCATGGTGAGCAAACAAAAGATGGATTTAGGCCCAGATCTCTGTACTGGGGTGAATGCATGACATTGTTCTGCATTCTGTCCATCACTTCTTCTTTTTGAATTTGTCACCCCGAGTGGGATAGGTATGCCCAGACGTGGGTCCCGTGCTCTCCATGCCACTGGAGTCAAGCTATCCTGGCTGATGAGGGCTGAAAGCCCAAAACCGGTCCTAGGGTGCTTGTTTCCAGTCCAGGGAGGACCTGGCCTGGCAGTTCGGACTGGACTGTTCCCATTGGGCGCAGGGTCAAGACTGATTTGAATATGGCTGGGCCCAAACTGGAATGGCATGGTGAGCAAACAAAAGATGGATTTAGGCCCAGATCTCTGTACTGGGGTGAATGTATGACATTGTTCTGCATTCTGTCCATCAATTCTTCTTTTTGCATTGGATACCTAGATTCAGCACTGGGACATTTCCTGCAAACAGGTAAGTAAATATGTTTTGGTTATTCGTGCGATTTTTAAAGAATATTTTTAGATTTCAAAACTCCACACTTAGAAACTTTTTGGAAGAAAATTGTCAATGTTATCCTATGGAGGAAAAACAGGTTATCGGTTCAAAGGTAAGTTATCGACTGTGGGAGTTAAGGTTCTAGGGTTAGAAACAGGCTTTGGCATTTAGGGACACAGGTGCTAGTGTCACCATGGTGGCAGAGGATCTTGTGGACCCTGGACAGATCATCCTGGGCGAAATGTACCAGGTGACCAATGCAAGCAATGTCAGGACCAACCATAGTCTGGCAGTTGTGAATTTCTCCTGGGGAGGGGTAACTGGCCTCAAGAAGGTTGTAGTCAGTGCAGACCTCCCTGTAGAATGTCTATTGGGCAATGATCTAGAGACTTCAGCCTGGTCTGAAGTAGAGTTATGGACTCATGCTGAGATGTTGGGCATCCCTGCAGAGGTATTTGCTGTGACCAGGTCACAAGCAAGAATGCATAACACTGAACCAGCTCTGGATCCTGGAACAATGGACCAGATGCTTCCCAAGAGGAGGAGCAGTAGGGTAAATGCAGTGCCTTCCCCTCTGTCTCAGATCACAGATTCACCCCCAGAGGGAGGTGAAGCAGATCCTGAAGAAGGAACTGCCCCAGAGGGACTTGAGCCTCATCAGGTTGAGTTCTTGGGGGCAGGGGGCCCTTCTAGGGAAGATCTGAGTAAGGAGCAACAGTGCTGCCCCTCCCTTGAACCCCTCAGACAGCAGGCTGCTGCTGAGGCTGCTGGGAGTGCTAGTGGGTCCCATAAAGTTTATTGGGATGAGGGTCTCCTATATTCTGAGGGTAGAGATCCAGCCCCTGGAGCCACCAGGAGGATGGTAATACCTCAGAAGTTTAGGGGGTTCCTCGTGACCCTAGCACATGATATCCCTTTGGCAGGTCACTTGGGCCACAACAAGACCTGGGACAGGCTTGTCCCACATTTTCATTGGCCACATATGTCAGAGGACACAAAGGAGTTTTGTCGCTCCTGTGTCACATGCCAAGCCAGTAGTAAGGCAGGTGGCACAACAAAGGCCCCCCTGATACCACTACCTGTGGTGGGGGTACCCTTTGAAAGGGCAGGGATTGACATTGTTGGTCCCCTTGACCCTCAAACTGCATCTGGGCACAGGTTTATCCTGGTGGTAGTGGATCATGCCACCAGGTACCCAGAAGCAATTCCCTGAGGACCACCACAGCCCCTGTGGTGGCAAGAGCCCTCATTGGAGTTTTCTCCAGAGTGGGTTTCCCAAAGGAGGTCATATCTGACAGAGGTACCAACTTCATGTCAGGATATCTGAAAGCAATGTGGAAGGAGTGTGGTGTAACCTATAAGTTCACCACCCCTATCACCCACAATGCAATGGGTTAGTTGAACGTTTCAACAAAACCCTGAAGGGAATGATTAAGGGGCTCCCAGAGAAGCTTAGGCGGAAATGGGACCTTCTTCTTCCTTGCCTGTTATTTGCATACAGAGACGTTCCACAGAAGGGGGTTGGTTACAGCCCATTTGAGCTTCTGTTTGGGCATCCTGTAAGAGGTCCATTATGTTTGGTAAAAGAGGGCTGGGAGTTACCTCTCAAGCCCCCCCAAACAAGATGTGATGGACTATGTACTTGGTCTCCGCTCCCGGATGGCCGAATACATGAAAAAGGCAACCAAAAACCTGGAGGCCAGCCAAGAATTGCAAAAAGCTTGGCATGACCAAAAGGCTGTGCTGACTGTATACCAACCAGGACAGAAGGTGTGGGTGTTGGAGCCTGTGGCCTCAGCAGCCCTCCAGGACAAATGGAGTGGCCCCCATACAATAGTTGAACAGAAGGGAGAAGTCCCCTATCTGGTGAATCTTGGAACTTCCAGGAGCCCCCTGAGGGTGCTCCATGTCAACAGATTAAAGCCATATGTTGACAGGGCTGACATGGGCTTGCTCATGGCAACTGATGAGGACCAGGAGGAGGAGAGTGACCCTCTCCCTGACCTGCTCTCTCAGAACCCTGATGATGGGTCAGTAGATGGTGTTGCTTTGGCAAGCAGCCTCACTGACCATCAGCAAACTGAGTGCAGACAGGTTCTGCAACAGTTTAGACATATGTTTAGCCTGACCCCTAGTCAGACTACCTGGTGCACCCATGAGGTGGACACTGGAGACAGTCTGCCAGTCAAGAGTAAAATCTACAGGCAACCTGACCATGTCAGGGACTGTATCAGGACTGAAGTCCAGAAAATGCTGGAGCTAGGTGTAATTGAGCCTTCAGATAGCCCTTGGGCTAGCCCAGTAGTCCTGGTACCCAAGCCTCATACCCAGGGTGGTAAGAAAGAAATGAGGTTTTGTGTAGACTACAGAGGCCTCAATGCAGTCACTAGGACTGATGCCTATCCCATACCAAGGGCAGATGAGCTGATTGATACTTTGGCCTCAGCCAAGTATCTAAGCACATTTGACCTAACAGCTGGCTACTGGCAGATCAGATTAGCTGATGATGCAAAAGCCAAAACAGCATTTTCGACCCCTAGTGGGCACTACCACTTTGTGGTGATGCCCTTTGGATTGAAAAATGCACCTGCCACTTTTCAGAGGTTGGTGAATAAAGTTCTGGCAGGAATGGAAACTTATTGCTCAGCTTATCTAGATGATATTGCTGTCTTTAGTTCCTCCTGGCAGGATCACCTGGTCCACCTCAGAAATGTTTTGGAGGCTCTGCAGAAAGCAGGCCTCACTATCAAGGCCATTAAGTGCCAGATAGGGCAGAGTCAGGTTGTGTACCTGGGCCACCTTGTGGGTGGAGGCCAGGTTCAGCCTTTACAGAGCAAAATCCAAACCATAATGGAATGGGTTGCTCCAACCACCCAGACACAGGTGAGAGCCTTCTTAGGCCTGACTGGGTACTATAGGAGGTTTGTCAGGGGATATGGATCTATAGTGACCCCCTTGAATGATCTGACCTCAAAGAAAATGCCAAAAAGATTCAGTGGACAGCTAGCTGTCAGAAGGCATTTGAAGACCTAAAGCAGGCCATGTGCACTGCCCCCATCTTACAGAGTCCAGACTACACCAAAAAGTTCATTGTCCAAACAGATGCTTCTGAGCTGGGAGTGGGAGCTGTACTGTCTCAACTGAATCATGAAGGTCAAGACCAGCCAGTAGCTTTCATTAGCAGAAGGCTGACCCCTAGAGAGAAACGTTGGTCAGCTATAGAGAGGAGGCCTTTGCTGTGGTGTGGGCCCTGAAGAAGCTGAGGCCATACTTGTTTGGCACTCACTTCATAGTTCAGACTGACCACAAGCCCCTCCTATGGCTTAAGCAGATGAAAGGTGAAAACCCAAAACTTTTGAGGTGGTCCATTTCCCTACAGGGGATGGACTATACAGTGGAACATAGACCTGGGACCCAACATGCCAATGCAGATGGACTCTCAAGGTATTTCCACTTTGAACACGAAGACTCAACTGGTCAAGGTTAGTTTAGTGTCCCTGCGTTTAGGGGGTTGTGTAGGAGAGTAGGATCTGCCTCTTATGTTGCCCCCACTTTTTTCTGATGTTTACACTGGTTTCTGGCTATAGTCTGGCTGGGTCCCTGCCAATCAGGGCCCCAGCCTCTCTGTTCTCTCTAAACGACTTGGAGTGCACTCTAGGTGCACTAGTGATTGGATACTGTGGTACCTTATGAGTCCCTAGTATATGGCACCTTAGGTACCAAGGGCATAGGTACTTCACAGGCCTACCAGGGGCTGCAGCATGTATTATGCCACCCCTGGGAAGCAGACTAAATCTGACACCACAGGCCTGCTACTGCAGCCTGGGTGAGGTGGTGCAAGAACTCCTCACTGAGATATAGGTTCCCTATACCTCTCCAGCACACACATATAAACCTATCAGTCACCCCTAAGACAGGCCCTATCAATCCTGAGGGCAGGGTGCTTGGCTTCTATGTGAGGGGGTGCCTCTGCCTGAGCAGGGCCCCTCTGCAGCTCTCTGAGTCCATTCTCTGGTGCTGTTTGTGGATTCGGTTAAACCATATACTTTTAAGTGCATTATATCCTCGCGGTAAAATGCTAACTTTGGTATGGCTGCATCGAAACATGTCGTGTTTGGTGTCAAACATCTTGGAATACTACCCCCCCGCCAGTCCTGGCGGCGGGGGTAGCATCCCACCCTTCTAGAGGGCTAGACATGTACCTACTGTGGAAACGCGGTAGAATCCTGAAGAGCCCTGGCATCACAAGATGGATGCCACCAGTCACAGACACTGGGCTGCCCTCCTGCTGATGACCGAAACTCGCAGTGGAGGAAGCCCAACAAAAGGTATCCTGTCACAGGGAGGTGTAACCACCTCCCAGACAGGGTTTAGTGTATTGGGGCTGGGTGGGTGCACTCTTAGAGTGCTTTGAAGTCCTGCACTGGGGGAGCAGAAGGCTCCTCTGTGCATATGCCAGTTCAAACCGGCTCAGGGACTACCTGCCCCTGCTCTGGCGCGAAACTGGACAAAGGGAAGTGGGTGTAACCACCCACTCCCCTGACCCTCCCATAGGTGGGGTCTAAGAGCTAGTCTCTCCCTTCCTTGTTAGTATAAGGTAGGGAGCCCTTGAACCTGAAGATTAGATATCCCTGGACGACGCTCTGAAGAAGAATCCTGGACCTTCGACGTTCCACTACCTTTGGAAGACAGAAGAATCTCCCTTGGAGTCAAGGAGTGACTCCCCTGCTTGGCAGGCACCAAAAACTACAACGACGGTCGCAAACTATGCCGCTCCCGCAGGAGTCCGAAGTCCCTGCAGCCCAAGAAGTGGATTTCCTGACTTCTCCAAGGCCATCGTGAGTCCCCAGCGAAGCTGAGGCAAGTGGACCCCACGAGTGACGAGGAACCGCGACCCCTGGGTAGCGTGCACTATTGTCGAGTGCAACCCCTACACAACGTTCTCAGAACCTGTGCTTTAGACCACGTGTGGTCCCAGCCTCCAGCAGGAATCCCTCCGAAGATCAGCGGCCTACACCGTCCCGAGTGATCGTGGGCCCCTGTTGAGCGAATCCTCCCGAGGCGTCTTCGCGATCCCTTGCCAGCCGGCTCGTGGGTCCCCTGAGGACTTTTCTAAGAAACCAAAGGGCTCCCCTGGTTGCTCCAGGCCTGCCCTGACTTACCCTCGCTGGGTGAGTCCCTCAGACCTTGCTGGTCTGCGCCATTGCCTTTTCACACTTTCCACGAATCCAGCTCCTGGTTGTCATCGACACCTCCTGGACCTCGTGGCTGAAGAGTCAAGGCACACGTGACCGACCTGAATCCTGCGACGATGGTGGGCATCCAGCTTCCTTGCCCCGAGTCACTGCCAAGTGACTTTGAACACTGTCCCCTCTGCTTTCAGGTCTTCCTTCCTTTGAATCCAGGCTTGGATTCCCCCGGACACTTCCTCGAACATCACAAGCAGCACGTCTTCTTTGTTCACCATTGAAAACGACGCCGCGACCCGACACCAAAGGACACCTATGCACCCAGCTTCCCTGGGTGAGGTAACTCCAGCACTACGGTGCTCCTGTGGGTGTGGGCCCTAGAACTACTTACCCTGTAAGTGACTTGCTTGTAGGTTCTCCCGAAGTATCCTAAAACTCCTATTTTCCCCGTGCGATTCTCGCACTGACTCGTACAGGGTTCGCGTCTGTGTTAGACACACCGCGTCCAACTCCCTTGTAAATCTACCAGTAACCGCTTCCTTCGACTCGTACTGACCGATCGGTGTGTTCGCCTCGAACACGTCAGGGGCCTGTAACATTGATAACTCAATCGTGTCCGCTTGCATAGACTCGTACAGGACTCGCACCAGTGTCTGAACACCGCGTCCGTCCCCTGTGGGTCTCCTACAACTACCTGGGTGGTTCTCTGGGGGTCCTTCGATTGTATGTGCTCTAGACCCCGGTCTAGCCAAGATAAGATTGTGATATTTGCTGTGCTAACTTATTTTGATAACAATTGACTTGTACATATGTTCCTGACTTCTAATCTCATAAAGAGATTAGTAGAGAGTTGTTTAGTAATAAATACATATATATTTGATATATATACCTGTGTGGTGTCTTTTCATTTGGTGATTCAAGAGATTGTGTGGTAAAACAAGCTGCTTTACATTCCTTCAAGACTTAGCCTGAAGGCTGCTCTCCACAGCTACCACTAGGATAGCTTTCTATAAAGGTTGTCTTAAACCTATCTACCATAAGAGTCGAATTGTACTGGTGCAAGGTGTCCACTTTAACTAGTGGACAGCATATACCAGGCCAACTTCTCACACTCCTTAACTGCGGGTCGACCGACCTTTGGACTTATCTTCATTCTTCCTTCTCCTTCGTCTGGCTCATCAGAAGTTTGTCTTGAAGTTTTGAAGTTTCAAGTTTCATGAACTTATTTTCCTCCACATTTAAAAGAGGCAGATTGTTGTTGGCTCAGGCCTTTTATGTGTTGCCTTTGCTCTATTCTGGAATCTTTATTATTGTGATGTATGCGGCTGCTTGGACTGCATTAAAAGAATAATGCATAATGTCAGCCTCCGTGTCTTTAATGAAATCCAGATTCTCTAGTCATGTTAATAGGAGAATCGCAATTCAGGTCCAGTTTCAGCTTCAAAATGATTACCTTGAAGGTCTTCAACAACAAGCACCACATCCTCGACAGAGTCAATCCCAGCTTAATTGTATTAGCTAATCTATTAGCCACGTTTGCCAGCGGCACTCTACTTAAGACGCTGGAACAGCTCATGGGTTTCTGAGAATGTTCAAGTGCTAGTTTACATCATTCCTCAACAACAGACTCCTTGTGATGTAAATCAATCACCAGACCTCAGACATACGTCAGATGGAGGGCTGTGTACCTCAGGGCTCCATCCTAGATCCCACAGCATTTAATCCCTACATGGAGCCCCCAGGACTAATGACTGAAGACTCTCATGTAACTGTGCACCAACATCCTGACAATGGACAATTGTATCTTCAAATATGAACATTATAAGACATTGCAATGCTGCACAACCTCACATTAAATTGCATAGAACTAAATGACTCCTCCTATCTACATCCCCCAAACTAAAGTTCAACTTAACGATTCTGAACTTATTGAACCCAATTGGATTTTCACCTTATCCTCCACTCGCCAAATCCTGAGGGTACACTCTTGATGCGTCTTTCACACTCATTCTGTACATTAACAGAATAGCAAAAGCAGACAACTTTTATCTATATACCCTGAATGACATCATTCAACTCACCCAACTAATCATCTTTGAACCACACTGCTTTTACTAGTTCTATCCAAACTGAAACTTTGCAAACACTATTCTTCCTAGAGTACTACTTCCCTCTATAGCCGCACTCAAAACGGTCATCCACTCTGCAGGTAGATTTATAACCTCCTCAAACAAGCACAATCACCAAAGTTTAATTCAAAATATGCTGCCTTGTCCACAAAACAATCTACAATAATAACTAACCTTACCTTGCAGATCTTCTGACCAACAAGCAATCCTTCTCAGTGGCGGCAGTATCAGCCTGGAACTCACAAGCCACTTGTAGGAAACTGGCTCTATATATACTACACCAGAATGAGGTGTAGTGTGTATAGAGTCCAGCTGACCCCAGAGGTAGGCAGAGCTTAAAGTTAGATAGAACCTTACTCTCGATTTGTGGTAGAGTGGTCGAGCAGTAAGGCAGTATCAGAGGACAGTGTTAAGCATTTGATGTACACACTCAGTCAGCAAATGAATTCACACACTCAAGAACTGAACTCTAGACCAATTGTTTTTGTATAAAAAATATACTGTTATTTTATTTTAAAACCAAGCAAGCCTGGCACAGGTAAGCATAAAATACTTTACAGTGATTAGATGCTGTATGTTGAACAGTTTGAAAATGCAATAGAAATTGTACTTTGTTTGATTTACAGGGGATGCAGTAGGTTGCAATACTTAGCAAATACGGTACATTGAAATGAATAGGCTTTTCCAGTAAATGACAGGTAAGTTACTTTTTCCGTTACTTTTCTAACTCAGTGCTGGATACCTAGATTCAGCACTGGGACATATCCTGCAAACAGGTAAGTAAATAGGTTTTGGTTACTCGTGCGGTTTTTAAAGAATATTTTTAGATTTCAAAACTCCACACAAAAACTTTTTTGGAAGAAAATTGTCAATGTTATCCTATGGAGGAAAAAGAGGTTTTCGGTTCAAAGGTAAGTTATCGACTGTGGGAGTTAAGGTTCTGGGGTTAGACTCAGGGGTCCCTCAGGGTCAGTGATACTCTCTTGTTACACCCTCAGCAGCACTAGGGCGGCCGGGTGCAAAGTGTTGAGGCCCAGTGTTATCCAATAGGGGATAAGGGGCCTCCGGTTGGTGGCTGCTGGCAAGCAGGCCCCTGGGTTGTGGGAGCAAAGCTCCTGGACTTTAGCTCAGGGCAAATGGAGAAACAAAGTAGCACCAAGGGTGCACCCTCAGAGGCACTAGGACGGCCGGGTGCAGGGTGCTGTTTCGAGGTCGGGTGCCCTGTTGTTTTCAATGGAGAACCTCCGGTTTGCAAAAGCACTGCAGGCAGGGAGACGAAGGACTTCTGGGTGCGACCACCACTTTGAGAGGTATGTTGGGAAGTTAGGGGTTGGCTAGGCACCGTTGGTTTGGTCACACAAGGCCATGTGGCGTCGGGTGCAGGGGTGCCTTTTGGGGTCGGATCTTCTTACAAGCTCCGGGTCACGGTTAGGGGGGCCTTCTGGATTTAGGCTGCAGGCGTCGGCTGGAGGCTTGAGGCAGGTCAGGGGTTGCCGGATCTCGGTTCAGGATCACTGGGGTGACCTCCTCATGGTGTTTGCCCACTCGAGCTCGGGCCGTGGACGGCGGGTGCAGAGTGGGGCGGATTCGCGGTCTCCGGCTGCTGCCAGAGGTTGCAGTTGAACAAATCCGGTGTTCACGGGCAAAGCAGTCTTTGGAAGTGAAGGCAGGCAGGTCTTCCGGGGTTTTTGAGGTTGCTGGCTGCAGGACACACCGGGATTTCGCAGGAGCAGGTTCGAGGGGGAGACAGGCCGGTAGGGCTGGGGCCAAGTCAGTGGGCGTCTTCCTCTTGTTAGCTGCTGCACGGCTGTTCGGTCCTTCTTCTTTTCTTCTGGTTTCTTGTCTGGATCTGAGTAAGCAAGGTTCAGGGTGCCCCCTAAATGCTATATTTAGGGGCGTTACAGGTAGGTAGAGGGCAGGGACCAATGGGTCCCTTCCCTGGGGTGGGTACACCCCCTATTGTTCCCCCCTCCAGTGGGAGGAGGGCAGGAGCCTGTCCCTGGTTGATTAGGTCCCCCCATCCTCAGGATGGGGGGGACTCAGAGTTGTGCTTCACCTCGCCTCCCCCACCTGAGGGGTGGAGTTGGCAGAGGTGGGAACACCTCTCTCCCTCACTTGTTTTTCCCGCCGTTTCTCCCGCCCAAAGTGGCGGGCAGAACCAGTGGGGACCAGTTGCTGAAAGCAGCAAGTGGCCTGGGGAAGCTCACAAAGGCGGCATGTGTTTGAGGCTTCCCCTTCGTAACCCTGCCCATCCTGGGGGAGGAGGCTTGGCATCTCGTCCCAGGATGTGCATTGTTTCAGGCCCCCGAGAGCAGCATGCTCTCGATCCAGGGGTTCAGAAACATGTCTGTGGATGTCAGCCTAAGCAGCCACTCAGTCGGGACACTAGAAGTTGGTCGAGTTTCAGGGGGCATCTCTAAGATGCCCTCTGTTGCACATTTTACATTAAATCCCACACTGGCATCAGTGTGGGTCTAATGTGCTGAGAAGTTTGATACCAAACTTCTCAGTTTTCAATGCAGCCATTATTGTGCTGTGGAGTTTGTGATGACAAGCTCCCAGCACCATAAACTCTTAATGGCAGCACTGCACTTACAATGTCTAAGAATGAACTTAGACACTGCAGGGGTACAGGGCTCATGCACCTGTACCCTCACCACTGGTATAGTGCACCCAGCTAGAGGGGTGACTGATCTATGCCAGGGCAGTGGTTTGTAGGCATGGCACACAGCGATGTGTGCCATGTTGACTCTTCACTTTGTTCTGCACCAAGACACGCAGCCTGCAAAGGCAGTGTGTGAGTGAAAAGGTGCAGGGCCTCTAAGGGTGGCACAATAAGTGCTGCAGCCCTTTAGGGGCCTTCCCTGGTCACAGTGCCCTGGGCACCTGTGGTACCATTTACCAGGGACTGACCTGTGGCCAGGGATGCCAATTGGGTTAGGCTTCAATGCAATTTTAGGGAAGGGACATAGGCCCTGGGTACCCGATTAGCAGGAGCCCAGGGCACACTCAGTCAAAGAACATCAGCAATTCAGCAAAAAGTGGGGGCATACCATGCAGAAAGAGGGCACTTTCTCACACAACCCCCCCCCCAAACGAAAGATGATGAGACTAACCTTTCCCTAGTGAGTCTTCATTGTCTAAGTGGAAGAACCTGGAAAGTCCATCTGCATTGGCATGGGCAGTCCCAGGTCTGTGTTCCACTTCTAAGTCCATTCCCTGTAGGGAGATGGACCACCTCAACAGTTTAGAATTTTCCCCTTTCATTTGCATTAGCCATCTGAGGGGTCTGTGGTCGGTTTGAACTAGGAAGTGACTCCCAAACAGGTATGGTCTCAGCTTCTTCAGGGACCAAACCACAGCAAAGGCCTCCCTCTCAATGGCACTCCAACGCCGCTCCCTGGGGAGAAGCCTTCTGCTTATGAAAGCAACAGGTTGGTCTTGGCCTTCATCATTGGTCTGGGATAGGACCGCTCCTAGCCCAGAGGCATCAGTCTGCACTATGAACTGCTTGGCATAATCTGGAGCCTTCAGAATTGGTGATGAGCACATTGCTTCTTTCAGGGTGTCAAAAGCCTTTTGGCAACTAACTGTCCAGTTTACCTTCTTGGGCATTTTCTTGGAGGTGAGTTCTGTGAGGGGAGTCACAATGGACCCATATCCCTCACAAACCTCCTGTAGTACCCAGTCAAGCCAAGAAATGCTCTGACTTGGGTCTGGATGGTTGGAGCTGCCCAGTCCAGGATGGCCTGGATCTTGGGCTGTAAGGGCTATACCTGGCCTCCACCAACAAGGTGGCCCAAGTACACCACGGTTCCCTGCCCTATCTGGCATTTGGATGCCTTGATAGTCAGGCCTGCAGTTTGCAGGGCCGTTAAAACCTTCCCAAGGTGGATCAGGTGATCCTGTCAGGTGGAACTAAAGACAGCAATATCATCAAGAGAAGCTGCACTAAAGGACTCCAACCCAGCAAGGACTTTATTCACCAACCTTTGGAAGGTGGCAGGGGCATTCTTTAAACCAAAGGGCATAACAGTGAACTGATAGTGCCCATCAGGTGTGGAGAATGCTGTTTTCTCTTTTGCTCCTGGGGCCACGCCAATTTGCCAGTACCCTGCAGTTAAGTCAAAGGTACTCAGGAATTTTGCTGCACCCAATTTATCTATCAACTCATCTGCTCTTGGGATAGGGTGAGCATATGTCTTGGTGACAGAGTTGAGCACTCTATAAGCCACACAAAACCTAATTTCTCTTTTCCCACCCTGTGGATGAGGTTTGGGGATTAGAACCACTGGGCTAACCCAGGGGCTCTCAGAGGGTTCAATAACCCCTAACACCAGCATCTTGCTGACTTCAGCTTTGATGCTTTCCTTGACTTGGTCTGGCTGTCAATAGATTTTGTTTTGACAGGTGCACTGTCACCAGTGTCCACATCATGGGTACACCAGTTTGTCAGACCAGGGGACAAGGTAAAGAGCTTAGCATACTGCTGCAAGACTTGCTTGCAGTCAGTCTGCTGTTGGGCAGAGAGGGTGTCTGAAAAGACAACTCCATCCACTGACCCATCTTTTGGGCTGTATGAGAGGAGGTCAGGGAGAGGTTCACTCTCTGCTTCCTGCTCCTCATCAGTCACCATCAGCATGGTGATGTCAGCCCTGTCATTGTAGAGCTTTAGGCAGTTCACATGGATAACCCTTTTGGGTGTCCTGCTTGTGCCCAGGTCAACCAAGTAGGTGACCTCACTCTTTTTCTCTAGGATAGGGTAAGGGCCACTCCATCTGTCCTGGAGTGCCCTTGGTGCCACTGGCTCCAAAACCCACACATTTTGCTCAGGTTGAAATTCAACCAGTGCAGCGTTTTGGTCATACCAGTGCTTCTGAAGCTCCTGGCTGGCCTCAAGATTTTTGGATGCCTTTTCCATGTACTCAGCCATTCTGGACCTTAGGCCAAGCACATAGTCCACAATATCTTGTTTGGGTTCTTGTAGAGGCTTCTCCCAACCCTCTTTTACAAGACAGAGTGGTCCCCTCACAGTATGGCCAAACAGAAGTTCAAAGGGGGAAAACCCTACTCCCTTCTGTGGCACTTCTCTGTAAGCGAAAAGCAGGCATGGTAAGAGGACATCCCATCTCCTTTTGAGTTTTTCAGGGGTCCCATAATCATGCCTTTCAATGTCTTGTTGAATCTCTCAACAAGGCCATTGGTTTGTGGGTGATAGGGTGTAGTAAACTTGTACTGCACTCCACACTCTTTCCACATGTGTTTTAGGTAAGCAGACATGAAGTTGGAACCTCTGTCTGAAACAACCTCCTTAGGAAACCCTACTCTGGTGAAGACACCAATGAGGGCCGTGGCTACTGCAGGAGCTGTAGTAGTCCTAAGGGGAATTGCTTCAGGGTACCTAATGGCATGATCCACTACCACAAGAATGAATTTGTTCCCTGATGCTGTGGGAGGTTCAAGTAGACCCACTATGTCCACACCTACCCTTTCAAAGGGAACCCCTGTGAGAAGTTGGCCTGGTATATGGTGGCCACTAGTTATAGTGGGCACCTTGTACCAGTCCAAACAAGCCTTATTGATGATAGGTTAAAGACAACCTTTATTGAAAGCTATCCTAGTGGTAGCTATGGAGAGCAGCCTTCAGGCTAAGTCTTGAAGGAATGTAAAGCAGCTTGTTTTACCAGTCTATAATCTCTTGAATGACCAATTGAAAGGAGAACCCAGGTATATATATAAAATATATGTATTTATTCTAAACACTCCCTACTAATCTCTTTATGAGACTAGAGGTCAAAGCACACAATTCACAAGCACTAAATCAACAGTAAATAGCACAATACACGATAGGCCCCAGGGGGGGACCGAACCATATACTAAGTAAGTGGTATAAGAACCACGACTTGACTAGACACAGTGCCTAGAGCACGTAGAATCGCTGGGACCCCAAGGAACCACCCAAGGTAGTGACACAGGGGACCCACGGGGACGTGTGCAGTGTGTGAACACAGGCGCGAGCCCCGTACAGTTCTGTGCGAAAGTCGCGGTTGGAAAATTAGAGATTAAGGACACTTAGGAGAGGACTCCAAGCAAACCCTTTGGAACTAAGACATTTCTAAGGCCAGCACCCTTGACAGTACCGAAGTACCCGTGTTACCTATCCCAGAGGAGCCGGGTGCATAGGGGTCAAGTGGTGTCGGAAACGCTCGTCGATTTCAATGGCGTCTTGCAAAGAAGTTCTGCTGCCGGGAAGAGGAGAAGTGTCCGGTGTGATCCAAGCCTGGATCGAAGATGAGAACAACCTGAAAACAGAGGGGACAGAGTCTGGGTCACTAGCCAGTGAAGAGGTGAAGCTTGACTCTGCAGCCACGGGGACCAGGAGACGTCGACGATGACCAGGAGCCAGATTCGAGCTGTACCACAAAGGATGTCGAGTGCTGGGGTATCGGTGCTCAGATTGAACACAACAAGCCTTGGCAACAGCAACCCACGCAGGAAGAGAAAAGATGCTTCGGTGCGCACTAGCAAGGTCCTGGCGACTCCCCAAGCAATGGAGAGTCAGGGCACGTCTGGAGCAACCAGAGAAGCCCAATTAAAGTTAAGGATTCCTTCTCAGGGACCCACAGGCCAACGGACCAGGGATCGCGAAGGGACCTCGAGAGAAAACACAAAGGGCCGGCTCACGGAAAGCTCGTGGAGTGTAGGCTGGCAATCTTAAGTGAAATTGCTGCTCGGGGTCAGGGCTAGAAGAAACCCAAAGCTCAACCTCAGAGGTTGCCTCAAAGCTGATGCTTCTGCAAAGTGACGCGGGTTCCAGGGGTTCGGGTTGCACGGTCTCCACGAGGGATACGGGCCTCAGACTTGCTGTAGGTACTGATCAGCCTCAGAGACATCAGGAACCCACCTCCTGTGTTGCAAAGTTCTTCGGAGTCCTCAGGAGTCCTCAGGAGCTTCGGAGATGCGAACTGGTCAGATGCGTCTTTGGTGCCTGCCAAGCAGGGGAGTAACTCCTTTACTCCAAGGGGGATTCTTCAGTCATCTAGCGCAGTGTAGATTGTCGAAGTACTGGTTTCTGTAGCAGAGTTTAGTCCAGGTAATATCTAAAATCCTGCAGTCAGGGGTTCCTACTTATACCCAAGGAAGGGGTGGGACAAACTCTGGGGACCAGCCTATGGGAGGGTGCGGACAGAGGGGTGGCTACACCCATGTCCTTTGTCCAGTTTCGCACCAGAGCAGGAGCTAAGTGCCCCTGCAACCAGTTTGAGCTGGACTATGCACAGGGAACCCAAATGTGCCCCCAGTGCAGACATCAAAGCACTCTCAGAGTGCACCCACCCAGCCCCAATACACTAAAGCCTGTCTAGTAGGTGGTCACACCTCCCTGTGACAGGAAACCTATTGTCAAGCCTTCCCCTGCCGGAGTTCCGTCCAGCAGCAGGAGGGCAGACTCGTGTCTGTGGCTGGCAGCATCCATTTTGTGGTGCCCCGCTTCTGTTAAGCTGGTACCGGTGTACCGGTGGTGCGATGTTTCTCCCTCTAGTAGGGTGGAATCATACCTCCCCCGCCAGTTACTGGCGGGGAGGTATGATTCCAAGGTGTTTGACACCAAACACAACATGTTTCTGTGCAGCCGTTTGAAAGTTAGCATTTACTGCGAGGTTATAATGCACATAAGAGTATATGGTATGGCTGCATCACAGACAACCCCGGAGAATAGATTCCGAAGACTGCAGAGGGGCTCTGCTCATGCAGGGGCACCCTCTCACCTAAAAACCAAGCAACCTGCCTTCAGGATTGTTAAGGCCTGCCATAGGGGTGACTGATAGGCTTTATATGTGCAGTTAGAGGGGTAGATATAGTGAACCTATATCTTAGTAAGGGGTGCATGCACCACCTTACCCAGGCTGCAGTAGCAGACCTGTGGTGTTATTTTGGAAGGCTTCCCAGGGGTGGCATAATACATGCTGCAGCCCCTGGTAGGCCTCTGGGGTACCTATGCCCTAGGTACATAGTGTACCATATACTAGGGACTTATAAGGGTACCCCAGAATCCAATCTGGAGTGTACCTAAGGTACATGGAATCAATTTAGAGGAGAAAGCAGATAGGCTGGGGTCCTGATTAGCAGGATCCCAGCCAGACTAAGTCGAAAAACAGTGAAACATCAGCAAAAAGTGGGGGTAACTATAAGAAGCAGATCCTACTCTCCTATACAACCCCCCCCAAACGCAGGGACATTAAACTAACCTTGACCAGTTGGGTCTTCATGATCTAAGTGGAAATATCTGGAGAGTCCATCTGCATTGGCATGGTTACTCCCAGGTCTATGTTCCACTGTATAGTCCATCCCCTGTAGAGAAATGGACCACCTCAAAAGTTTGGGGTTTTCACCCTTCATCTGTTTTAGCCATAAGAGGGGCTTATGGTCTGTCTGAACAATGAAGTGAGTGCCAAACAAGTATGGCCTCAACTTCTTCAGAGCCCAAACCACAGCAAAGGCCTCCCTCTCAATGGCTGACCAACGTTTCTCTCTGTGGGTCAGCCTTCTGCTAATAAAAGCTACTGGCTGATCCTGACCTTCATCATTCAATTGTGATAACACAGCCCCTACCCCCAATTCAGATGCATCTGTCTGGACAATGAATTGCTTGGAGTAGTCAGGACTTTGCAGAATGGGAGCAGTGCACATGGCCTGCTTCAGGTCATCAAATGCCTTTTGACAGCTGACTATCCACTGAACTTTTTTTGGCATTTTCTTAGAAGTTAAGTCATTCAAGGGGGTCACTATGGATCCATACCCCTTGACAAATCTTCTGTAGTACCCAGTCAGGCCCAAGAAAGTTCTCACCTGAGTCTGGGTAGTTGGAGCAACCCAGTCCATGATGGTCTGGATTTTGCTCTGCAATGGTTGAACCTGGCCTCCACCCACAAGGTGGCCCAGGTACACAACCTGACTCTGCCCTATCTGGCACTTGGTGGCCTTGATAGTTAGGCCTGCTTTCTGCAGGGCCTCCAAAACATTTCGCAGGTGGACCAGGTGATCCTCCCAGGTGGAGCTAAAGACAGCAATATCATCTAGATATGCTGCACTATAGGCTTCCGGACCTGTAAGGACTTTGTTCACCAACCTTTGAAAAGTGGCAGGTGCATTTTTCAAACCAAAGGGCATCACCACAAATTGGTAGTGCCCACTAGGGATAGAAAATGCTGTCTTTGGCTTTGCATCATCAGCTAGTCTGATATGCCAGTAGCCAGCTGTCAAGTCAAATGTGCTCAGAAACTTGGCTGAGGCCTAAGTATCTATAAGCTCATCTGCCCTTGGTATTGGATGGGCATCAGTCCTAGTGACTGCATTGAGACCCCTGTAGTCTACAGAAAACCTCATCTCTCTCTTACCACCCTGGGTGTGAGGTTTGGGCACTAAGATTACTAGACTAGCCCAAGGGCTATCTGAGGGTTCAATA
The DNA here is from genome assembly GCA_963921515.1 of Calotriton arnoldi. Lineage (NCBI taxonomy): Eukaryota > Metazoa > Chordata > Amphibia > Caudata > Salamandridae > Calotriton > Calotriton arnoldi. The sequence continues at coordinate 81,535 of CAWUFW010012110.1, forward strand.
ACACCCAAATCCAACATCTTCTGGACTTCAGTCCTGATACAGTCCCTGACATGGTCAGGTTACCTGTAAATCCTATTTTTAACAGGCAGACTGTCCCCAGTGTCCACTTCATGAGTGCACCAGGTAGTCTGACTTGGAGTCAGGGAAAACATATGCCTGAACTGATTGACCACCTGTCTCCAATCAGCTTGCTGCTGGTCAGTGAGGCTGCCTGCCAAGGCTACACCATCTACTGACACATCATCAGGGTTCTGTGAGAGCAGGTCAGGGAGTGGATCACTCTCTTCCTCCTGTTCCTCATCAGTAGCCATGAGCAAGCTCATGTCTGCCCTGTCAACATATGGTTTCAGTCTGTTGACATGGAGTACCCTATGGGGGCTCCTGGGAGTTCCAAGGTCTACCAAGTAGGTAACCTCTCCCTTCTGTTCAACAATTGTATGGGGGGCACTCCACTTGTCCTGGAGGGCTGCTGGGGCCACAGGCTCCAACACCCATATTTTCTGCCCCGGCTGGTAAACAGTCAGCACAGACTTTTGGTCATGCCAGACCTTTTGCAATTCCTGGCTAGCCTCAAGGTTTTTGGTGGCCTTCTTCATGTACTCTGCCATCCGGGAGTGGAGACCAAGTACATAGTCCACAATATCCTGTTTGGGAGGTTTGAGAGGTAACTCCCATCCCTCCTTCACTAGACACAATGGACCCCTAACAGGATGTCCAAACAGACAAACAGAAGTTCAAAAGGGCTGTAACCAACCCCCTTCTGTGGAACCTCCCTGTAGGCAAATAGAAGGCAGGGCAAAAGTATGTCCCAACTGCGCCTAAGCTTTTCTGGGAGACCTTTAATCATACTCTTCAAGGTTTTGTTGAATCTCTCAACTAAACCATTGCATTGTGGGTGATAGGGTGTGGTGAATTTGTAATTCACTCCACACTCCTTCCACATAGCAGTCAAGTAACTAGACATGAAGTTTGCAACTCTGTCTAATACTACCTCCTTAGGGAAACCCACTCTGAAAAATACTCCCAGGAGGGCTATTGCTACCACAGGAGCTGTGGTGGTCGTAAGTGGAATGGCTTCTGGGTACCTGGTGGCATGGTCCACCACCACCAGGATAAATCTGTGCCCAGAGGCTGTCTGAGGATCCATGGGACCACCTATATCAATCCCAACCTTCTCAAAGGGAACCCCCACCACAGGTAGTGGTATCAGGGGGGCCTTTGTAGTACCACCTGCCTTACCACTGGCTTGACAGGTGACACAGAAACGACAAAACTCCTTGGTGTCTTCAGACATGTGGGGCCAATGAAAGTGAGGGACAATTCTGCCCCAAGTCTTGTTTTGGCCCAGGTGACCTGCTAAGGGAATATCATGGTCTTGTTAATAGGAAGCCCCTAAACTTCAGAGGTATAACCAACCTCCTGGCTGCACCAGGCTTGGGGTCTCTACTCTGAGTAAAGGAGTCCATTATCACAATAGATCCTATGGGTTCCACTAGCATTCCCTGCAGCCTCAGCAGCAGCTTGCAGTCTGAGGGGTTCAAGAGAGGGGCAGCTCAGCTGCTCCTAGCTCAGACCTACCCTGGAAGGGCCCCCCGTCCCCAAGAACTCAACCTGATCAGGTTCAAGCTCATCTGGGACAGTTCCTTCTTTAGGACTAAGATCATCTCCCTCAAGAGACTGATCTGTACTCTGAGTCAGGGGAAGACACTGCCTTACCCCTACTGCACCTCTTCTTGGGAGGTACCTGGTCCATTCTTCCAGGATCCAGGGCCTGTTCAGTTTGAGACATTTTGGCCTGTGACCTGGTCACAGCAAACACATGTGCAAGGATTCCCAACATTTCTGCATGAGTCCTGAGCTCCACTTCAGCCCAAGCTGAAGTCTCTAAATCATTGCCAAGCAAGAATTCAACAGGGAGGTCTGCACTTATCACAACCTTCTTAAGGCAAGTTTCCCCTCCCCAGGTGAAATTAACAACTGCCAAGGAATGGTCTGTCCTGACATTGCTAGCATTGGTCACTTGGTACACCTCGCCAAGTATGATTTGCTCAGGAGCCACAAGATCTTTTGTCACCATTGTGACACTTGCTCCTGTGTCCCTGAATGCCAAAGCCTCTTTTCCATTTATCAAAGGCTGCTGTCTGTATTTGCCCAGATTACTGGGACTCACAAAGGAGGACATATCCATGCCTCCATCACAGATCAGTACAGCCTGAGTTGGAACTCTGACTAGGCCAGAGTCCATCTCAGAACCCAGGGTTAACCCTTCCACACCCTTATTCTGAGTACCACCACTTGGAGCTGAACTAGGGGGAACAGTTGCCTTAGGGGCAATGGTGGCTGGAGTTGAGTCTTTGGACTTGTTACAATCACTGGTCCAATGGGTTTTCTGTTTACAGATTTTACACCATGGTTTCTTTTGGCCTTTTCCCTTGTTAGATTGGGACTCCCCACCAGATGCAGATTTTTGGGGCCCTTGAGAAGACTTCTGGTCTTTACCCTTCTCCCCACCCTTATCAGAGTTTTTGGAATCCTGCTTATTGGAGTCACCACCTTGGTTCTGAACCTTCTGCCTCACTTTGGTTCTGACCCATTTGTCTGCCTTCTTACCCAATTCTTGGGGAGAGGTCAGATCAGAGTCCACCAGATACTGATGCAACATCTGATTTTGACAATTATTCAGGATCTGCTCCCTCATAATTAAGTTGTACAATCCTTTAAAATCACACACCTTACTGCCAAGTAACCAGCCCTCCAGAGCCTTGGTAGCACAATCTACAAAGTCAACCCAGTCTTGAGTCTGTGCCTTTTGGGTATCTCTGAACTTTAACCGGTATTGTTCAGTGGTTAGGCCAAACCCTTCTATCAGAGAACTCTTCAAGACTTTGTAATTGTCAGCATCCTCTTCTCTAACAGTGAGGAGCTTGTCTCTGCCTTTGTCTGCAAAGGAGAGCCACAAGATTGCTGCCCATTGCTCCTGAAGGACCCTCTGTACCTTACAGGCCCTCTCAAGTGCAGTTATCCATTTGTGGATGTCATCCCCACTCTGGTAGGGAGGGACAAGCTTGTTCAGGTTCCTATGGTCATGAGTATACTCTCTACCTCTAGGGACACTGTTGCTGCCACCATGGGGCTCTAGCCCCAATCTTTTTGAAGATTTCTGAAGCTCCAGGGATTCCCTATCCAATGCCAACTGCTCTCTCTTGATCCTAAGCTTAGCTTCCTCAAACTTAAGCAGTCTGCATTTCCTCTCATAGGAGGTCTCCCTCCTCTGAGAGGTAGAGCTCCTATGAGAAATAGAGGTCCCTACAGAGGTACCAGAATGATTAGACTCCTGAGAAGGAGATCTTGATCTTCTTGGCCCACTGCCAACTCTTCCAGTTGGGGTAAAGAGAGGACCACTGAGGTCTTCTCCCTCACCTTCAGGAAAAGTTGCATTGTCCAGTTTGGAATCATTTTGATCCTCCTGGCCAGCATCAGATTCAGGGTCATAGTAGTGTTCACTACCTGGCCTTTCCTCTTCTGCTGCCCCACCCATCCTGCCTGTCTCATCAGACACTGCAGTCTTTCTGAGGTCATCTGCAAGCAACAACTGTATGAGGTGTTGTGTGGATGGGCTTTTCCCAGTCTTCAATTTCCTAGAGGCACACACAGTCCTCAATTCTTGGTATGAGACATGGTCATACTTAGTTGGGAGAGGCCCACTGGTTTCTGCCCTTGAAGACATAACTAGTGTGGTGTGGTGTATGCACCTACCTACTCTAGTGGGGCCTACTAAACTCTCTTGAGTTGTAGAACGGGTGTGCTAAGCCCTTGACACACAACTCTAAGTCCAGTAGAACTTACTGTATTCTAGTCTATATTTATATGTACCTCAAGTACCTTTAGTGGTTTTTAGTTAGTCACTCAAATGAGATTATCTGGTAAAATAATAGCAAGCTTGAATCCCAACCGCTGCACACCAATGTGAGAAGTTGGCCTGGTATATGCTGTCCACTAGTTATAGTGGGCACCTTGCACCAGTCCAAACAACCCTTATTGATGATAGGTTAAAGACAACCTTTATTGAAAGCTATCCTAGTGGTAGCTATGGAGAGCAGCCTTCAGGCTAAGTCTTGAAGGAATGTAAAGCAGCTTGTTTTACCAGTCTATAATCTCTTGAATGACCAAATGAAAGCAGAACCACCCCAGGTATATATATAAAATATATGTATTTATTCTAAACACTCCCCACTAATCTCTTTATGAGACTAGAGGTCAAAGCACACAATTTACAAGCACTAAATCAACAGTAAATAGCACAATACACGATAGGCCCCAGGGGGGGACAGAACCATATACTAAGTAAGTGGTATAAGAACCACGACTTGACTAGACACAGTGCCTAGAGCACGTAGAATCGCTGGGACCCCAAGGAACCACCCAAGGTAGTGACACAGGGGACCCACGGGGGACGTGTGCAGTGTGTGAACACAGGTGCGAGCCCCGTACAGTTCTGTGCGAAAGTCGCGGTTGGAAAATTAGAGATTAAGGACACTTAGAAGAGGACTCTAAGCAAACCCTTTGGAACTAAGACAGTTCTAAGGCCAACACCCTTGACAGTACCGAAGTACCAGTGTTACCTATCCCAGAGGAGCCGGGTGCATAGGGGTCAAGTGGTGTTGGAAACGCTCGTCGATATCAATGGCGTCTTGCAAAGAAGTGCTGCTGCCGGGAAGAGGAGAAGTGTCCATTGTGATCCAAGCCTGGATCGAAGATGAGAAGAACCTGAAAGCAGAGAGGACAGAGTCTGGGTCACTAGCCAGTGACCAGGGGCACGGTAGACGAATGCCCACCGATGTGGGGTGCTTCAGGTGCGAAGAGGTGAAGCTTGACTCTGCAGCCACGGGGACCAGGAGATGCCGATGATGACCAGGAGCCGGATTCGAGCTGTCCTATGAAGAATGTCGAGTGCTGGGGTGTCGGTGCTCGGATTGAACACAACAAGCCTTGGCAACAGCAACCCATGCAGGAAGAGAAAAGATGCTTCGGAGCGGACCAGCAAGGTCCTGGCGACTCCCCAAGCGATGGAGAGTCAGGGCACATCTGGAGCAATCAGGGAAGCCCAATTAAAGTTAAGGATTCCTTCTCAGGGACCCACAGGCCAATGGACCAGGGATCGCGAAGGGACCTCGAGAGGAAACACAAAGGGCCGGCTCACGGAACGCTCGTGGAGTGTAGGCCAGCAATCTTAGGTGGAATTGCTGCTCGGGGTCAGGGCTACAAGTAACCCAAAGCTCAGCCTCAGAGGTTGCCTCAAAGCTGATGCTTCTGCAAAGTGACGCGGTGTCCAGTGGTTCGGGTTGCACGGTACCCACGAGGGATACGGGCCTCAGACTTGCTCTGGGCACTGATCAACCTCAGAGACCTCGGGAACCCACCTCCTGTGTTGCAAAGTTCTTCGGAGTCCTCAGGAGCTTCGGAGATGCAAACTGGTCAGATGCGTCGTTGGTGCCTGCCAAGCAGGGGAGTAACTCCTTTACTCCAAGGGAGATTCTTCAGTCATCTAGCGCAGTGTAGATCGTTGAAGTACTGGTTTCTGTAGCAGAGTTTAGTCCAGGTAATATCTAAAATCCTGTAGTCTGGGGTTCCTACTTTATACCCAAGGAAGGGGTGGGACAAACTCTGGGGACCCGCCTACGGGAGGGTGCGGACAGAGGGGTGGCTAAACCCATGTCCTTTGTCCAGTTTCGCGCCAGAGCAGGGGCTGAGTGCCCCTGCAACCGGTTTGAGCTGGACTATGCACAGGAACACCAAATGTGCCCCCAGTGCAGACATCAAAGCACTCTCAGAGTACACCCACCCAGCCCCAATACACTAAAGCCTGTCTGGGAGTTGGTCACACCTCCCTGTGACAGGAAACCTATTGTAAAGCTTTCCCCTGCCGGAGTTTCGTCCAGCAGCAGGAGGGCAGACTTGTGTCTGTGGCTGGCAGCATCCATTTTGTGGTGCCCGGGTTCTGTTAAGCTGGTATCGGTGTACCGGTGGTGCCATGTTTCTCCCTCTAGTAGGGTGGAATCATACCTCCCCGCCAGTTACTGGTGGGGAGGTATGATTCCAAGGTGTTTGACACCAAACACAACATGTTTCTGTGCAGCCGTTTTAAAGTTAGCATTTACCGTGAGGTTATAATGCACTTAAGTGTATATGGTCTGGCTGCATCACAGACAACCCCAGAGAATAGATTCCGAAGGCTGCAGAGGGGCTCTGCTCATGCAGGGGCACCCTCTCACATAAAAACCAAGCACCCTGCCTTCAGGATGGTTAAGGCCTGCCATAGGGGTGACTGATAGGCTTTATATGTGCAGTGATAGGGGTAGATATAGTGAACCTATATCTTAGTAAGGGGTGCATGCACCACCTTACCCAGGCTGCAGTAGCAGACCTGTGGTGTCATTTTGGAAGGCTTCCCAGGGGTGGCATAATACATGCTGCAGCCCCTGGTAGGCCTCTGAGGTACCTATGCCCTAGGTACATAGTGTACCATATACTAGGGACTTATAAGGGTACCCCAGAATCCAATCGGGAGTGTACCTAAGGTACATGGAATCAATTTAGAGGAGAAAGCAGATAGGCTGGGGTCCTGATTAGCAGGATCCCAGCCAGACTACGTCGAAAAACAGTGAAACATCAGCAAAAAGTGGGGTAACTATAAGAAGCAGATCCTACTCTCCTACAACCCCCACCACAGACAGTGGTATGAGGGGACCTTTGGGTAGTCACCTGTCTTGCCACTGGCTTGACAGGTAACACAGGAGCTGACAAACTCCTTCACCTTTTGGTGCATCTGGGGCCAGTAAAAGTGGCTAACTAGCCTTTCCCAAGTCTTGGTTTGGCCCAAATGTCCAGCTAGGGGGATGTCATGAGCTAAAGTTAGGAGGAACTCCCTGTACCTCTGTGGCACTACCACTCTCCTGGTGGCTCCAGGTTTGGGGTTTCTTGTCTCAGTGTACAGTAATCCCTCTTCCCAATAAACTCTGTGGGTACCACTGACATCTCCCTTTGCTTCTGAAACAGCTTGCTGCCTCAGGCTTTCAAGAGTGGGACAGTCCTGCTGCCCCTGGCACAGCTGTTCCCTAGAGGGTCCCCCTGGGCCCAAGAGTTCAACCTGGTAAGGGTCAAGCTCCATAGGCTCAGTTCCTTCTGGGGTGTCCAAGTCCTCTCCCTGAGGAGAGGGGTCCTGATCCTTTTGCTGAACAGAAGCTGGTTTCCCAGTCTTCTTACCTTTTCTCTTGGAAGGTTGGGTCATACTTTCAGGCTCCAACACTTCTTCTTCACCCTGCCTTTTGCTCTGTGCTCTTGTTTTTACACACACCAATTCAGGGATATCCAGCATTGCTGCATGGGTTTTTAGTTCAACCTCAGCCTAGGCTGAGGTTTCCAGGTTATTGCCAAGCAGACATGCAGCTGGTAGCTTTGGAGAGACCACTACCTGTTTTCAGCCAGTAACCCCCTCCCCCCCAGTCTGATGTCACCATAGCAATTTCATGGTTAGTGGTAACACTGTCAGCATTGGTGACTGGGTAAGTACGCCCAATCAAGTATTGCTCATGGGAAACCAGTGTGTCTCTCACCATAGTGACACTGGCACCTGTATCCCTCAGAGCCTCTATCCTAGTTCCATTAATCCAAGGGTATTGTAAGTACCTCTTTAAGTTGGGTGGCCACACAGCTACAGTGGCAAACTCAGCTTCCCCCTCTGAAACTAGAACTGCTTCAGTGTGCAACCTGATTTGCTCTTGGCACACTGTTGATCCCATCTGGAGACTTGCTGCACCAGGAGTAGCTGTAGCTGTAGGACTAGGGGCCTTTATGCTAGGGCAAGCATTGTCTCCAGTCAAGTGTCCCAACTTTCTACAGTTGTTACACCAGGCCTTTGAAGGATCAAAGTTCTTCCCCCTGTATCTAGGACTAGATTGGGAAGAGTTTTGGGACCCACCCCCCTGTGCAGGTTTTTGGGGCCCTTTAGAAGACTCAGGGGCATATTAGCAAGGGCTTTATCGCCGCTTTAGCGGCACTTTTTGCCGCTAAAGTGGCGATTTTGTTATCGCCCTATCAGCAAGCTGTCGTTAACAGGCGTTAGCGACAGCTTTCTGGCGATAGCGGCCCGTTTTCCCATCGCCTTGCATGCCAGCGATAATTATCGCTAATGACATGCAAGGTAGGCGTTCTCAACTAAAAGCGACTGAAAACAGTCGCTAACACAACTTCCCCCTATTAGCAACGCAGGCGAAGCGATAAAAAAAGTCACGCTAAGCGCGAATATCTATAGAATTTAACACCTGCTAAAAACATGACTTACCTGTTTGTTGAATGTCAGGCTAAGTCCACCATGCCGTTAATGCGTGAATATCGCTGGATTTCCACGCATTTCACGCATTTCACCGCTATCGCTGGATATTTTATCGCATTGGAGATAAACGTTGCTAATAGCGTGTTATCTCCGTGATAATATCCAGCGATAGGCGGCGATAAAAAAAAACGCGCAAGTTGTTGCTAATATCCCCCTCAGACTTTTTATCTTGGGGATTCTCACCACCTTTCCCCTGGGGAGGTTTTGTAACCCCTTTCTTTTGGTCACCCCCAGTGGTTGTCTTAATCACTCTAGTCTTGACCCAGTGGTCTACCTGCTTTCCCAATTCTTGGGGAGAAATTAGACCTAGGTCTACCAAATGCTGATGTAACTTTTCCTTCGTGCAATTGCTTAAAATATGTTTCTTCATAAACAAGTTGTAAATTCCAGTAAAGTCATACACATTGTGTCCAGTTAACCAACCATCTAGTGTCTTTACTGAGTAGTCTACAAAATCAATCCAGGACTGGTTTTGGGTTTTATGAGCCCCCCTGAATCTAATTCTGTACTTGTGAGTCCAAATCTCTCAATCAGAGTTCTCTTCATGAGGTCATAAGACCCTGCATCTGGCCCAGAGAGGGTCAGAAGCCTGTCTCTGCAGTTACCAGAGAACAGTTCCCACAGGAGTGCCCCCCAGAGAGGTTTCTTCACCTTTCTCATGTCACAAGCCCTCTCAAAGGCTGTGAACCATTTAGTGATGTAATCACCCTCCTCAAATTTAGGGACAATCCCTTTGGGGATTTTAGGATCATAAGATTGCTCTTTATCCTTATTATTTTGATTGCTGCCACCAGGGATGGGTGCTAATCCCATCTCCTTTCTCTCTCTCTCTAGAGCCAGTAGTCTGGTCTCCAGTTCCAGTCTTTTGGTCAGCCTTGCTAAAAGGCTGTCCTCCTCATTGAGGCTGTCCTCAATGTCCTCACCAGAATCTGAGCCACCTGTGTGGCCTCTAGGTCCCCAGAGGTTGACTCTTGGAAGTAAGGGTACAGGGTCCCTTTCTTCCCTAGGAAATGGTGGAGGTGGTCACCTATCTCCATCCTCCTCAGCCCCTTCCTCCGCTGACTGGTCATCACCATTTTCAGAGGGGTGGGCCTTTGCAAACTCAGCCAACAGCTCCTGGAGCCTTTGTTTGGTTGGATGAGGACCTATTGGTATGTTTTTAATTTTACATAAGGACCTTACTTCCTTGAAAGACAAGTGAAGGTAAGGGGTGAGGTCAAGCTCCTCAACCATGTCCTGTATGTCATTATGGTTATCTTCACTAGTAGTTCTTATTTTGAGACATTCTAACAAAAATGTTCTAACCCCTCTACCCTCGACTACAGTGAGTTTTTATTTTCTAAAATTCTAAAGGGACTTAAGCAAGGCCCTAACAAGACTTTTGGTAGTTTATGCAAAAATGCCAATTTGAAAATTCAGAATTCTAAAGGCAATTTAAGATTTCTGTTGTGTGATCAGATGGTAACCAAGTAGTCCAACAAATGCAAGTTGTATATCCCACTGCTGACCCACCAATGTAGGAAACTGGCTCTATATATACTGCACCAAAATGAGGTATAGTGTGTATAGAGTCCAGGTGACCCCAGAGGTAGGCAGAGGTTAAAGTTAGATAGAACCTTACTCTTTATTTGTGGTAGAGTGGTCGAGCAGTAAGGCAGTATCAGAGGACAGTGTTAAGCATTTGATGTAAAAGACACACAATTGATGGACGGAATGCAGAACAAATCAAAACATTCACCCCCAGTCAAGAGATCTGGGTTAAATCCATCATTCTTTTGCTCACCATGCCACGCCAGTTTAGACCTGGCCATATGCAAATCAGTCTTGACCCTGTGCCTCATGGGAACAGTCCAGCCCGAACTGCCAAGCCAGGTCCTCCCTGGACCGAAAACAAGCATCCTAGAACCGCTTTCGGGGTTTCACCCCTCTTCAGCCAGGATAGCTTGATTCCAGTGGCACAGTGAGCCCAGGACCCACGTCGGGGCATACCTGGCGCACTTAGGGCGAGAAAGCAAAAGACACACAATTGATGGACGGAATGCAAAACAAATCAAAACATTCACCCCCAGTCAAGACATCTGGGTTAAATCCATCATTCTTTTGCTCACCATGCCACCCCAGTTTAGACCTGGCCATATGCAAATCAGTCTTGACCCTGTGCCTCATGGGAACAGTCCAGCCCGAACTGCCAAGCCAGGTCCTCCATGGACCGGAAACAAGCATCCTAGGACCGGTTTCAGGGTTTCACCCCTCTTCAGCCAGGATAGCTTCATTCCAGTGGCACAGTGAGCCCAGCACCCACGTCTGGTCATACCTGGCGCACTTAGGGCGAGAAAGCAAAAGACACACAATTGATGGACGGAATGCAGAACAAATCAAAACATTCACCCCCAGTCAAGAGATCTGGGTTAAATCCATTATTCTTTTGCTCACCATGCCACCCCAGTTTAGACCTGGCCATATGCAAATCAGTCTTGACCCTGTGCCTCATGGGAACAGTCCAGCCCGAACTTCCAAGCCAGGTCCTCCCTGAACCGGAAACAAGCATCCTATGACCGGTTTCGGGGTTTCACCCCTCTTCAGCCAGGATAGCTTGATTCCAGTGGCACAGTGAGCCCAGGACCCACGTCGGGGCATACCTGGCACACTTAGGGCGAGAAAGCAAAAGACACACAATTGATGGACGGAATGCAAAACATTCGCCCCCAGTCAAGAGATCTGGGTTAAATCCATCATTCTTTTGCTCACCATGCCACCCCAGTTTAGACCTGGCCATATGCAAATCAGTCTTGACCCTGTGCCTCATGGAAACAGTCCAGCCCAAACTGCCAAGCCAGGTCCTCCCTGGACCGGAAACAAGCATCCTAGGACCGGTTTCGGGGTTTCACCCCTCTTCAGCCAGGATAGCTTGATTCCAGTGGCACAGTGAGCCCAGGACCCACGTCTGGGCATACCTGGCACACTTAGAACGAGAAAGCAAAAGACACACAATTGATGGACGGAATGCAGAACAAATCAAAATATTCACCCCCGGTCAAGAGATCTGGGTTAAATCCATCATTCTTTTGCTCACCATGCCACCCCAGTTTAGACCTGGCCGTATGCAAATCAGTCTTGACCCTGTGCCTCATGGGAACAGTCCAGCCCGAACTGCCAAGCCAGGTCCTCCCTGGACCGGAAACAAGCATCCTAGGACCAGTTTTGGGGTTTCACCCCTCTTCAGCCAGGATAGTTTGATTCCAGTGGCACAGTGAGCCCAGGACCCACGTCTGGTCATACCTGGCGCACTTAGGGCGAGAAAGCAAAAAACACACAATTGATGGATGGAATGCAGAACAAATCAAAACATTCACCCCCAGTCAAGAGATCTGGGTTAAATCCATCATTCTTTTGCTCATCATGCCACCCCAGTTTAGACCTGGCCATATGCAAATCAGTCTTGACCCTGTGCTTCATGGGAACAGTCCAGCCCGAACTGCCAAGCCAGGTCCTACCTGGACCGGAAACAATCATCCTAGGACCGGTTTCGGGGTTTCAACCCTCTTCAGACAGGATAGCTTGATTCCAGTGGCACAGTGAGCCCAGGACCCACGTCTGGGCATACCTGGCACACTTAGGGCGAGAAAGCAAAAGACACACAATTGATGGACAGAATGCAGAACAAATCAAAACATTCACCCCCAGTCAAGAGATCTGGGTTAAATCCTTCATTCTTTTGCTCACCATGCCACCCCAGTTTAGACCTGGCCATATGCAAATCAGTCTTGACCCTGTGCCTCATGGGAACAGTCCAGCCCGAACTGCCAAGCCAGGTCCTCCCTGGACCAAAAACAAGCATCCTAGGACTGGTTTTGGGGTTTCACCCCTCTTCAGCCAGGATACCTTGATTCCAGTGGCACAGTGAGCCCAGGACCCATGTCTGGGCATACCTGGCGCACTTAGGGCGAGAAAGCAACAGACCCGAGTCAAAAGATCTGGTTTAAATCCATCATTCTTTTGCTCACCATGCCACCCCAGTTTAGACCTGGCCATATGCAAATCAGTCTTGATCCTGTGCATCATGGGAACAGTCCAGCCCGAACTGCCAAGCCAGGTCCTCCCTGGGCCAAAAACAAGCATCCTAGGACTGGTTTTGGGGTTTCACCCCTCTTCAGCCAGGATACCTTGATTCCAGTGGCACAGTGAGCCCAGGACCCATGTCTGGGCATACCTGGCTCACTTAGGGCGAGAAAGCAACAGACCCGAGTCAAAAGATCTGGTTTAAATCCATCATTCTTTTGCTCACCATGCCACCCCAGTTTAGACCTGGCCATATGCAAATCAGTCTTGATCCTGTGCATCATGGGAACAGTCCAGCCCGAACTGCCAAGCCAGGTCCTCCCTGGGCCAAAAACAAGCATCCTAGGACCGGTTTCGGTGTTTCACCTCTCTTCAGCCAGGATAGCTTGATTCCAGTGGCACAGTGAGCCCAGGACCCACGTCTGGGCATACCTGGCACACTTAGGGTGAGAAAGCAAAAGACACACAATTGATGGACGGAATGCAGAACAAATCAAAACATTCACCCCTAGTCAAGAGATCTGGGTTAAATCCATCATTCTTTTGCTCACCATGCCACTCCAGTTTAGACCTGGCCATATGCAAATCAGTCTTGACCATGTGCCTCATGGGAACAGTCCAGCCCGAACCGCCAAGCATTTGATGTACACACTCAGTCAGCAAATGAATTCACACACTCAAGAACTGAACTCTAGACCAATTGTTTTTGTATAAAAAATATACTGTTGTTTTATTGTTAGAACCAAGCAAGTCTAGCCCAGGTAAGCATTAACTACTTTACAGTAATAAGTTGCTGATTGTAGAACAGTTTGAAAATGCAATAGGAATTGTACTTTGTTTGATTTACAGGGGATGCAGTAGGTTGCAACACTTAGCAAATACAGTACATTGAAATGAATAGGCTTTTTCAGTAAATGACAGGTATATTACTTTTTACATTACTTTTCTAACTCAGTGCTGGATACCTAGAAACTGAAATGGCATGGTGAGCAAACAAACGATGGATTTAGGTCCAGATCTCTGTACTGGGTTGAATGTATGACATTGTTCTGCGCATTCTGTCCATCAATTCTTCTTTTTGCATTTGTCACCCCGAGTGGGACGGGTATGCCCAGATGTGGGTCCCGTGCTCTCCATGCCACTGGAGTCAAGCTATCCTGGCTGATGAGGGCTGAAAGCCCGAAACCGGCCCTAGGATGCTTGTTTCCAGTCCAGGGAGGACCTGGCCTGGCAGTTCGGGCTGGACTGTTCCCATTGGGCGCAGGGTCAAGACTGATTTGCATATGGCTGGGTCCAAACTGGAATGGCATGGTGAGCAAACAAAAGATGGATTTAGGCCCAGATCTCTGTACTGGGGTGAATGTATGACATTGTTCTGCATTCTGTCCATCAATTCTTCTTTTTGCATTTATCACCCAGAGTGGGACGGGCATGCCCAGACGTGGGTCCCGTGCTCTCCATGCCACTGGAGTCAAGCTATCCTGGCTGATGAGGGCTGAAAGCCCGAAACTGGTCCTAGGATGCTTGTTTCCGGTCCAGGGAGGACCTGGCTTGGCAGTTCGGGCTGGACTGTTCCCATTGGGCACAGGGTCAAGACTGATTTGTATATGGCTGGGTCCAAACTGGAATGGCATGGTGAGCAAACAAAAGATGGATTTAGGCCCAGATCTCTTTACTGGGGTGAATGCATGACATTGTTCTGCATTCTGTCCATCACTTCTTCTTTTTGAATTTGTCACCCCGAGTGGGACAGGTATGCCCAGACGTGGGTCCCGTGCTCTCCATGCCACTGGAGTCAAGCTATCCTGGCTGATGAGGGCTGAAAGCCCAAAACCGGTCCTAGGGTGCTTGTTTCCAGTCCAGGGAGGACCTGGCCTGGCAGTTCGGACTGGACTGTTCCCATTGGGCGCAGGGTCAAGACTGATTTGAATATGGCTGGGCCCAAACTGGAATGGCATGGTGAGCAAACAAAAGATGGATTTAGGCCCAGATCTCTGTACTGGGGTGAATGTATGACATTGTTCTGCATTCTGTCCATCAATTCTTCTTTTTGCATTGGATACCTAGATTCAGCACTGGGACATTTCCTGCAAACAGGTAAGTAAATATGTTTTGGTTATTCGTGCGGTTTTTAAAGAATATTTTTAGATTTCAAAACTCCACACAAAAACTTTTTGGAAGAAAATTGTCAATGTTATCCTATGGAGGAAAAACAGGTTATCGGTTCAAAGGTAAGTTATCGACTGTGGGAGTTAAGGTTCTAGGGTTAGACTCAGGGGTCCCTCAGGGTCAGTGATGCACTCTTGTTAAGCCCTCAGCAGCACTAGGGCAGCCGGGTGCAAAGTGTTGAGGCCCAATGTTATCCAATGGGGGATAGGGGGCCTCCGGTTGGTGGCTGCTGGAAAGCAGGCCACAGGGTTGTGGGAGCAAAGCTCCTGGACTTTAGCTCAGGGCAAATGAGGAAACAAAGTAGCATCAAAGGTGCACCCTCAGCGGCACTAGGGCGGCCGGGTGCAGGGTGCTGTTTCGATGTCGGGTGCCCTGTTGTTTTCAATAGAGTCTCTCCGGTTTGCAAAAGCACTGCAGGCAGGGAGACGAAGGACTTCTGGGTACGACCACCACTTCGAGAGATAAGTTGGGAAGTTAGGGGTTGGCTAGGCACTGTCAGTTTGGGCACACAAGGCCGTGGGGCGTCGGGTGCAGGGGTGCCTTTTGGGGTGGGATCTTCTTACCAGCTCCGGGTCGCGGTTAGGGGGGCCTTCTTGATTTAGGCTGCAGGCGTCGGCTGGAGGCTTGAGGCAGGTCAGGGGTCACTGTATCTCAGTTCAGGATCGCCGGGGTGACCTCCTCATGGTTTTTGCCCACTCGAGCTCGCGCCGTGGACGGCTGGTGCAGAGTGGGGCCGATTCGCGGTCTCCGGCTGCTGCCAGAGGTTGCAGTTGAACAAATCCGGTGTTCACGGGAGAAGCAGTCTTTGGAAGTGGAGGCAGGCAGGTCCTCCGGGGTTTTTGAGGTTGCTGGCTGCAGGACACACCGGGATTTCTCAGGAGCAGGTTCGAGGGGGAGACAGGCCGGTAGGGCTGGGGCCAAGTCAGTGGGCGTCTTCCTCTTGTTAGCTGCTGCACGGCTGTTCGGTCCTTCTTCTTGTTTCTTGTCTGGATCTGAGGAAGCAAGGTTCAGAGTGCCCCCTAAATACTAGATTTAGGGGTGTTACAGGTAGGTAGAGGGCAGGGACCAATGGGTCCCTTCCCTGGGGTGGGTACACTCCCTATTGTGCCACCCTCCAGTGGGAGTGGGGCAGGTGCCTGTCCCTGGTTGGTTGGGTCCCCCCATCCTCAAGATGGCGGGGACTCAGAGTTGTGCTTCACCTGGCCTCTCCTACCTGAGGGGTGGAGTTGGCAGAGGTGGGCACACCTCTCTCCCTCACTTGTTTTTCCCGCCGGTTCTCCCGCCCAAAGTGGGGGGCAGAACCAGTGGAGACCAGTTGCTGAAAGCAGCAAGTGGTCTGGGGAAGCTCACAAAGGCGGCATGCCTTTGAAGCTTCCCCTTCGTGACCCTGCCCAACCTGGGGGAGGATGCTTGGCACCTCGTCCCAGGATGTGCTTTGTTTCAGGACCCTGAGAGCAGCAGGCTCTCGACCCAGGGGTTCAGAAACATGTCTGTGGATGGCAGCCTAAGCAGCCACTCACTTGGGACAATAGAAGTTGGTCGAGCTTCAGGGGGCATCTCTAAGATGCCCTCTGTTGTGAATTTTACAATAAATCCCACACTGGCATCAATGTGGGTTTAATGTGCTGAGAAGTTTGATACCAAACTTCTCAGTTTTCAGTGTAGCCATTATGGTGCTGTGGAGTTCGTAATGACATGCTCCCAGCACCATATACTCTTAATGGCAGCACTGCACTTACAATGCCCAAGAATGGACTTGGGCACTGTAGGGGTACAGGGCTCATGCACCTGTACCCTCACCACTGGTATAGTGCACCCAGCAAGAGGGGTGACTGATCTATGCCAGGGCAGTGCGTTGTAGGCATGGCACAAAGGGATGCATGCCATGTCGACTCTTCACTTTGTTCTACACCAAAACACGATGCCTGCACTGGCAGTGTGTGAGTGAAAAGGTGCAGGGCCTGTAAGGGTGGTACAATGAGTGCTGCAGCCCTTAGGGGCCTTCCCTGGTCACAGTGCCCTGGGTACCTGTGGTACCATTTACCAGGGGCCTACCTGTGGCCAGGGATGCCAATTGGGTTTAGGTTCAATGCAATTTTAGGGAAGGAACATAGGCCCTGGGTACCTGATTATCAGGAGCCCAGGGCACACTCAGTCAAAGAACATCAGCAATTCAGCAAAAAGTGGGGGCAACCATGCAGAAAGAGGGTACTTTCTCACACCACTGACCTCATCGATTTGTAGGAAGTACTTCAATGGAAATGTAATAAAACAATTCCTCAACTAGCATAAACCTCAAAGAACTCAATCTATCTTTTGGGTGGACTCTCTATGTTGACGTTCTATGACATACTTCTAACCACAGATACTAAACCTTAACTATATCCACCAGGCACTAGACTAGATCAAGAGAAGTTTTCCATTAATGTTCCTGCACACCAGTAGGTAGCACTGAACAACCTTGTGACTGGGACCATAGGGGGCTCCGTGACATGGAAAGAGAGCAAGATTTGTGTGTTGACCACAATCTCTTCTTATGTGCAGATGACGGAGAGCTTCACCTCTTAGATCAGTTTTGAGGGCATAAAGGCACACTTATCGCTAAATTTGAGTCATGAACAGAGGCCAAGCACCAATAGCATACATCACTTGGGGCCGGGACCAACATCTGCTTCCTGCAGAGTGAGCCAGGTCTGAATCCTGTAGTTTTTTGTGGGGACAACTTCCATACCACACGGTCATAATAAGAATTTGAAATTGTCGGACGACTGACAGAGTGGAATAAGGACCTCCATAACTGCCTGAAGCATGCAGAAAGAAAGAAACTGACATCAACGTGCAGAGGCGGCAATTATATGCAGCTTCACACCATCACTTCCATGGCAGTTCAGTGCTACCTACTGGTGTGCAGGAACATTAATGGAAACACAAGAGGGTTGAGATCATTAGCTTGAATCCCTCACAGCTTTACTGGCCTTAGAATAGTGGGATGAGATTGATTTCCGCTTGTTCTTGCAATTATGTGACTTCTTCAATTTAAGACTTACCAGAAGACTACCTAATGATCTCAACCCGCTTGTGTTGCCAGAATGTGACCTGGTTCTGAAGTTGTTTTTGGGCCCCACAGAGCCACAGGGGTTCTCAGTCTCGCATCTGCCAGTGGGCCTGTCCTAGACTACCTCCTACAGACCAATTCCTGGGTCCGCTACGATAGTAGTGCAGACTTCTACTCTGGCACCAAGGATCAGGTCCTTCGGTGCCGATGCTGACTATTGCTCAAGATCCAAAAATGTCTCTAAATTTACTTATGCAGCATCATTGTACTGATGAGGACTTATATTTAGACTTGCAAATTGCCAGTGGGGATAATGGGTACCCAGAAACAGAGCTAGACTGTTTACTTAGGGCACCAGTGGAAGACAGTGCCTCTAGCAGTAATGGAATGAAGGGCTCAATTCCTAGACTTACAACTGCCCACTGTTGAATCAAAAGTAAATTTATTATCTGAAATTCTCTAACCAGGACCGACCTGGTCTGAGCCACTGCTACCATTCAGTGAAGCGCTCACAGGTACCCTGTTGGTGAGATGGACTAAGCTTCAGTTAGTCAGCCTGTGTCTAGGTGACATTGGCTGGCCCCCAGTGATCCAAATTTCCTGAATAAACATACTACATTAGAATGCCTGGGTAGTTCAGGCACCAACGAGGCATTTGGACATAAGATCAATTTACAAATATCAGAAATCTCGGAATTTAAATATTGTATCGCAAAACTATTGTTGTCATTGATATTTTTGACTCGATATTTGTGTATAACGATATTTGTTGCACCAATATTATGTCAAACATCCCACCCACCATTAAGGTGAACCCAAATTCTCTTCAGACCAATCCTCCGAATGGAGTCAAAACTAATTGATGCTTTTGGAGAGAACATGTTCTCCTGGACCACCTTTGCCCTCAGATCTCTCAACACAGTAAGCCTCTTGGGTGGGTACACCCATGCTTTGTGAGACATAACCAGCAAGATCTTACCAGCTGTCCCCACGACCTCAGGACTTATTTGGCCAACGTGATACAAGATGGCCAGGATGCGGCCTAGTTTGTTCTGCATGCCAGCCTGGACTCTGCAGGCTGCATAGGTAAAGTTGTTGGCACCAGTGTCTTGCTTAGAAGACACACCCCAGCGAGATCAATCAGGTTTTCAGGAGATGTACAAGCGCCCCTAGTACATATGTCTTTTGATGTGTCTCGGATGTTTGAGAGATTGCTGTTTCGACATAATTCCGATAGTCACACCACAGCACGATCTTTCGGGCTCTTGTATCCAACCAAGTAGTTTCACCAACAGTAGAGAAATTTCAGAGGCTCTGCCAGGGCCTAGCTTACAGACAATGCTATCCCTCACAACCTGTCCTGCAGCAGCGGAGCCAGTCCTTTTTGGGGAAGAGGATGTGGTGGGATCTGAGACCGTTCCACCAGCAGGAGCAGCAATCTTCCAACTCCCTCTCTCCTGCTGCAGTAACTGCCAGACTGCTTTAGGATGCACTCAAAGGCACATGCCCAGCTGTTAGGAGCCAGGATTTTCTGCCTGACTTGAGATCCATTACTCAGACACATGGGTTTTGCAAATTAACTTTTATTTCGTCCCTTTCCATCTTACACCAAAACCAGAGCAACTTTCACCCCGCAATCTTGTTGCAGAAAGTGAATCATCTCCTCACCAAAGGTGTCACTGAGCAGGCATCAGACTCAGAGAAAGGGGAGGGGTGTTATTTACGCTACTTCTTCATTCTGAAGAAAGACTTGGGCCTCAGGGCTATATTGGACCTCTGGCCATTGACTGCCTGTCTGAAGAAAGAGAAATCCAGAACTTTCACTCTTCTCAGATTCTGTCTTTTCTGGACTCTGGAGACTGTATTGGTTTTCTGGACTTGCAGGACACATATTTTCATAACCTGTTCTGCAGTCCCACAGTTGTTACCTGTAGCTTGTGTTGGAGTCAGAATACTTCCAATTTGCCAGGCACACATTTGGCCTTCTTTTCCCCCTCGTACTGCGTGTTCTTGAAAGTGATGGCAGTGAACGCTGCCCATATTCAGACGTTGGGTTTACATGTGTTCCTGTACCTCGATGACTATCTGCTAAAGACGGGCTCGCCTCTGTCATTTATGGACCACCTCTGGACAACAGCCTAACTCCTGACATTTTGTGGGTTTATCATCAAAGAGCTTAAGTCTCACCTGAAGCTCACACAGAGGGTTCCCACTGTTGCAGCTGCTCTAGGATATAAAAGAAATGATCCTGATGTTTAGAGATCAATCCTGTATCTCTGTACTAATGGCTGCAAGGCTTCTTGGTCCTCTGAACTCATGCATCCGCCTCATTCTAAACACCTGGTGGCTTATGCAGGCCTTTCTGTGGAACCTCAGATCCCAGTGGGCCCAGCATCAGGGCCGCTTCTCTGACTCCATTCAAATTTCATATGAGACAGGTCAGGATATGCAGTGGTTGATGATAAGCATCAACCTGACTTGTGGCAGGTCACTCTCCCTCCCAATCTGTGAGTTTGCAGTTCATGGGTGCATCATCACTTGGTTGGGAGAGGGGGTCACCTGGGAAGGATGGAGATCACAGGCCTTTGGTCTCCAGCAGAGATTCTGCTCAATATCACTCTTCTGGAGCTTTGGACAAACCATCTGGCCCTAAAAGTCTTTCTGTCATCCATCAGAGGGAGGCTCAGATCCGGCTGCCACTTTGGGAGGAACTACATCTCCATACGTGAATTTGAGCCACAGTAATTAAATGCTTTCGACTTGCAGACCAAGGTGGCTAATGTGATCTTTACAGTCAGAACCCCCTCCACAAAGTCCATCTATAATGGCCACTAGGAAAATATGTTTCAGACACAACGACCCTCAGCAGTCCAAACTTTAAGATGTTTCTTCTTTTGTTAGCCCAGAAAGGCCTTGCGGTGGACACAGTAAAAGATTACTTGTAGGTATTTTCGGCCTTTTTGTGTTCACTTGACCAACCACGTCTAGTCAAATCACTAAGCCAATTTTGATGCCACATTTGGACTTGAATTTTGTTTTTACATTTATGTGCACGCCCTTTTAGCCAGCGTACCACTGTTCTGTGCTACTCTTGTCTGATCTGTTTTCCTCATTGCCATCCCATCAGCACACAGCATAAGCAAACTGCAGGTGCCTTAGGTGTAACTCTCCTTCACAACTTTTCCCCCAAACTGGTGTTGAGGTCCCAGGCAGCATTTTTACCAAAGGTTGTGACTCTTTTCTGTGCCAACATTTTTCAATCCACCTAACCTCTTAAAGAGGAGAGGTTCCATTGGCTTGACTATAAAAGGGCGTTGAGCTTCTATATTGACTGCAAAAAGTAACATTGTTATGTCATGTTATGGTCTATAGATTTGTAGAGCGCACAATCACCTGGGACTGTATCCTGGGGTTAAGCATGTGTGAGTCTAGGCAAACCTAGGGCCTGGTGGTACTACTTAAAAAGTCAGGTCCTCAGCTTCTTGCAGAATTCAAGAAGTGAGGAGGAGGCTCTTATGTGTGGCGACAGGTCATTCCATGCTTTAGGAGCGATGTTGGAGAAGGCTCGGCCACCAGATCTGGTTTTCTGTATGCGTGGGATCTGTGCAAGTAGGAGTCTGGACGAGCAGAGGTGTCTGGAAGATTTGTGAAAGCAGATGCAATTGTTGAGGTATGCTGGCCCAGTGTTATGTAGTGTCTTGAAAGTGTGGGTGAGGAGTTTGAATTCTACTAGTTTGAGAATAGGGAGTGAGTGGAGCACCTCCTGGTGTGATGTGATGTAAGTGCGGCATGGCAGTGTGAGAGTGATTCTGGCAGCCGAGTTCTGAATGGTCTGCAGCCTTCTGGGGAGTTTTTGTTGATCCCGTCTGGGTGCGGATTGGGAGCCATTTGAAAATCTTCCTTAGCACCTTCAGGGTAAGGAAGCATGAAGCAGTGACAGCATTAACTTGGGCAGTCATGTCAAGTTTGCTGTTGATGATGACCACCAGATGGAGTACCACAGTGGTGTGCTCTTCCCAAACATCATAATTTTGGTCTTGTCGGGGTTCTGCTTTAGACAGTTGGTTTTCATCCAGTGGGCGATTTCAGTCATGCAGGCATTTAACTTGCTCTGGGTACTGGGCGTCTTGTCCATGAGGGAGAAAATGAGCTGAGTGTAATTGGTGTAGGAGAGGAAACTGATATTGTGAGAGTAGATGATGCTGGCCAGAGGAATCATGTATGCGTTGAAGAGGGACCAGGCAGATTGGATCCTTCCAATCAGAAAGGAGCAGATCCGTGGGAGTGTTTGTCCTTGGATTCCAATGTCATGTAGCGATTGGATGAGGATGGGATGGAAGACTGTGTCATATGCTTCCGAGAGGTGAAGGAGGATGTCCAGAGTCATGCCAATGTCATCTGAGGCGGTAATGAGGGAAGTTTCCATTCTGCGATTGGGTCTGAAACCAGACTGAATGGTGTCCAGTAGCTTGTGTTCTTTGAGGTATTCGGTGAGGCGTCTGTTGAAGACTTTCTCTAATACCTGGCTTGGAATGGAAGCAGGGAATCAATCTGTAGTTGGCGAACTTTAAAAGGTCCATGGAGGGTTTCTTCAACAAGGGGCAGTGTTTCCAAGTATCTGGGAAGGGCGCTGAAGAGGTGGAGGCATTCAGAATGGGCATGAGCATGGTGCTGATGGGCTTTAGTCTGCTGGAGTAGGAGTGGTGGGGTAAGGTGTCTGATGGGGACCCTGAGTGAAAGAGTTCATGGTGGTGGCCTTGTGGAAAGCATTGGTTCTTTGGATAAGATCGGGAGATGTTTGGCAAGGTGTGTAGGATTCGGTTATGGGTTAAAGTTGCTGTAAATGGCGGTGATTGTTTTGCTGAAGAATTGAGAGAGATTGTTTAAAAGGTCCTGGATGGTGTTATCGGGTTGGAGGTTCCCGATGGTGAGGTGAAATCTTTCACAATCATGAATATTTCTTTGCTGCTTTTGGTGCCGGCACCAATGTGGTCTGCAAGAGCAGCGTATGTGGTGGTCCAGAACATTTGGTGGTAGCAACTTAGAGCAAATTTGAATGTGCCCCTGTCTGCGTTGTCCTGGCTCATTCTTCATTTGCGCTCCAGGTGTTTGCAGTGGCGTTTTATCAATCTGAGTTCCTCTGTGTAAAAATTAGCCTGGGGTATGGATCTTGTTGTATTGCTGTGTTTAAGGGGGGGCAGGGAGTCAGCGCAGGAGGTGATCTGATTGTTGAATTTCTTGAGGGCTTTGGGGAGGCTGTTGCTGTGTGTCTGTGGGTGTTGAGAACAATGGTCTAGTCCTTGTCAATGATGGTGCTCTAGTTTCTGCTTGCTGGTCTGGCAGTGGTTGATAGGCGTTGAACTGGGATGGGGATGCTGAACATGACATGGGTGTGGTCTGTCTAAGGAGGTGGTGTCGGCTCGTCGACTAGGTAGTTGCTTTTGTTATTGAAAAAAGATGTCTGGCAACGTGGGCGGGTCCCTTTACTCACTGGTTGAGGCCATGCTACCTAGGTCTTTGATGAGAGCTCTTGAGTTGGGGTTGGTCTGGTCTTCCAGGTAGGAGTTCAGGTGTCCGAGTAGGATGAAATTCCTAGCATCGAGGACGAGTGGTGCTACGAAGTCCATAATGGTGGACGTGAAGTTGGTGTGCCATCCTGGTGGTCATTAGATGAGAGTGCCATTTTGGGTGAAGTTGGCTGTGACTTGGAGCTTGAATGACAGGTGTTCCATGTAGGAAGATGACATGGCCATAGATGTGATACAGCTGATGTTGTTCTTGTGGATGATGGTGATTCCACCCTTGCGCTTGTGATTTCTATTTGATTTGCCAATCTTATAGCCTGGTAGGATGGCTGTGGCTATCTCAGATGACGATGCAGGGTTTATCCAGGTTTCCATGAGGAAAAGCATGTCAGGGGCATTGTTGTCTAGCAGGTCCAAGATCTCTGCAGCCTGTTTGTTGAGTGTGCAAGTGTTTTGAGAGTGGTTGCAGGACTGTGTGAGGGTGACAGAGTGGTGTGTTAGGTTCTGTTGGTGTGGTGAATGTTTGGTGTGGGTAAGAGCATGAAAACTTGCAGGACACGCAAGAAAATCCTCCCTCTGTGTTGTGTGGTGTGGCGAGGCAGCATTGTGGGGTTGAGGGCACAGAGGGTTGCAGGACGGTAGTTGTGGGATAGTGGAGATCCACTCTGTAGCAGCCATTAAGTAGGTCCTAGGAGGTGAGAGGAGTAATGTCACTTCCTGTGAAGATGGAGAATGGGAAATCCAGTGATGTCACTTTCTGTGCAGATGAATGATGAAAAAAGGAGCCAAGCTTTTTGAAGCTTTTTTCTTCCTGGAAGGAAGAAATGGAGGGAGATGCTGGCAAGGACCTTGTCAAGGTGGGTAGTCACTACATCAAAATTTGTTACCCCTGAAGGCCTGTGGTCTCATTCCATCAGAGCCAAGGCATCCATATCGGAATTGGTGTGAGGGGTACCAGTCTAGCAGCCTGCAACATGA
Organism: Calotriton arnoldi; assembly: GCA_963921515.1. NCBI lineage: Eukaryota > Metazoa > Chordata > Amphibia > Caudata > Salamandridae > Calotriton > Calotriton arnoldi. The sequence continues at coordinate 105,713 of CAWUFW010012110.1, forward strand.
TAGTCTGTGCCCATGTCACGAAGCACTATTGCCTTGACAGTCAGGTCCGGCACAATTTTTTCTTCTGCGTCCACTCTCCAGACTTTCCACCTTTTTGGGAGGTGCAGCTATGGTATCTATTCCATTCTAAAGGTGAGGAATCTGTGATTAGAAGTATCCATCAAAAGTCAACGCTCCTTCTGGTGGCTACTCTAACTGCAGATTCCTCACAGCCTTGCCTTCTCCCCATTCTATGGACCTCCCTCTTTGATAACTAAAAAGATGCTAAGTTAGATATGTACCCACCATTATCAACAATTTGTGAAATCCTCCACATCCGAGGGCGCAGAAAGATTACGAAACTTGTGTCTGGGCGAATGGGTGGTGCTTATACCTACCGGCGTGCAGGAGAATTGCGGGTGAATTTTCTGAATCCAGTTGGTGCCTGGGAAAAGTCTAGATGTGAGGAGCCTGCACCTAGTTAAAGTAGCCACCAGTAACTGACATAAAGTAACTTGTTTGTTACGTTTCGTGCTCATGTTAACACTCACTCTATCTTGATGCAATCCTGATGTTTGTTATAGCAATCTAATTAAAGCATCTGCACACGCTTTAGAAATGTTCAACTAAATAATCTTCAGCCCTAGTTTCCCCTGAAAAAACGACCTAGGATTACATGGTCTGAAAGCACCATGCTCAGTTACCTAGTGCGGATCCAAACCTAGCGAAACCACAGTCAGGGGTTAGGGGCAGAGCATGGAGGGCACAGACAACAATCCCACCCAACATTGCTCCGTGCACTTCAACTGGGCACCTGCATCCCGTTCTCTGGTCCATGATCAGCAACAAATCCCCTTGCTGCTATTTGTGAAATACCACATGTTTTTGGCCAGGTTTGCAAGTTGCTATAAGATACTACTGTAAAATTGTCCAATCGGATCAACACAACACTTTTTCTTAGAGTGGTCTTGAAGCTCATCAAAGCATTTACACCTGCCATCGTTCGTTCATAAACTTTATTCGGATGTATAAAAAAATACAACCATAAAAGTACATAGCTAAAATCACATATTTCATATAAACATACATTGATGAATCCATAACATATATAAAATATTAAATGAGACAAGTATTTAAAATATATTTAAAATAATATGTACAGATAATATGATAGGTGCGTACTGCAATCAATAATATGAGCATGTCAAAATTCACCCTTCCAGGACCTTTTGGTATATCTCTCAATAAAGAGAGAGGGACCCAATACACCAAAGGAAGAGGGTACCAATAAAAACTATAAGTCAGAAAAAATCTTCCAATGGAACACACAAACCTAAATACTGATGTACCCCAACATATAATAACACTCATACGCCAGTGTGTTAATAGTCTCAAATATGGCCCAACTCACAAAAATTAAAATGTACAAAAATCTTTATTTATTAAGTTCACAGATGCCTCTTTTTGGATAAAATTAATTAAAACACACAATGATTCAAAGAACACTATAAAAAACACATTACTGTACATAAATTTCATCAGAAGCACAATATCATAAGAATTTCATACACTTCAATACACAGTAAAAACTATAAAAACAAAATTCTTAAAGGACAGATAAAAAGGAAGAACGGGAGATAAAGAAATGGAGTATGATAGCAAATCCTAAAAAAGTTTATCAAAGCAACACTGGCACTGAACAGGAATCCTTGATTAGCTATAGACCATCAGAGAACATAATTTACATAAAATTAATTGCTCTTCATGACTAAATGGTTCCCACAGTGTACACAGCGATCTTTAAAAAGCAAAGGCGTTGACGCGTTTCGGTGGGTCCCTTTGTTGTATGACCAACACCTTCCTCAGGACAAAATAATTACTCCCCGTATCACTATAGCTTAAACAAACAGTATATCTGAAATAAAAGAAAGCATATATGAACTTTTGAAATACTCCTAACACACATATAAGAGACTTATTGTTCATATTAGCACACTGGCTAGACATTCACCATCTTACAAACAAACAAAACAACTTAAGGTACTAAGATTCCTAGTTACCTTAAAGGCTCCTTGTATAGCCCTTCATTCAAAAATAAGATCACCCACAGGGGCCTCTCTTTCTTTAATTCCTCATTGTCTGTAAACAACACTGCAAACAGTAATGAGTACTTATTCTAATTACGGTCCGTTTCAAAAACCCTTTGTTTATTTAATTAAAATCCAGGGAGAATACCTTTTCACAGGTTCAACAAATCCTGAGCCTTTATTCAATCAGCCCAATCACCGATGTCAGGTCACAAAATTATTTCATAGAATCCTGTTTGGAATATACATAAGGTCAGTACCCATACTAACTGTACAGCCCCAAATAAATATACTTAGCTCCTATTAAATCGAAACCAAGCGTACCTTCAGTTTTCCACAATGTGCGTTGCGCTCCAATATTGTAAATAGCCAACCCGCACATATGTCTCTTCAAAAGTTGTCTGTGTTCAAGAGGGACTCATCAAGTTCCATCTAGCAAATGCATCCCAACATCTATGGTTAGATAAAAATGATTATCATAACTACATGGCCCAAACTATTTAGACTAACGCCATAACGAGCACCAAATTCGGTACCCGTCAGAGTTTTATTATATATACTCAGTATCATAAAACGTCACTCGGCAAGCTAAAAAATCAATTAGCGTAACGAAGTAGTTGCCTAATCTCTATTACCTATAATCCCCAGAGAACGCCAAACGCGTCATTATCTTTAAAACGGCAAAACGCCGTACGCGTCATTTGCTTCAAAACGGCAAAGCGCCAACTACTATTTCACTACATGTCACTAATACCAAACCAAATTTAACTTACATCCTTTAACCCTCTAGACGCTTCCCAAAGCACCCTTGGGCACTTCCCATAATTAAAATAGACAAAGTGCGACTAGGACCACCCTCACGCCGCTAACAAAAATCTCTCTCATCCCCAATGCTTTAGTCATCTTACCTCCTCAATCTGGTATACGTCTTTCACGAACGGGGCCTCTACCTCCATAATTCCAGGACCCTACAGACCGCTGGTCTCTATATACTCTCACCAACACTCCCGGAAGAATACTTCCGGAAAAAACTACCACGTGGATCCAATACCGCAATCACATGATTGCTACTTAGCAAAATGACACCGCCATCTTAGAGTGGTTAAAAACCAATAGATTTATGGTACGTATATTATATACTCTCTTACCTAGAGGTACAAACGGATGTATATTCACCCGTAATCTGATATTACATCCATACATTCTATTCCACATTATTAAACCTGGAAAGAATCCAGAAAAAATTCTTTGGAAAAAATCAAGTATGCCATAGCATCATTCCAATAACCTAGTGTCCTGGCAGGTAAAAAATAGGGCACTGAAAATGCTACAGTATAACATCACATTGCCCCCATAATTCTATCCCACTCCTCTTTTGAATTGAGACCATTCCGAACAGTATTTAATTTCGAAATAAACCACTGTTCTCGTAGTTTTCTTTTAGATTGCATATTACCACCTCTCCTTCCTAAAAAGATTTTTTCTAAAATAAACCAAACAAAGTCATTCTCTTTGTGATTTTTTTCTAAAAAATGAGTAACCAAGGGGCATTCAACTTTCTTGTTTTGATGGCCGATCTATGTTCCTGTAGCCTAGTCCTAAGTTCTCTACCTGTCTCTCCCACATAATATTTATCACAGGGACATTTAAGCAGGTAGACTATGTTCTTGCTTCTACAGTTGTTCAAGCTCTTGGATTTAATGCAACAACCATTCACCTGAACCTCCTTCGCCATTAAGCATTGGTCACAAACATTACATGAACCACATCTAAAATTACCAATCGGTACTGTGTTGGTAATAGTGCGTTGAGTACACCGGGAGTCATCACGGTATGTGCTCACCAACAAGTCCTTCAGATTTTTGTTCTTTTTGAAGGCAAATAATGGCTTTTCCAACTTATTATTCTCATCATGGTTTAATATGTGCCAGTTCTTATTAACCACATTCTTTATTTGATTGCTAAAATTTGAAAATTTACTGACAAAAACCACCTTTTCCATTCGTTTCTTCTCTTTGGGAGGTTTATTAATCCAAGATGGTGAATGTCTAGCCAGTGTGCTAATATGAACAATAAGTCTCTTATATGTGTGTTAGGAGTATTTCAAAAGTTCATATATGCTTTCTTTTATTTCAGATATACTGTTTGTTTAAGCTATAGTGATACGGGGACTAATTATTTTGTCCTGAGGAAGGTGTTGGTCATACAACAAAGGAACCCACCGAAACGCGTCGACGCCTTTGCTTTTTAAAGATCGCTGTGTACACTGTGGGAACCATTTAGTCATGAAGAGCAATGAATTTTATGTAAATTATGTTCTCTGATGGTCTATGGCTAATCAAGGATTCCTGTTCAGTGCCAGTGTTGCTTTGATAAACTTTTTTTAGGATTTGCTATCATACTCCATTTCTATATCTCCCGTTCTTCCTTTTTATCTGTCCTTTAAGAATTTTGTTTTTATAGTTTTTACTGTGTATTGAAGTGTATGAAATTCTTATGATATTGTGCTTCTGATGAAATTTATGTACAGTAATGTGTTTTTTATAGTGTTCTTTGAATCATTGTGTGTTTTAATTAATTTTATCCAAAAAGAGGCATCTGTGAACTTAATAAATAAAGATTTTTGTACATTTTAATTTTTGTGAGTTGGGCCATATTTGAGACTATTAACACACTGGCGTATGAGTGTTATTATATGTTCAGCCTTTTGGTATATCACCTTTAGTTATTACAGTGTGATTTCCTAATTTTAATAGCATTCGTTATAAATAGTGCAACATTATAACACACGTGCGGGCTACCTAGTGAGACCAAAATGTTCAGTGCTTTTTCTGTGCATTCGGATGTTCTGGGCAATAAGCATAGGTTTCAGGAAGCGGGCCCTCGGATTCTGGTACATTTTACAAAATAGTAAAAAATGCAGAGTACTTTGTTTACTGTGGCCATCACAAGGGCACAAACGTGCATCAGGGGGGCTCATCCTCATTTGTGGAAAAGCAACTAGATGATGCACAATGCCGCATCTCAGCCTTGTCAACACAAAGCGGTGTTGAGTAATATTTACATATGTCAAATAGTGGTATGCCCCTACTTCCTTGTCCAGGGCCTTATAAAAAATCACAAGCGTTTTTTCTCTTCGTCCAGATTGCGTTTAACGAGCCTAGATTGGAGAAAGGTTTGCTTGATCTTATTCCTGTTAAGTAACATGAACTGGTTGGTATCAGACCAAACGGACAAGTTGCACAATTCGCCCAAAGAGAGTTAGTGTAAGATAACCACGGTATTTTTAGGGCTTTATCCATCGTTAAGCAATTGAGGATAATGTTTCTGGTAAAACTAACCTCATCCTTAGCCCACAATGATATCCATATTAACAGAGGTTTGACCAGAAGGGTGTCATCTAGAAATTGCATGTTGACCTCATTGTGTACTATGGTGTTTGCTGCACAAGGTGGCAGAAATAATAACCTTTTTAGAAATGTATTTTCCTCAATTTGCAGGGGATGGAAAAGTCAATCTGCTGGCAAACTGATCCACCTGGAATGGACCCCACAAGTTCTGAATCTTTTCGAAAAACACGGCACCAGGTGTGGGTTTTGGAGCCAGTGGCACCAAGGGCTCTCCAGGACAGATGGAGTGGCCCTTACCTTATCCTAGAAACTAGGAGGTCCCCCAAAAGGGTGATACATGTGAACTGCCTCAAACTCTATTGTGACAGGGCTGATGTGACCATGTTGATGGTTACTGACGAGGATCAGGACACAGAGAGTGAACCACTCCCTGTCATCCAATCTTACAGCCTCCAAGATGGGTCAGTAGATAGAGTTGTCTATTCAGGCAACCTCTCTGCCCAACAGCAGGCTGATTGCAGACAGGCTCTGCCACAGTATGCACAGCTCTTTTCCGTAACCCCTGGTCAGACTCCCTGGTGTACCCATGATGTGGACACTGGAGACAGCTTGAACGTCAAAACCAAAATCTATTGCCAGTCTGACCAAGTTAAGGAAAGCATGAAAGCTGAGGTCAGCAAGATGCTGGAGTTGGGGGTCATTGAGCCTTCTGAGAGTCCCTGGGCCAGCCCAGTGGGCCTGGTCCCCAAACCTCATCCATAGGGTGGAAAGAGAAAAATGAGGTTTTGTGTGGACTACAGAGGCCCCAATGCTGTCACCAAGATGGATGCACACCCCATCCCCAGAGCTGATGAACTGAATGATGTTAGGGGCTGCAAAATACTTAAATACCTTTGACTTAACTGCAGGGTACTGGCAGATTGGCATGGCCCCTGGAGCAAAAGAAAAGACAGCATTCTCCACACCTGATGGGCACTTCCAGTTTACTGTGATGCTCTTTGGTCTAAAGAATACCCCTGCCACCTTCCAAAGGTTGGTGAATCAAGTCCTTGCTGGGTTGGAAGGCTTTAGTGCAGCTTCTCTTGATGATATTGCTGTATTTAGCTCTTCCTGGCAGGATCACCTGACCCACCCAAACTGCAGGCCTAACTATCAAGGCATCCAAGTGCCAGATAGGGCAGGGAACCGTTTTGTACTTGGGCCACCTAGTAGGTGGAGGCCAGGTTCAATCCCTCCAACCCAAAATCCAGAATATTCTGGATTGGGAAGCTCCAGCAACCCAGAACCAAGTCAGGGCATACCTTGGCTTGACTGGGTATTACAGGAGGTTTGTGAAGGGACATGGGTCCACTGTGACACCACTCACAGAACTCACCTCCAACAAGATGCCCAAGAAAGAGAATTGGACAGTTAGTTGCCAAAAGGGTTTTGACACCCTGAAAGAGGCAAAGTGCTCAGCACCCATTCTCAAGGCTCTAAACTATACCAAGCAGTTCAATGTGCAGACTGATGCCTCTGAGCTAGGGATAGGAGCGGTCCCATCCCAGACCAATGATGAAGGCCAAGACCAACCTATTTCTTTTATAAGTAGAAGGTTACTCCCCAGGGAGCAGCGTTGGAGTGCCATTGAGAGGGAGGCCTTTGCTGTGGTTTGGTCCCTGAAGAAGCTGAGACCATACTTGTTTGGGACTCACTTCCTGGTTCACAATGATGAACCAGATGGCTAATGCAGATGAAAGGGGAAAATCCAAAATTTTGGAGGTGGTCCATCTCCCTACAGGGAATGGATTTCACAGTGAAACATAGACCTGGGACTGCCCATGCAGATGGCCTTTCCAGATTTTTCCACTTAGACAATGAATACTCTATAGGAAAAAGTTAGTCTTATCCTCTTTTGTTGGGGGGTGTAGGAAAGTTCCCCTTTTTCAATGGTTACCCCCCACTTTTTAACTGACACTGGATGCACTTTTGACTTGGTGTGCCCTGGATCCCTGCCAATCAGGTTCCCAAGGCCTGTGTTCTTTCCCAAAGCTGTACCTTTGTATCTTCAATTGGAATCTCCGGCCACAGGTAGGCTCCCTGTAAAAGGTACCATGGGTACCAAGGGCACTGTGACCAGAGAAGGTGTTATATTCCATATAGGTAGCTTATTATAGGCACAGGTAACATAGCAACCTTTCACCTATAATCTTCCCACATTACACACATAACGGTTTACATGGACTGACCTTTTACCTAGATACGACACGGCATTCAGAACGCGGGTTTTCCCTAGTTTGAATCTCATACATTATGCATGAGGTTTCTTGGAAGCACAGCAGGACTATCATCTCCTGTATAAAATCTCTGTATAAAATCTCTGTATAAAGTTCAGGCCCGATGTCATCCTTTAGGCCGACACAGTAACGAAGCAAGGTAGGACCCCTGGGGAGACCTATAGGTATATATACATCACATCTTGCTTAGAAAGACAGAGTAGACCGAGACTTCCTGGCTGACACATTGAACAGAGATGCTGAAGTTCCTGCATGCAGATACTCAAGCCCGCAGTGGTCCAACTCGAGACCAGGACGGGGTCCCACAGTATCTCACTTCAGTTAATAGGGTTTGACTAGATCCTAGAGGGATTCTTGGCTTAACACCTACACACATGCTAGGTACACTTAGGTACATCTAGTTAGGAGGCATCGTAGGAGTACGCACCTTTTTACTGTCATGTATTTTATTTACTCGTATGTGTTCATGATTACTGCAAGATGGTAGAACTATACCATTCTTTTACTTTTGTGGTACTGCTAATCATATATATCTGCTCCTGTCTAAAGGTTGTTGCAGCTCATCTATTTTACACTAGAATAACAACTGTTCAATAAATCCTTATTGAAAACACCACGACTGTTTATTCTGTGTCTCTCTCTGAGACAAACTAAGTAAGCACGAGTGACTGAGCGAAAAGTAGTATATTGTTTCCACGATCCTGGGGGATCAGGGTTGTCATGTTCGAAGGTTGCCAAGAACTATTCTCTCCCCGATAAGAGGAGATTCTAGGGGCACTGTGAGCTAGCTGATACAGAAAGGCCAACGTATTCGGTGGGGGTGCATGGAATCAGTCTGCCACCAGTCCCACAATATATGTTGTCCAAACGCGCAGATCCTGTATAGGTTATATAGGAACTACACGACATGGCGCCACTTATTTAACAGTAGAATCTGAGTATTTCAGTTGTGCTATTCTCAGAGACCCCTACTCACAAAACGCCAGAGACGTCTTTAGTGGGTGGGCACCAACTGCGCCGCAGCTGAGTAGGCGAGAAATCCTATTTATTGGCTGTTGGTTAATCAAGCTTGAAGGACAATTTGTTTCTAAATTGTGCAAAACACCTTATCTTAGTTCCCTTGAAAAGTTATTTTGTGTTCTAAAACACAATGACTAACCAGGACATACAAGTAGACCCGCTAGATCAACCATTACCCCCTCAGACGAGGAGGAAGATGCAAACGCAACACATTTTGCGGCAAATGCTAGACATGCAGTCACCTTAAAACTGCTTGCGCATGGTTTAACATCTAGGGGCGGCGTAGTAGCTTTCACGATAGAGGCACATGAAGCATATCGAACAGAGGTATTTTATTCGGGGGTTACATTCCCAGCAGCAAATGCAAGAACAAAAACATTTCATTATTACACTGAAAATGAAATACCAATGGAATATTGTCCATATGAGGACATTGAAGTTCCTCTCACGTACCAGGAACACTTATACTGGTTTAAAGGCGCCCTCCCCCATTCAAGAAATAGAGTAAGGCTCGGTCCGCTCGGAAGAGAAGGAGCAACATGGCCAATATTAGCAGCCTACACACCGCATCCTGACATTGACACAATGCCACAAGATGAATTACTCACACAACACAAAGAGTTGATAAAACTTTACAGAAACATGACGCAATTCGTCATGAGAACACTTACAGTCCAACCAGCAGTGGTTACAACATATGCAGCTCCTACTCAGAGTACAGCTACTAAAATTACACCACAAACATTACATGCAATAATGGGCAAAATGCCCACGAAACGTGAACAAATGCCATTCACCAGAAATAGAGGATTGTACCACTTGGGGTACAGTCTTCGCTGTAATTTACACCAGAACACATGGTATCCCGTCCTTAGCTGTAGTACCAGATGTATTAAGACAAATACAAAATGAGTACGGAGCAGAACCTGCTCTGAACTTAGGGATGAAATTACTAGGTAATTATGCCCAGGTATCAGCAATAATATTAGCAAATATTAAAGGAGAGGCAGCATCAGTGGCAATCCGCCAATGCCTAAGGGAGTTCAGTCCTTTACAACAGGAACGTGAACTACCCAAAATTATTGAAACTGCGTATACAGAATTAGTCAGAGACAGTTTTGGTGGGAAAGTACTGAAACCAAAACTAATAGGCAGTCCTGAAAAGGACACTCCTAAGCAGACACCTGCTTCTCCTAAAAAGAAGTGGGATAATAATAAAAAACAAAAGAATAAAGGAAACAGATCTCAATCCAGAGGTAGATCTCCTCCACAGGAGCCCTCCGAAAGGAGGTGCAACCTTAGGAATAGGGATAATATTAGGAAACCTGACAGGTATCAGGATATCGATACACATTCCTCTAGTTCCTTTCAGGGTTCATTGAAAAACTCCGAGAGGGAAGAACGGTCAGACAGACCAGAAGAGCATACACAGTCCAGAGACAAGCAGCACACTCAAGACTATACTTCCAAAAAAGAAGATAAGCCATAGCAAAAGCCACAGTTTTAAAAAAAGGAGGTTGAAGGTTTAAAGATCAGACATGCCCAATCCAGAATCCTGAGGACTCAACTTCTGAACAGGGAATGGGCTCAGACGATGCTAGACAGTGCGGCAGAAGTAACAATAGCTCGCCAGAACCTGATGGAATTTCTGGTGACAGCGGACTTGAATGATTATATCACGGTGGAAACACCTGATACTTTCCCGCCCATTTTCATGGTGCTTATATTAACCAGGAAGTGGGACCGGCCAGTTCAACACTGACTGCCGACCGGACGATAATAACAGGACTGTGTCCCCAGAGATACAACCATCAGGCACTTATCATGGTAGCCTTTAAAATTTAAATACTTGTAGCGTCGACAGCAGGAATTTGAAATATCTCAGATCAAGGGCTCTTCATTGCCTCTGTGTTCCTGCGTCTTCTTCACATCACCATTTGCCCTGAAGAAGTTCATTTTATGTATGAACGAAACGCGTTGGCTGGAATTTGCACATTTTGATATTGAAAATAAAGGATTGATAAACCACTATACAAAATGAACATTTGGATTTATTGAAGAAAACTCTTTGGTAGTGCACCGCTCCACTATTTTCACAGCACACTCAAGACTATACTTCCAAAAAAGAAGATAAGCCATAGCAAAAGCCACAGTTTTAAAAAAAGAAGGTTGCAGGTTTAAAGATCAGACATGCCCAATCCAGAATCCTGAGGACTCAACTTCTGAACAGGGAATGGGCTCAGACGATGCTAGACAGTGCGGCAGAAGTAACAATAGCTCGCCAGAACCTGATGGAATTTCTGGTGACAGCGGACTTGAATGATTATATCACGGTGGAAACACCTGATACTAGAGTAAGCATCCTGCATAGGTTATATGAAATAACACTCCAAATGGAGGGGTACAAGCCCAGGAAAGTTAAAGGTCTCTTTTGGGAGAACCTGACGGTAGGTTATGACATCCTATTAGTTGAACAAGATTGGCCGCCAGCATTCGTTATGGAGTGCCCTAGGGGAGAAACAGTAATTTTACCGGCCTTTTCCGACCTCGTTCCCATTGATTTTAAACACACAGATGCACGGGAGTGGGCAGTAGCCCTAACTCCGGCATTATATAAAAACCATGCTGGATGTAATGAGGATTCAACCCACCACGTGATTCCGTTAAAAATTTCTCCAAATGCACAGAGGCAGTATCCAATAAAGCAAGAAGCTAAAAAACAGATCAGAGAGATCTTAGATCAACTTGAATACCAAGGGGTCATTGAAACATGCACCTCTCCAATGAACAATCCTTTGCTTCCCATAATGAAACCGGACAACTCATATTGTCTAGTTTTAGATTACAGACATTTAAACACTTGCACAAAGACATTTGCTGTCCAAAATGCACACAGTGCTGCATTAAAGAATAACATTGTGTGGAAAAAATACAAAACGACACTTGATATCACAAATGGATTTTTCTGCCAAAATATAGCGCCTGAAAGCAGGTATTTAACTGCATTCTCTGCGTTAGGGTCCCAACTTTTGTCGACTCCCCCAGGGGTATAAGAACAGCCTGGGGTTGTTTTCAGCCAGAGTAACTGAGTTACTCCAGAATTTTGATGAAGAAGCATTATCCTATGTGGATGATATTTAGCTAACGGACGATGATTTAAAAAGGCACTTGACAAGGGTGAGCACCATAATTTTGGGTTTCGCCTCTGAGGGCTACAAATTTAACTTTAAAAAATCCAAAATTGCCCATCTCAATGTCCTGTTTCTGGGATATGAGCTTTCAAGTGAAGGAAAAAGCCTGGCAGACGATTTTTTAGAAAAATGTGCGCTGCTCCAACCTCCAAAATCATTAAAAAATGTACAATCAATACTGGGATTCCTACATTTTGGTAGAACATACATTTTGGATTACGCAGAAAGAGTAAAACCTCTCTACAATTAATAAACCTGACTTTTCATTTAGACAGTGGACACAGGAACACACAAATATTCTACGTTCCCTGCAAGAAGACATGATAGCTTCAAAACACTTACAGACACATGTAAACATGCGCAATCTAGTGATCCGTGTAATAGCGGACCAATGCGGGTACACTTACTTAACCTTCAATGAAGGTGAAACTGTACCCAGAGATGCGTTTTACATCAACAGAAAAAATTCTAACTGCAGTGCGGACCGCTGTAGCAAGAGAAAGAGCACTAGCTCAGGGAAAGCGCATAATTGTTGTGACCCCAGTACCAGCCTTAGAGGCTGTTACGAAGGCTGGCATTCCTAATGCAAAAGCCTTACATCCAAGATGGATACAATGGGCTAATTCTCTTACAGCAACGGATGTTGAATACTGATTTGATCCCAGTCTAAAAACACAAGCATTCCTGCAATACGAATAAGAATATCCTCTCCCGAATGAAATAATGCCTCTGGATCAATATGAATATATAATTTACACTGGCAGATCTGCTCAGCCGACCACAGGCAGTAAGCAGCAATACAGCGCCGCATGTGCTATTGTTAAAGGTCACATGCAGGATGGAAAGTTCCACCCGAGTTGTACGAAAACGCAGTCTCTAAGAGACTGCACGGCTCAGCTGGCTGAACCAAGAGCACTAATACTGGCACTGGTAAATACGGATCACGAATTCCCCAAACTAATTGTGTGCGATTCCTTTTCCTGTGTGGAGTCATATAATGAATATCTACATCACTGAGAAGTGGTCAGAGACAAAATTTGGACCATCATACAGAATGCCTGTACCGGTCCTAGCAATTCAAGGAACAAGAACTGTACTTCTGTTGCCTCTTGCCGGAATGAAGGAGAAAAGATTTGTCTCAATCGACCTAATCAAACCACACTAAGTGGTCGATACTGAGTAGAAGGCCACGTGGAATCCGAAGTACCAGACGCCCTCCTCTTGCTACAATTCAAGAATTTCAAACAGAAAGACTCATCACGTTTGAAGAGTCCTCTGCAAGGAATGAAGGACTATGCAACAATGCTATGGAACTCATTCCACTCGAACCAGAAATAATAATTCAAAATCAAAATGAAAGACAAGTTTCAATTTGACCAAACACAGATATATACATCAACATGCCTCAACAAGAGCAAGCAACGGTTTCCACAAATTCAGCGGAAATACCAAAAATTGATCGAACTCCATGTGGCTACTTCATAGACTTTGATACGTTTTCTTTGGATCCAAGTGAACCAGAAACAATGCCAGCCCAACAATCACGCAAGCAGCAAGTTAAAGACTTTCTGAACTTTCTTAAAAAGACTTACCTGGTATCGCCTTGGGTAGAACTCTGGGTAATTACCGGGATACTTTTCTTTCTTTTCGGGTTAGGCTTAGTGATAGTTTTTAGCATGCTTGTTAATGGAAAATACCTTCGACAAAGCTCTGCTGCCCAAAATGTGAATTTAATTTTAAAACCACACCAATCATCCCATCGAGAGCAAAGAGACTTGTCATCAGTGAACCTTACAGCAGTTCCTATACCTGATGGTATAGTTTGGGACAGGGTTGATTTCGATATATTTGGTCCGACCGTACTTTTAAAAATTCCTCATTTATTTAAAATATCATTAAGTGATATCATTACCTTAAGTACATTTTCTGATGATTGGGATTTTGAGACTGTAAATAACATGTTGAATGATTTGGAAAAATCTGCTGCTTTTTCTAATACTGAAACATTGGAAAGCACATCAGATTTCAAAACAATGTATTGTTACCAACATTTTGGTCATCACTTTCTGCATAAATCTGCAAATCCTAGAAATGTGTTCACTTACCACCAGTGGGAACATTGCCCAACACCACCGAAAAGCAGTTCAAAAACATTTGCACAGACGTTTCCATATTTTTCAAGATTTAATATGTCTGACCCAGCATCATATTATTATACGGTTGCACCAACACCAGCACAGAAAAGTATGTTAACCAACACCAAACAGATTTACTCTGCTTCCTTTATCACCCAGTAATCTAAACAAGGTTATGACCTATGGAAAGACACCATAGACTTGAAATCCGTCTGGGGTACTAGAGAATGGCAACTACAGGGAACAGAAGCGCTATTTAGAGCAGTCCTCATTCCTCAGCGAATCATGTTTTTTGAACGAGACAGTGCAACAAACGTCTTGCCTTGGACTGTTAGGATTGCGCGGCGGCCAAGAACTACTAAAATGGCCGCCGATTCAAAACGCGCATGCGCGGGGACAGGTCAGGCAAGCTAAAGCCCGGCCTTCCCCGATCAGCTGCGCTTCGCGTTCTAGTTGTTGGTTTTCTGACGTCTTACCTGAAGCTTTTCCGGGTCGTCGCGCTCCTCGCGTTGGTCTCACCGTCTGCCCGGCGTTTCTCGTGGCGGGTCGTCTTTTCCTGGCCTCCCTTGCATCTTGTTCCAGTCATCGGTTGCCTGCAATCGTTAAGTGAAGAAAAGAAGATAAGAACACTCAATCAGCATTGAATTAAACGGTAACAGCGCTCTGCGCTGATTTATTATTTAGTCCATTTTTCTCTTACCTGATCTCGTGCCCTCGCCTCTGTAGGAACCTATGCCACCCTCTAGGATTGAGAAGACGCAGTGAGACTATATGCACATAGGAAACAAAGAAAAAGAAGCATTATTATTTCAAGCAATTCCAGCGCATAGCGCTAACATTTTATTTCCAAGTATATGTTGTCACTTACCTGATCCTGTGCTCTCGGCGCTGTGGGGATCCGCTCCGCCTTTTGGGATCTAGGAAAGAAAGTGATACCGGTTTATTTTACCTGAGCTTAAGGAATATTTACTTTTCATGAACAATACGGGGTGAACAGGTAGGCAAATATCCAGATCCTTACATATAGTGCCTTCCCATACACATAAGGTCCTTTACTTACCTCACTTTATTGTCTTTTCTAACTCCAGACTCAAGCCCTAAACACCATTATATTACTAACCAGTTTACAGGAGAAGGGATGTCCCAAGGTAGGGAAAACTAAGGATAAAAAATAAGCGAGTTAACATGTTTCTATCCTTGTACTTATGTATTGACTCTTTCCTGCTTACAGTTTCTTGCCTTGTCCAGACGAGTCCGGAGGTTATCTGAGTCACCTCGTGGAGTTCTTCCCCTTTTTTCCTTGTTTTGTTTCCCTTCTTCCGCAGATTACCATTTGCCACCTTGTTTAGTCTCAGGTGCCATTGGGTGATTTGGAGAGGTTGTGGACCTTTGCTTCACATCCATGACGTTCCTGCGGAAAATATAGGTGAGATTCTTACATGGACTAGCCAAAAACAAAGACCTGAACCAGGGCTGTGGAATTTAATAAAAGATCTACATGTCCATGGGGCAGGTTGCTTCATACATCTACGTGTCCTGTAACAAAATCCACTTGCCCCTTTGGTGCCATGTAGTGCAGCGACAAATTATGGCAGCAATCTCATTATATGAGAGCTCTGATATAGCCTCTCTGATTATGCCAGTGCTCATACCATAGTAGTGTTTGAATACTTGCAATCCCCTTATGTTGCCACGTTTCCGCAGATCTACATACTGGGGCTGAAGGTAGTAGTAAGCAATAGTTCAATGGTTAGAATGCCCTTTTGAGTCTGTGCAAACCTACTAACTTGCATGTTTTAAAGGTTTTCAACAACTCTTTTCTAATCTTTTCCGATACTGAGAAATGTTGGAAATTTACTCCTGATAATGGCAGACATAAACCTTCTTCCAGAGTTGGGAAAAAAGTGGTTGGAGGGAAAGTGAACCTGCAAACACTCAGATTTTTGCAAGAGCAAATCTACACATGCATATTTGCTCATGCTAAAATGCAGTTTACAAATATTTTCTAGGAGTACTATTTCTTGTCCTACTTCTGTAAATTATTAGGAATTCACAAAAGCCATATAGCTGCACTTAATGCCAGGACATATACCATGGGTGCACTTTTGAGACTTTCTTTAATAATGGAGCCCCTAATTTGGTCTGGCGTTGACCTTTTGTGTTTAAAATTCTGTCTCTCTCTGTATTGGCTGGCTTCACTGTGAGTGACAGCATTCTGCTCTTTCACAAGGAGCATATTGGCATACAAAGTATTTTTGTTCAGTGCCAGTAACTACTGTGGCAAAGTGTGCTCTTTGAGACCAAAAAACAATTTTTGCTTTTGCCAATGGTGGTTATAATGGTGACTGCCTGGCAGCTTCCACACCAATACGGTTTTACAAAAACCATGCCAAAACAAGTCACACATTGACAAAACTAAAAATCTGACCACCAATTTCAGACCTACTGGCTTTGTCAATGCTTCTTTATTTTTGTTTCCCATAATCTTATTGAAACTTGTTACACTGATTTTCCATTATGAATATTTGGGGTAAATACTAGCATGCATCAACACATGCTACTAAATGATGCGGCAGAGAAATGGTACCTGAAATTTTCGGGTAGTTTAGCGAATGTTTTTTTTCCTACTTTCATTTTTTTATGAACATTTTATTTGGAAAGCAAATAATTATCATTCTTGCTTTCAAGCTTCTGCAAATATTTGCGTCAAATCAGAGAGAATTCTGGGAGCATTATATATAGCCTCATTTTGCTAAACTTTGAAAACGTGTGTACACATTTTTATACTGGAACCACAGTCAGTAGTGCAGTCCGAGCTTACAACATTTACTTAGAGCGCTCACCCTAATAATAAAGGCTTTCAATTAATGAACCATAAATACAAGTGTGAACAGCATTAACATATGGACAAAAATATTACCTTAACTTCAGAAGTGCCCTTCCCTGATCCATAATGTGGTTCTGCAAACTGGCAGCCAAAGAGTTTGTGCTGCAGGGGGTTGGGCCTACTTGTCCCAAGGACAAAATACACATGAAAACCTGTTGCCCTCGACCCCAAACAATATGTCCTGGGCATTGGGCTATAGGAATTCCACATCTCTGCCTGAACACACTTCGGATGCCTACACCACCACACACCGAGGGTAACTCAACATCACAGAAGGAGATGACAGTAGATGACATTATACTATACAACAGATCATACCCCGATTGGAAGAAATGGTTGCTTTGGCCCACAGACACCAATAGATGTCAGGAATGATTCATGGGTAAAACCGAAGGGTTTAGTATCCACAGGCCAGATCCACGTTATGTACAAAGAGAACATCCAGGGGTAGTGACATCCTACAGTGTTGGGAAGTTGTGCCTTGATTGGCTAAAAACCTCAACACTTACAGAGGTGAAACAACACTTATCCTTACTTTCAAAGGATGTGGATCTCAGGGACTTTTTACTAGGTCCCAGAATGCCACGTCAAAAACATTTCTATTATGCCGTCTACAATGAAATCTGGAAAATATCCCAAAAATCTCTAGCAGTGGTAGACAATGGGTTAACTACCTTAACCTCCAGGATATATTCCTTAGGCCACATTGTATCTTCTGCAAAAGACTTACTAGAACAAGATTTGTCCATATTCCAACATGGGCAATCACAACTGCGTTCTATTATGTTATTAAGCTGGACGCTGCAATCTTTGCGTGCAGGCTATGTGCCATGGTATTTTATCAACAGCACGTCTCTGTTCTCTGAATGCAATCTCACGGATAAACAGATAGAAATGGCACAAAGGGGAGCAAAATATACAATGCTGCGTATTGAAAAACTGGATATATTAGCCTTTCCAGTGGCAGAATCACCGTCCACAGAATGGTTAATCCATGGCCACATAATTCTACCGGTCACTACCTTTCAGTTTCAGTATTGCCGTGATCAAAAGCAGGCAGGCAGATATGAAGAAATGGGTTGGGAATACATCAAGGAATCATGGGAATTACCATACAGATTTCGATGCCGGAGTGGGGATAGAGAACTGTTTCTAAGTGGTACAAAATACGAAAACACTTTAAGTGGATCACTCACATGCCAGGATATAATGCTGTATGGAGCATGTAATGGCTCAGTAGCACACTTGTCCTGTCACATGAGGGGTGCCCCAGCTGCAGTGATCACTCCAGTAGTCAGGCTGCTTTCTAATGGGAGTTACTTGATGCTGAACGATCACCGTGAGTTTCAAGGTTATTTGCTGTATGCAAGTATTGTTTCCCCCGACAAATACAGTCAGGGAGGCGCCGTTATGGCCTTCACTGAATGTTTCTTTAATACGGTTTAATACTCTAAGCAGAATGAAAGCCATGATTCTACAGAAGTCCGTGCCCTTAACCTCCGCACAAGAGACTTTTGATCTCCAAATAGCAAGGTCTTCGGCAGAGAAACAGGTGCTCATACGCACGAATTGCCCCTTTCATTTCACTGAAATGGTAAATTGTATCTTTAACATGTCTGATACGACAGGCATCGTCCACCTATTTAAGACCATAGGTTCTGGACTGCTAAGCACCTTTCAGATGGTACTTGGAGTTATACCAAACTTCATTCATTCCGTGTTCGGAAGCATCTTTGGAGGACTTCCGCTGATCCTGTTTCTAATAGCAGGTATCCTGATTGTAATTGTACTGGTACGCAATGGACGTCCCGGTCACCAAGGAGACGGAAAAGCACTCCTGGAGCGTAAAAACCGTGATCCCATGGTACAACATCTAGGCACACCTCGCCTGAGAGAACTAAGCGCATCTTGGTTCCTGTCATTTCGACCAGTCTGGATGGACTGCATCTTACCTGTCCCCCGATACCTGTTCTGCGGAGAAGAATACGTGTTAGACCTATGTTTGACACTCCCATCATGTGCGCAGCCGGACATATATGCTTTACTGGACCCGATAACGGCCCATGTACTGCAATGTCCTAAGCGTATTCCGATGTTGATGGCGGCATTCCTTAAGCCACCTCAGGTAGTAACTGCACCTGTTGGTATGAACACCGGCTCCTCCTCTGACACCCAGGCTTTGGACAATGCACAGGCTGCCCCAGCAACGGCTGTTGTCAGTACGGAAGATCCTCTGTGCTCAATTGACATAATCTGCGAGGACTACAGTGACCGCCAACTGCGGAAGCAAGCAACGAAAATGTTGTGTCTACCAGCCAGAATACATAAACATTTGACTCATTTGGCTCGTCGTGTGCTGGAAGAAATTCGGCCTTTTTAAACAAGCAAAATTGAAAACTCAAACAAAATTGACATTCCTTTCATTTTTGGAGCACACGTGGCTTTCTAATGCTTATAGTGGCTCAGACTACACTTACGGACACTTTAGAGCTATGGCTTGAATAATACCTTTTAACATTTTTTAAAGATGTTATAATTTTTTAGAAGTTTTAAAACATTTTTGGTGAAAAACAAATGTTTTTATATATAACTTTGTGCGTACCAATATCTAGTCAGCCTAGTAGTACGTTTATAATTTACATATGTCGACTCAGTCGGAAGAGGAGTGGGTGTTATATTCCATATAGGTACCTTAATATAGGCACAGGTAACATAGCAACCTTTCACCTATATTCTTCCCTACATTACACACATAACGGTTTACATGGACTGACCTTTTACCTAGATACGACACTGCATTCAGAACGTGGGTTTTCCCTAGTTCGAATCTCATACATTATGCATGAGGTTTCTTGGAAGCACAGCAGGACTATCATCTCCTGTATATTATCTCTGTATAAAGTTCAGGCCTGACGTCATCCTTTAGGCCGACACAGTAACGAAGCAAGGTAGGACCCTCAGGGAGACCTATGGGTATATATACATCACATCTTGCTTAGAAAGACAGAGGGGACCGAGACTTCCCGGCTTGCACACTGACCAGAGACGCTGAAGTTCCTCCATGCAGATACTCCAGCCCACAGTGGTCTAACATCCTTCGCGGGGTGTCCAACTCGAGACCAGGACGGGGTTCCACAGTCTCTCACTTCAGGTAATGGGGTTTGACTAGACCCTAGAGGGATTCTTGGCTTAACACCTACACACATGCTAGGTACACTTAGGTACATCTAGTTAGGAGGCATCGTAGGAGTACGCACCTTTTTACTGTCATGTATTTTATTTACTCGTATGTGTTCATGATTACTGCAAGATGGTAGAACTATACCATCCTTTTACTTTTGTGGTACTGCTAATCATATATATCTGCTACTGTCTAACGGTTGTTGCAGCTCATCTATTTTACACTAGAATAACAACTGTTCAATAAATCCTTATTGAAAACGCCCCAACTGTTTATTCTGTGTATCTCTGAGACAAACTCAGTAAGCACGAGTGACTGAGTGAAAAGTAGTATATTGTCTCCACGATCCTGGGGGATCAGGGTTGTCATGTTCAAAGGTTGCCAAGAACTATTCTCTCCCCGATAAGAGGAGATTCTAGGGGCACTGTGAGCTAGCTGATACAGAAAGGCCAACGTATTCGGTGGGGGTGCACGGAATCAGTCTGCCACCAATCCCACAGTATATGTTGTCCAAACGCGCAGATCCTGTATAGGTTATATAGGAAATACATGACAATGGCCTCTAAGGGTTGTAGCACCTATTGTGCCACCCAGAGTTGACATGGCACACATCACTCTGTGCCAGCCTGCAATCCACTGCCTGTGGACTAGGTAAGTCACCCCTCTTACAGGGGGCACTAGACCACATGTGAGGGTACAGTGGCATGAGCCCTGAACCCCTTCAGTGTCTAAGTCCATTCTTAGACATTGTAAGTGCAGTAAAGCCATAAAGAATATATGATCTGGGAGTTGGTCATTACGAACTCTACAGCTCCATAATGGCTTTACTGAAAGCTGGGAAGTTTCGTAGCAAACTTCTCAAAACATTAAACCCACACTGATGCCAGTGTGGAATTTAATGTAAAAAGCATACAGAGGGCATCTTGAGATGCCCCTTGAAAAATGACCAGCCCTGGTTTGGTTTCTGAATGGCTGCCCGCCACTTGCCACCACCAGACAGGTTTCTGGACCCCTGGGTAGAGAGCCTCCGATCTCTGGGTCCAGAAACAAAGCCCATCCTGCCCCAAGCACCTGGCTCCCACCAGTTCTCACCCCCATTTTGGGTGGCATAATCAGCAGGAAAACCAAGCTAGGAGGAGCGGTGTGCCCACCTGCGCCAACCCCACCTCTCAGGTGGTGGAGGCGAGGTGAAGCACACATCTCAGTCCCCTCTATCGTGAAGATGAGGGGACCCAACCAATTAGGAGTAGACTCATGCCCCCCTCCCACTGGAGGGTGGAATAATGGGGTGGCGTACTCACCCCAAGGAAGGGACCTATTGGTCCTAACCTTCACACCCCAGCAACGCCCCTAAATTTAGTATTTAGGGGCAACCCCGAACCTTGCCTCCTCAGATTCGAGGAAGAAGGACCAAAGAGCGGTGCTGACCCAGGAAGATGAGGACACCTACTGCTTAGGCCCCAGCCCTACCTGCCTGTCCCAACTCTGACCTGTCTACAGAGAAGAAACCAGAGTGTCCAGCAGCCAACAGCCCCCCCTGAACCCAGAGGACCTGCCCTGCACTCACCTTACAGACTCTGTCTCCTGTGAGCACTGGATTTGCTCAATCTAACCAGGCGGTTGTGCACCCGACGCCCACGGCCCGAGTTCGAGAGGCCCAACACCACGAAGAGGTCTACCTGGCGATCCTGATCTGGGATCCAGCGATCCCCGATCTACCTCAAGCTTCAAGATGATGCCTGCAGCCTCAGCCTGAAGGGTCCCCCCGACTGCGGCTTGAGCTAGTGAGAAAACTCGATGCATAAAGACACCACTGCACCTGACACCCCACGGCCTTGGGTGGCCCAACCAATGGTGTCCAGGCATCCTCCAAGGCCTCAACATACCTCTTCTGCTGGTGGTCGCCTTCAGGAAGCCTCCCTGCCCAAGCCTGCAGCGTCTTTGCCGAACCGAAGATCTTCATTGACATCCATTGGGTCCCCGAAGTCGCCTTGGCACTCTGCACTCGGCCGCCCCTGTGCTGCTGGTGGTACAACACCTGTGCTCATTGTTGGCCCGTTAAGTGTTGATATTAACCTCAGGAGCTTTGCTCCCACAGCTGAGTGGACGGTTCGTAAGCAGTCCCTAACCGAGGACCCACTTAGCACAATTGGCTAACATTGGGCCCTTGCACTCTCTATCCGGCCGCCCCAGTGCCGCTGGTGGTGCGATTTGAGTGCCCATCTAGACCTTGAGGGAACCTTGGTCCTAACCCCCAAAATTCCCGCTTCAAGAGATGTTTACTTACCTGTGAAACCGATAACCATTTTTTACCCATAAAACCAATGTTAACTCTTTTTGTTCCTAGAAAGTTGGAGCTGATGTTTTGTATGGAGAAAAAATAACTATGCTGCAAATCTTAAAAAGTCTTACTTACCTTATATTGTGAGATCCCGGCGTGGTATCTAGGCATACCACCGAGTAGTTGATGTAATCCAAAAGTAATCTAAAAGTAATCCAAAAGTAATTACTGTATAATTTCAAGTGCATTTTGAACCAATATCGACCTGTAACAATTGCAAATTTTACCACAACTACATTTCCTTGAAAATTCATGTATTTGAGAGTATATTTTACTCACCGGTGCCAAGTCCTGCTTGATTCTAAAATAAAACATAAGTATACCTTTTATATACCTACCTAATTGGTCAGGATTTTGTCTCTGAGTGTGTGTAATCAATCCTTGATTGAGTGAATACAATAAATGCTTAACGCACCCTCTGGATAAGCCTAACAGCTAGCCTACACTACCACAAAGATAGCTGGTAGTACTTACCTAATTTAGCCTCTGCTATGCCTCTGGAGACTCCCTGGACTCTGTGCACATTATAACTTACTTTAGTGTAGTATATACAGAGCCAGCTTCCTACATGCACTGTTACTTATAATCTGTCCTCTGGCGGAGGATGGGGCTCTTACCATAGAAATATCTAAACCAGTTTTTCTGTTACAGATCGAAGACCTGGGGTTTGAGGCTCCCATCAGCATATTCAGCAAGGAGAGAACATCCTTTGACAGAAATGAGGACTCCATCTCTGGGCATCCATTATCCTTCGCTCCTGAATGAGGCAGGCCGCAGCAGCGATGTTCCTTCTTATGCCGGAGTACTTGTCTCTGTCGCCATCTTCTTGCTTCCACAGGAACTTTAATTTTTTTGCTATAATTGGGCCTTTGATCCTAAAGTGGTGGTAGGGAGAGATCCTCATTGATATTCTGAGATTGATTGCACGGAGAAAAATATCTTTTGTCTTATATTTTGATTTATTTTGCTGTGAGTAATATACCTTGAAATAACATATCGTTCTTGCTTTTAGTTTGAAGTGTAGGTATTTAATTCTTGAAATTTCAGACATATTTAACTTTTGTAACTTAGCTAACAGCAATATGTTATGATTTTGACTTTTCATTTGCATAACCAAGGTCATATATCATTTTTAAGAAGCCTCAGCTCACTATTTATTTCCCACAATTCCCTTCACCCTTGTGTGCATCAGATTCCTGTACCTTGCGGAGGTCTTTGAGTACTGAGACTGGAGGTGTTTACAGAGTGGGGAACTGTGAGTGATGACACCCTTGTTATAAGGCTTCTTTCCTAGTTTTGCCAGCTATTTGAATACAGATTCCATCAACAAATCAGCTGTTTCAGAGTGGTAGGAGAAAGGGGGTGGGCCTTCGACGAGCATTGAGCAATCCCGCTGTGTCGGACTAACTCGAGGTAACAGGAAGGCTTCTGACCCCAACGATCCTCAGCATCGAAGGAGACTCTATTCCCCGAGTGGTGCACCAGCAGATGCGTTTGCAGAGTGGTTGAGAAAGGGGGTGGGGCCTCCTATGAGCTGGCAACAATCCTGCTGTGTGGGACTTACTGGTGGCAACAGGAGGGGTTCTTGGTCCCCAAAAACCCTCAGCAGCCAAGGGGACTTCATTCCCCACCAGTAGTGAACCAGGAGGTGCATGTGCAGAGTGGTGGAGAAAGAGGGCGGGGCCTCCGATGATCTCTCAGCATTCCTGCTGTGTGGGTCTTAATGATGCTAACAGGAGGGGTTCTTGGCCCCCAACGAACCTCAGTATCCAAGGGGATTTCATCCCCCAATGAGTAGTGTGCTAGGAAGCACTTTTTCAGAGTGGTGGAGAAAGGGGGCGGGCCTCTGACAAGCTCTCAGCAATCCCGCTGTGTGGGACTGTAGGAAAGTAGGATCTGCTTCTCATGGTTACCCCCACTTTTTGCTTGATGTGATGTTGTTTTTGACTAGTCTGACTTGGATCCTGCTAATCAGGACCCCAGTTTATCTGCTTTCTCCCTAAATTGGTAAGTTAGTACTTCAGTACTAAATTACCCTTCTGCACCGGGGCGCATCGTGTAGTGAGTTGGGGACCCTGCACCAGAAGCTCTGAGGCTGCCTTTCTCTCCGGGGCTTTTGAAGCGATCCCCACTATGTCCGGGAGCCCGATAACAAGGCACGACTCGCCCCCCATTGGATCCTGCATCTGGACTGTCCCCTGTCCTTGCAACTGATTAAGCCAAATTACACCCCTTTCTGCTTCCCTGAATTTGGCTCTGATGGTCTTTTATCTACCTACTAAACATGGTGGAGGGGAAGGAACACTTCATAACAATACTCAATATAACATACCTGAAAGGACCACAGACTCCTTCTGTAAGATTTTTCGATTTATTATAAAGCCAAAAATAATAGGATGTAGACACATCGCAAAATCAACATATATAGGTATAGGAAAATCAATACGGAACCGATTCTACGAATATAAGTGATTCGGCACAAAAGGAATACAATGGTGAACTCCAAGAGCAGGATGCAACTTAAAATAGAAGCGGAGTCCAAATCCCTTTTCATGAGAAAATAAATCAAATCTGTCCCTACACTATACTAAACCACAATCTAATATCCTTCTATCAGGTCCCAAGGTGTCCGTGTTGACTTCCTAGGAAGTACTCACGCAAAATGGGTGGAAGTGCTTAGGCTAGGAGCTCCTTCTCAGATGCTCCTTTCCCTCCGAAAGCTAGCAGAAGTCTGGGGTCTCTGTCCCTGCACATCATACAATATAGAATTCGATTGTTATTGAGTCATCCTGGTAAAACTTTCCACTGCAACTTTTTCTATGTGGCAAGTTCATGTCCTTTTTAATTAATCCCTTTGTTCGGCCGGTTGGCCTTGGCTCCCAGGTGAGCCAGACACGAAAGGCATACTCCATTCTCGCTTCCAGATATCTTCAAAGCATCCCTTGTATCTGTTTTCTTCTGAAATAACGAGCTGGCATTCCTTCACCTGCAGCGGGATGAGAACACTGCTACTTTTCGAAAACAACATGTATTTAATTATTTATTTCACGAGAGGCCAAGGAGATGCAAAACAAGTAGAGCTTCGGCCTAGTAACTCTGGCAACTTAATATGAACTTTATACGACTATAAGATTGTCCTGCTCTTATATGCAAACATTACGATACATACATGATCATACTTTAACATATCATTATGGTAACGGTTTACTACCTCTACTGAATACATTTTAATAATCAGAAAACACTGCACAGAGTCTAAAAGACATCTTATAACCCCATAATCATGAATATAGTGCACCCATAAACATAGAGTGGTGAAAGCGCTCTATCACAACACATATCTGTGCCTCCCGGGTGATAGGTGACCGGCTCGTGACATTATTAACCCTCTCACCTGTCCACTTAAAATACATCACGGTTCCTTGCGGGGCCCTCCTCTACCCCGCAACGACTGGTGTCTGCAGCCTGCGGTGAGTGCTGGCACCTTGATGCTGGCCCTCTGAATGGTTTCACCCCCACCTGGCACCCTGTTGTGATGCTTCAGTCACCCTCTTTGGCCTTTTATGCCTCCCGGCGCTAGGCGCGAGACACATGGAAGGAGCAATTCTACTTTGACACACTCTGCCTAGCTGGGCACTTCTCCGTGCTGGGCCCCTGGCATTCGTGGCCCCGGCGGAGGGTTGTGTCTGACTTTGCCACTCTGGTGGAGGTCTCCTTTTCAGGGGGCCGCTCTTCTATCGTCAGCCTCACCGGGTGTGGTGCGTTAATGAGACCGGGCATCTGGGCCCTATATAGTGCACCTCTTCTAACTTCTGCTGCTTTGGGCCCTTTCGCACTCACCCACATTCCTGGATTCAGTGGGGTCCCAAGTGCAAACTGCTGTATCTTGACCTTGGGAGGTGGGAGCGACCTCTGCATCCATCCGAGCAACCTATTGGCTGTGCTGTGCCCACTTACCTCTCCCTAGGTCACTGCCTCCTTCTGTAACATACTGCACCATTGGGCCATCCCTGGTATACCAGGAATTTCCACCTCAAAGTAGGACCCTAGAGCATAGGAAGCAGGGATGGCCCAATGGTGCAGTATGTTACAGAAGGAGGCAGTGACCTAGGGAGAGGTAAGTGGGATCACCTTCAGCACCATCCAATACAGAGAAAGATCATCCTAGCTAAGGGGCTAGCTGCTTGTGCTGCTGCATTTTCGTGGCAAGCAGGACAATCCCACTCCAGTGTGGGGCCTAGACATCATGTGATCTCGTTGCAATGGGTAAGGATAGGCCCACCCGATCTACTACATCACAGACTCGCAGAGAACAACACTAAGCCCGGGCGCGTATCTACGCTCCACCAGTGGAGTTGACGTAGTTTTGCATACTCCGAGTTCTTGCGAATGCGGATTTTAGGCAAAACTATGACTCAGTGGCGGAGCATAGTTAGCCGGCCCCTCCACCCTCCCAAAGTAATTATAAAGTAAGAAAAAAGGCACTTACCTGCCGTGGCTGCCTCCTCCTCGCCATGGCCGCTCTCCTTCCTCGTCCTCACGGTCCTTCTTCTTTGATAACCCCTACGTTGTACGTAACTACAGGGATAGGGACGCTATCCTTAGAGAGGCTCGGGCACAACCGGAAATCCGGTGTGGTGACACTAAACTGCTCCTCTTCCCGGACTACACCTGGGAGATGCATCAGCAACAATGCTCCTACACAGAGGTCAAGCAGAAACTCAAGGCCATGGGGCTGCAGTACTGTTTGCTATTTCCAGCTAGACTTCGTGTCATCCATGCTAACAAGTCACACTTTTTTGACAATCCTGAATCTGCTTGGCTGTGGTTTACCAAAGGCCATTTACTCAACGGCCCTGCTACCACCTTGTTGCTCTGACTGGACTCTGCCGGCGTGCAGGGACCTGTATTTTTGCCGAAACCTGGCAGATGAGGCACACGCCCTCAGATGAGACAGAGAACAGCCCGCTCTGAGTCACTTCAGCGATTATCTCTGATGAGGCTGTCATCACCATCTTTACCTGCTTCGCATCTGACCTCTGAAGGGGGGAGGACCAGATATAGAATAAATGGGCCTCCAGACTCACCATTGTCCGCAACTAGCAGTTCCCCATAAAGACACTGATCTGTCTCGCAGCCCCACGTTTTAACTGGAATTGGGTCCCTGATGGCTGCATGGTTTCAACTTCTACGAACTGATTTGTTTGTTCTCTAGCTGTGTTCCTCGCTCAAATGCCGAGCTGTTTGTATGCCTTCCTTACAGATGCTCCCACCAAGCAGAATGGCAGCTAATGTCTTATGTCTTACGGAGATTGGGCTTTTCTTATTTTTTTTTCACAACAAATTTTATTTGGTTTTTCTGTTGGAGGTGTGGGCGAAGGCCCTACAATGACCTGTAGGAGAAAATGGCATAGTTTCACAGTGAGTCCAACATTTTGACCAAAATCAAATACCTGCCCAACATGTAGGGGGTAAAAGTCAAACTTAATGCAGACAGTTCTAGGTCTCATGACATTCACATCAGTTAAAGGGTCTTAAAACTCCTTTGTCATCATATACGGGATGTTCAAAGCAATGTACATATGCGAACAATATGCAATAAAATACAGGACTTCAGTCAGGGGTCAGTGGGTGGTAGAGGAGGGAGCTCAATTCCTCGATAGGACGCCCAACGGGCCCATATTTTTCTATGTTTAGCAGGGCAACCCCGAGCAAGGAACACTGCCACTTCAGCCCCCATGCATCTATCTAGTTCGGTCTTCCATTTGCCCAATGTTGGGGGAGAAGTCCCTTTCCACAATTGTGCAATGTCGCGTTTGGCTATTGTGAGGGCTAAAAACAATAAGTGTTGCTTACAAACGTTTCCCCCTATATTGTCTGTACTATGTAAGAGGAAGAGTCTCGGGTTCAGTGGGAGTTCCCATGCGAGTACCTCCTGGAGGCAGGACCTCACTCTGCGCCAGAAGGGCTGCAACGCTGTGCAGCTCCCTACTGTATGCAAAAAGGTCCCTTCATCTCGTTCACACCGTAGACACACAGGGGAGGGGATCATTCCCATTCGCCACAGTCTAGTCCGCGTATAATAAGCCCTGTGTAGGTATTTAAATTGTATTAGATGGTATCTAGTAGAGACCGCCGCCCCTCGCGGACTGGCAATGGCTTCGGCCCAGTCATGGATGTCGGCCTGCCACGCCTGTCGCGTCTTGTCGAGGGTTGTTTGTGTGTGGGTCGTTAAGGTCTGGTAAATCTGTCGAATCTTGTGAAGGCCTAGATCTCCCATTAATAAGCGGCCCTCCAGTGGGTGAAACTCCGGAAGGGTCTCAAGGGAGCGTATCAATGGGGTGAGTGCATGACGGAGACGGAGGTATTTGTAGAATTGCATTCTGTGGAGGTTGTATTCCGTTGTATTCCGTTTGCAGTTGCTGATAGGATTTAAGGGAGGTACCCTGCATCACATCCCCAAGGGTCGATATCCCCACTGTGTCCCAGCCCCGGAACCCATCTAAGGTGGCCACAGGACGGAGGTATGTTCCCTGCCATAATGGGGTCTCCCGGGTAAGTCGGCCGTGCCATCCCATTTGTCGGACCTGCGCCCGCCAGAGCAGTATTACAACTTTACCAGCGGGTGGCATAAAGTCTAGCCATGCTAAGCTATACAGGAGGTGTAGAAGGGGGGCCTGTGTCATTGCCGCGTGCTCAATCGCATACGCTGGGTCGGTAGGGGAGTTGTACCACCATTCGTTGACCACAAGCAGGTGCGATGCTGCATAATATGAGTAGATGTTGGCTGCTGCGATTCCTCCGCAATATGTTGATTGCACACAAGTGCGTAGAGCTACCCTAATCGCCCCGCCATTCCAGAGAAACTTATTTTGTATGTCGTTAACCTGCGCAAACCATGAGCGCGGGATGTGATATGGGAAGTTTTGGAGACGATACAGGATCCGAGGTAACGATACCATCTTGAATATGGCAGAGCGTCCATATAGAGACAGGGGAAGGGAAGACCATATCGCGGTCTCGCTGCTGAGGCTGGCCAGCAGCGGAGTGATATTATGGGCCCAGGAGATTTTGGGACACGAGGACACGAAGATACCGAGATATTTAAAACCTTCAGTAGCGGGAGAGTTGCGAAGCCCATGCATCTCGGCCTTGGTGGCCGCAAACTGGATAACTGGATAAAGTACGGATTTGGCTGGGTTCGTGTGTAAGCCCATAGTACTGCCGAAGACCCTCAGGATCTGTAGGATGCGAGGCCCTGAGTACCAGGGGTCTGTAATGAAGAAAAGGACATCGTCCGTGTTAGAACTGGGGGTCTCTAGTTGGCAGAGGTAGGTACCTTTGACCAAATAGGGACGCTTGCTTCTAAGTCAGGGAAAGGGGATTACACTACTGGATAACCCCTGCTCACCCCCTTGGTAGCTTGGCACGAGCAGACAGGCTTATCTCAGAGGCAGTGTGTTAAGCATTTGTGAACACATACAATAATACAGTGAAAACACTACAGATCGACAACACACAGGTTTTATAAAAATAAGTATTCTTTATAAAAACTTAACACAAGACCACAAACGACAAAAATCCACAATACTGTACTCAAAATTGACTTAAAGATGGTAGAAGTTACTTAATTCAAGTTGATGATGAATGCGACAAAGTTCTCACAAAAGTACCTGGATGCGTAACGCAAAACAAACAAAAGGCTCGCAGGGATGGAGATGCTCCTTGCTTCGGGGGAGACGATGCGTCGCGCCTCAATGCTTGTGCAGAGTAGGGGATGCGTCTTGATCCTTACCGGAGAGGAGGTGATGCGTAGATTCTCGTGATGCGCTCCGGTTGCGATGCGACAAGATGGCCCTTCGATGCGATGCGACGATCTGGTGCGATGCGATAAGATGGCGCCCTTGATGCGACGACGTGAAGACGATGCGTGCATGCCCGGCGGCCGTGCGGCGAACTCTGTAGCTTTGGAGCCACCACAGGCCCTGCGACACGCTTCTCCGGTGATGCGACGGCGACCTTGCGGCGGCGACACGCTTCTCCGGTGATGCGTCGGGCAGCAGCTTTGACGAAGGCATGCTTCTCTGGGGATGCGGCGGCGACCTCTGCGGCGGCACCACGCTTCTCCGGCGATGCGACAGCAATAGCTGCGACTGCGACACGCTTCTTCTCGATGCGTCGCGCTTCCAGCTCCCAGCGACACGCAGGCTTCTGCAGACAGAATTCCCAGCAAGGAAATTCAGAGGGGAGCTGGTGGTGAAGTCTTTTGTCCCTGAGACTTCAGCAGGAGGCAAGCACAAGTTCAAGCCCTTGGAGTAATATTCTGCAAGATGATGAAAGTTCTTTAAAAGTTCCTTCTCCTTTCCTTGGCAAGAAAGAAACCACTGCAGGCCAACCCAGCAAACAGCACACTGGCAGAGGGGCAGTCCAAAACTCCTGCAGCTTCCTTGGTTCTTTTCCTTGGCAAAAGGTTCGTCTTGTTCCCAGAAGTGATCTAAAGTTCTGGGGTCTGGGTCCCCCTTTTTATACACAGTTTCTCTTTGTTCTCTGAAGGCAGAGAGGCCTTTGCCTAGTCCAAACCAGTTCTGGTCAGTCCCGGAGCACTTTGTTGACAAGACCCCTTCTTTCCTTTCACAGTGCAGGGCAGAGACATCAGACACACCACAGGAGGTGGCGCCAGCATTGTGGAGGGAAGGCACAGCCCTATTCAGGTCCCAGGTGCAACTCCTCCCACCCATCTACATGTAGATCTCTCTATTCAGCCCTGTGCTGACTCACCCTGTCTCCTGGAATCCCCCAGCCCCTGTCACTCACAAAACCAGACACACAATACACAACCTAGCAGAGGCAGGCTTAGATAGTTAGACAAGAAAATACCTACTTTCTAAAAGTGGTATTTTCAAACACAGAATGTTAAAACCAACTTCACTAAAAGATGTATTTTATCATTCTGAGTTCAGGCATACTAAACTTGAATTTCTACCATGTTCCCTGAGTCAGTTAGGATTATAAGATGTATTAATCAAACTGCCCATTCTGGCCTATGGAGAACAGGTAGCCTTGCAATAGTGAAAAACGAAAATGGCTGTAATTCACTATTAGGACATGCCACACACACCAGGGCATGTCCTACCTTATACTTACAATGCACCCTGCCCTTGGGCCTACCTTAGGGGTGTCTGATATGAAGATAAGGGAAGGTTTAGTGACTGGCAAGTGGGTGCACTTGCCAAGTCGACATGGTAGTCACAGACTGCACACAGGCTCTGCAATGGCAGGCCTGAGACACACTTTACAAGCTACTTCTGTGGGTGGCACAACCAGTGCTGCAAGCCCACCAGCAGCATTTGATTTACAAGCCCTGGGCACACATGGTGCACTCTACTAGGGTCTGACAAGTAAATCAAATAACCCAATCATGGAGTCACTAATCAGTACATCAATTTAACATAGGGAGTGTTGGACTTGGCCCTTTTTGGCAGGTTCACCCCTAAACTTTTTGCCTTGTATGTTAGTAGTTTTAAGTCTCGGGGCACTTTAGCACTGTGGTCCAGTGTAAAGTGCGTGCGCGCGGTGTGCGTGTGTGGTGAGACTGGCCTGCCCTCCCATAGGAATGCATTGAGGATGAGTGTGTCAGTGGTAATTCCTGTAATGAGAGGAGCAGCGTGGTCAAGTTTAGTATGTGTGAATTCGTGAGAATAAATGTGCGCAATGGTGTGCGCAGATTTATTATAACTGGTGTAGAAATGCCACTTTTAGAAGTTGGCATTTATGTGTGCTCTGTGTCTGCCTGCCTGATGTGGATTGCCTGTCTGGCTTTGTGAGTGACAGGGGCTGGGAGGTGTGTGTGGCTCCAGGAGGGGCAGGGTGAGTCAGCGCAGGGCTGAATAGAGAGATCTGCATGTAGATGGGAGGGAGGAGTTGCACCTGGGACCTGAATAGGACTGTGCCTTCCCTCCACAATGCTGGCTCCGCCCCCTGTGGTGCGTCTGAGCACCTAGCCCCCACCTGACAATGGAGAGAGGAGCTGAGCACAACAAAGTGCTCCAAAGCTCCCCCAAACCAGTTGTGTCTGGTTTTTCCCCAGCCCTGTGCTGTGACACAAAGGGGATTTTGTGGATAAAAGAAGGGGCTGTGACCCCAGAAAAATGTTCTGTTCCTGATCCTGATGGAGGGGGGGGGGGCTTGCTGCTGCTGGGGCCCAGGAGGGACCGCCATGGGGGCTGCCTCCCTGCTGGAGGGCCCTGTGTGCTGACCCCTGGGCCCAGCTCTGCCCCTGAACCCCTTCCCAGGACTTTGGCTTCATCTAGCGCCTGGAAGCGCTATCCTTTAATTGCCCAGCTGGGGAGGAGTGTGGGCTGCGCAGCGCGTTTGCTGCAGCCCCCTTGGAGAGGGAATCCCGACCCGAGGGATTCCCCCCGTGATGCCGATCCTTGCGGGTGCCCACCCCGCTTGTTTTTATTTAATGGAGCAGGTGCCCACCCTGCGTCTTCATTTTAATTAGTGCGCGTGTGCCCACCCCGCGACTTTGCCTATTTTTATAGCAGGAGCCCACCCTGCTTCATATTTTTTTTAATTACGAGGGAGCCTACCCCTCTTACTGCCCGAAGGGAAATCACCGCTGCGGCCCGAGTCGCGGCAAGGGCGGAAGTCAGGCAACGATGTGCCTGGCGGCGGGCGAGACTTCCGGTTTTGCGGAGGAAGTCCCGCGCATGCCGCCGCCGCCGGAGAAGCCGTCTGGAGCCTCCCGGGCTCCCCTGCAAAGGCCCGTGTCCCCGGAGAGGGACCGGGTGAAGGCAAAGTGCAGGGGGAGCCTCACGGGCTCCCAGGAGCCCGCCCAGGATGAGAGGAGTCCCCGAATGCAGGCCAGGCCGAGAGCTGAGCCGTGGGGAGTGCTCCAAGCAGCCCTGAGAGAGTCCGGTGAGTGGAGTTGGCCAGGGGGGAGCGAAGTCAAGGCACCATGCCGGTGCCTCTTTCCCGAGCAGCCCCGCTTGATAGAGGGCCGCTCCAACGATGGGCAGATTTGTTTTAAGAGGGCCCAGAGGGGCCCGTGCACCTCCCAGTTCTGCCATGGCCACAGCTGCCCCGCCTGCTAGAGGGCAGCTGCGCAAAAGAGGGCCATTATGTTAAGAGTCCCGGAGTGGGGCTCAGAGGGTACGTGCCATATCTCCAACGCTGGGGGGGCATTAATGGTTGGGCATTATTATTTACAGAGCCCCGCGCACTCCCCTGAGGGCCCCAGTGCTTGGGGGCATGTTTATTTTTAGAGCCTAGGTGGCTCCAACGTTTGGCTAATGGTTTTCAGAGCCCCGTGTGGCTCCAACGAAGGGGGCATATTTGTTTCAAGGGCCATTGAGAGCCCATGCCTCATGTCTATATTTCCAGCTGCCCAGCACGTAGTGGGCAGCTGCACCGTTTAGGTTGTTCTTTATTTGGGGACCTGCCTTCTACGCTAGGAGTGAGACGCACTCCTCTGCCCCAGTACTTTCCTTCACAGCTGCGCAGCACTTAGTGCCAGCTGCTACGTTTAGGCCTGCGCAGATTGCGCACCCTTGACTTTCGCTGCTTTGGCAGCGCGCCCTGACTCTTGGGACACAGGGCATTTGAGCCCCTTTTTGGGATGGCCAGTTGGCCATGGGGGACTTATAGTTTTATAGGGCGCCAGGCCCTAATGTGATCTGTGTGCTAATGTACTTTATATGGTGCTAGGAAATGTGATGCATTTACTATGATTTACGCACCCTGTTTTATGCCTCTAATGTACTTTCATGATTATGAGGTTTTGCATAATGTGTTTATGCTTGTGATTTTATTATTACCTAATGCGTTTAGGTTGTGAGTTATTCCCTAATGTGAGTTATGCTTAGGAGGTTCTGGTCTAATGTGTTTAGGCTTAGGAGGTTGGCGTATAAGGTATT
Organism: Calotriton arnoldi; assembly: GCA_963921515.1. Classification (NCBI taxonomy): domain Eukaryota; kingdom Metazoa; phylum Chordata; class Amphibia; order Caudata; family Salamandridae; genus Calotriton; species Calotriton arnoldi. The sequence continues at coordinate 140,078 of CAWUFW010012110.1, forward strand.
TTGCGCCTAATGTGATACTGTGCATAATGTAGTTTATGTTACAGGCTGATGCTGAGTACAGTGGTTACCAGTGATTACTGGTTGTACGTTGATGATCTGTTCTGCATTTATCATCTTTACTAAGTGATGGTTCTGACAGTGGCCCACGTGGCCCTGTCATGTGTACATAATCCCCTGTAAATATGACCTAGTGCCAGGTGGCACCATGTATATTATGTGAGTACTATTCTAATGTGTTTTCTGATAATACAAAGGCTATTTTTATATATAACCTTGTGTGGAGTTCCTTCTTGTGGTGTGCCTGGTATGTTGTTGCTGTGTGCGTGCGCAAACGCTTTACACCTTGCCTCCGGGATAGGCCTGACTGCTCGTGCCAAGCTACCAAGGGGGTGAGCAGGGGTTATCTTTGGCGTGTAACTCCCTTGCCCTGACTAGAGTGGTGGTCTCTGCCTGGCTTTGGCGCAAGCCTTAGCCAACCAGAGATCCCATTTCTAACAGGGAGCACCTGCACTGTGGGACTGAATAGCAGTGGCACAGTGCCCAAAGCATCTAAAACCAGCAAAACATATCAAAAACAGAGGAGGCAATCAGTAAAAATGGAAGGGAGACTCCCGCCAATGGTACCAGGTCTAACAGTCTGCGTATATCGCGATGCGATCCAAGTGCGACTGCGACCATTCGAAGCCTCGAAGGACCGGGTCGTTCCTGACCCACGCTGCCAAGGGTTCAACCGCGAGGGCAAACAATAAGGGAGACAGGGGGCAGCCTTGTCTAGTGCCCCTCTGAATAGGAAAGGGGGAGGATCGGTGTCCGGCTATCTGCACCGATGCTGTTAAGTCAGTGTATAATAAGCGTGTATAGGTGAGGAATCGCGGACCGAGGTTGATGGCCTCTAGCAATTGAAAGAGGTATACCCAGCTAAGGGAGTCGAAGGCCAGTGCGGCTGGTAGGGGGCTTTTCTTATTTGATGATTCTACACTGGTGCGTATATTGTTTTTCTTAATAACTCTTTTTGGATGGCTACAGATACTTCTGGGGTAGAAGTGTAGGGTCGGTGGGAGTTGGGGGGTGGGGATTTATTTATGGGTTGTTGACATTTTAGTACTTTGATATGCATTATATGTATTTTCACTTTTCATTTTCCTTTTTAGGTTTTGACACACACCTCTGCAATATACACAACAGCGATTTCCTAGTCGTGACTTCATGTGGTGCCTTATTGGTGCATTCCCTGCTCCACTGCTGGACCCTGATGGGCCCCTTCCATACACTGCCCATTGCACATGATTACACCCAACCCCCATAATGGTGAACTTGCGAGTACTGACTTGGAATGTCAATAGTCTTCCTGGACCACGTGAATCGCGCTGCAGTTATCACCTTCGCACACTGCCATCTCCCCGAGCTTCTTTTGCTTTAAGAAACTCATCTCAATGGGGGATCGCTGCCCCTTCCTAGCGTTTAAGGGGTAGGACAGGGACTTCCAATTGAGGTACACCTTCTGGGTTGCCATCCTGCTGTGACGTTCCTTTCCCCTTGCTTTTTCCTACATAAGACGCGACCCGCAGGGCCGCTTCCTTGCCCTGACAGAAATCTTAGAGGGCCAGGTGATCACTTTAATATGCATCTATGCACCACCTGCCGTCCTCAATGTCTGCCTCCGGGAACTTTCTAAACTCCTTTTGAACCTGCTTACACTGCTAGGAGGTGACTTCAATGCAGCGCGTAACCCAGAGATTGTTAAAACCGGGCCTCTCACTGACTCTAGATGTGCCGGAGCGCGTCATCTCACAGACTGAATTGCCACTCTCAGCCTCTGTGACACCTGCAGGGTATGGCACCCGAAACTTCATGGCTTAACGCAGGCTTGTAATTAAGACCCCCATACTCGCTACACTTAACATGAAAGGGGCGGGCAATGGATGTTGCAGTGGGCGTTCTGCCACAACACCCATTGATTTTGATGCTGCCCCCTATTTACAAGGGTGGTGTAAATATGGGGCAGCGCCAAGATTAAGACCAAAAAAAACCTGCTCTTAACATGGCGAAATGAGGAGATACGATTCATTTCTCCTCGATTTTGCTGTTTCTATGTGTGCTGCAGGTATCTCTTCCTGCACATAAACAATAATAAAAAAAATATCGATTTGCAACCTCTATGTGTGTTGCACAATGCAGCTCACATAGGAGTTACAAACCGCCATTATGGATTGTTTATGTGCAGGAAGGGGCACCTTCCTGCATATAAACAATCATTCTCCCTTAATTTAGCACCAGCGCTAGGGGCAACACAGGGGTGCAACGCATTTTTGTAAATACGGCGCATCCCAGCGTTTTGAAACTGACGGAGTGCGGCGTTACTAATTTTGGCGTAACAGCGCTCCGTCAGTTTCTTGTACATATGCCCTTTAGTATTTTTACCCGCCACTGACTGTCACAAATACAAATACTACCTCGTAGAGTATTGGATCACTTCTCACTCCTCCATCTTGGACCTCCCAAAGCTGGCCAACACCCAATGTGCCGTCTAATGCTTGGTATCTCCAGGATAAAACCTTTGATCGGGCCCATAGAGTTGAGCTCCACAGTAATGTGGCGTCAGTGCCAGGGGTCGGCACCTTATGGGCTGCCAGCAAGGTGACTATACAGGGTTTTGGCAAGGGGTGTATAAGGGCTCAGGTACTTGCTCCTCCCACATCATTCAGTTAGAAGTCTGTGCCCTTAACTTGGAAAGCGTCTGATCCCCAGGAGAACATCTCCCGACAACTGGGTCTCTTTCATGAAGAAATCCGTCATCCCTCCCTTGAAGCTGCCAAACATCTTTGGTGGGCCACAACCGCCCGGATTTATGGTTGGGGGGACAAAAATGGGAAACTGCTTTACTGGTTGGCCTCCCATCAGCAGGTGAATAGAATTATACCTGAAAATATTGACAAAAGTGGTCGACCATGTCATACTCTCCCTGATATTGCACAGGCTTTCGGCTGTTATTATAAACACTTGTATGCAGCTCCCACAGGGAGAGACATGGTTTTTCCTGATCACTTCCTTGATGCAGTTCCTCTTCCTCGCTTGTCTCCTGCTGAAACTTGAATGCTTGATGAGCCCCTTAAAGCCAAGGAGGTTGGAGAAGCCTTGTCTGGGTTGGCACCGGGGAAAAATCCCGCACCAGATGGCTCCCTACGGAATATTATACCACATTCCGTGAGACACTATCTCCCCACCTCCTGTCTCTTTACAAGGAAGTGTGCTACATGGGGGCCTTTCCTCCAGAACTGGATTCCCCCACTATAGTGGTGATCCCCAAGATACAACCCCCTTCCACGTCATGTACGGACTACTGTCAAATATCACTCCTTAATGAAGAGGTCACAATTTTTGCTACCATTCTGGCTACTCAGCTCAAGCACATCCTCTCTACGTTGAGCCACCCGGATCAATATGACTTTATGCCAACCCATAGCACTGAGCACGGCCTCCGTCAGCTTCAAGTGGCTCTTCACCTGTTTCTTCAACTCAGCACTTGGACTTTACTTGCTGTAAGACTTGCTCTGCCAAGTTGTGATCAGAACCACACATCACTGTCTAGACAGTCAGGTCTGCAGGGATGGGCACTTGGCGCGTTCGTTCCTGCATGACTTTCAATCAATCAATCACGGCATTTATAGAGCGCGCTACTCACCCGGGAGGGTCTCAAGGCGCTGGGGGAGGGGGTAAGTTACTGCTCGAACAGCCAGGTCTTGAGCTGCTTCCTGAAGGAGAGATGGTCCTGGGTTCGCCGAAGGTGAGTGGGGAGGGAGTTCCAGGTCTTGGCTGCCAGGTAGGAGAAGGATCTTCCTCCGGCGGTGGTTCTGCGGATGCGTGGTACGGTGGCGAGGGCGTGGCTGGTTGATCGTAGCTGGCGGGTGGGCGTGTAGAAGGTCATGCGGTCGTTGAGGTACTTTGGGCCCAGGTCGTGGAGGGTCTTGTGTGCGTGGATGAGGAGTCTGAACGTGATTCTCTTGCTGACGGGGAGCCAGTGCAGGTCTTTCAGGTGTCCGGTGATGTGGCTGTGTCGGGGGATGTCCAGGATGAGTCGTGCGGAGGCGTTCTGGATGCGCTGGAGTCTTTTTGAAGTTTGGCTGTGGTTCCGGCGTAGAGGGTGTTCCCATAGTCCAGTCGGCTGGTGACGAGTGCCTGGGTGACGGTCTTCCTGGTTTCAGTGGGGATCCATCTGAAGATCTTGCGGAGCATGCGCAGGGTGTTGAAGCACGAAGATGAGACGGCGTTGACTTGTCTGGTCATCGACAGGGAGGAGTCCAGGATGAAGCCCAGGTTTCGTGCGTGGTCCGTTGGCTTGGGCGCGGTGCCCAGGGCCGGGGGCCACCAGGAGTCGTCCCAGGCGGAGGGTGATGAGCCCAGGATGAGGACTTCCGTCTTGTCTGAGTTCAGTTTAAGGCGGCTGTTCCTCATCCAGTCGGCGACGTCTTTCATCCCGTCGTGTAGGTTGGCTCTGGCGGTGGTGGGGTCGTTGGTGAGGGAGAGGATCAGCTGGGTGTCGTCGGCGTAGGAGATGATGTTGAGGTTGTGTTGGCGTGCGATGGCTGCGAGGGGGCTCATGTAGACGTTGAAGAGGGTTGGACTGAGTGAAGATCCTTGTGGAACGCCGCAGATGACTTCGGTGGCCTCGGATCTGAACGGGGGAGGCGGACTCTCTGGGTTCTTCCGGCGAGGAACGAGATGATCCATTCCAGTGCTTTCTCTCGGATTCCGATGTTGCTGAGGCGCTTCACTAGGGTGCGGTGGCAGACGGTGTCGAACGCCGCGGAGAGGTCCAAGAGGATGAGGGCTGCTGTTTCCCCGTTGTCGTTTAGGGTTCTGATGTCGTCGGTGGCTGCGATAAGGGCGGTCTCGGTGCTGTGGTTGGCCCGAAACCCGGACTGCGAGGGTCGAGGAATCCATTCGTCTCGAGGAAGGCGGCAAGCTGTCTGTTGGCGGTCTTCTCGATGACTTTGGCCGGAAACGGAAGGAGCGAGATGGGACGGTAGTTCTTGAGGTCGGTGGGGTCCGCCGTTGGTTTCTTCAGGAGGGCGGTAAGCTCGGCGTGCTTCCAGCTCTCCGGGAAGGTGGCGGTGTGGAAGGAGGAGTTGATGATGTCCCGGAGATGGGGTGCGATGGTGGCGTCGGCTTTGTTGAAGACGTGGTGTGGGCAGGGGTCGGTTGGTGATCCGGAGTGGATGGAGTTCATCGTGCGGGTGGTGTCTTCGGTGCTGATCGGGGTCCAGTTCAGAGGGTAGTGGTGGCGGGCGTTGGTTTGGCGGTAGGGTGCGTGGTTTGTGCGTCGAAGCTGTTATGTATGTCGGTGATCTTGCGGTGGAAGAACGCGGCGAGTGAGTTGCAGAGGTCTTGCGAGGGGGTGATGTCGTTGTTTCCGGCGCTGGGGTTGGAGAACTCTTTGACGATGCTGAAAAGTTCCTTGCTGTCGTGGGCGTTGTTGTCCAGTCGTTCTTTGAGTGCCGACTTCTTGGTGGCACGGATCAGCTGGTGGTGTTTGCGGGTGGCGTGCTTGAGGGCGGTCCTGTTGTCTGTGGTCTGGTCGAGTCGCCAGGTTTTCTCGAGAGTGCGGCAGTTCTTCTTGGATTCCTTGAGTTCGTTGGTGAACCAAGGGGTTTTCTTGCTTCCGGGTCTGCTGGGAGGGTTTTTAGTGGTGCGAGGTCGTCGGCGCAGGCGGTCAGCCACTTGGCGAGGTTGCTGGCTGCTTCGTTTGGGTCCGTTGTGTTGGTGGGTGTGTTCTGGCTGAGGGAGGTGGTGAGCTGCTCGGCGGTGATCTTGCTCCAGCTCCGGCGGGGAGCCTGTTGCGGGTGGTGGTGGGTCGCAGTCTTTCTGAAGCTGAAGTGGACGCAGCTGTGGTCGGTCCAGTGGAGTCCGGTGGCGTGGCTGAAGGAGATGTGCTTGCTGGAAGAGAAGACGGGGTCAAGCGTGTGGCCGGCGTAGTGGGTGGGCGTGTTCACCAGTTGCTTGAGTCCGAGGTTGGCGAGGTTGTCCAGCAGGGCGGTGGTGTTTCTGTCGTTGTTGTTCTCCAGGTGGAAGTTGAGGTCCCCTAGGAGGATGTAGTCGGCGGAGGGCATGGCGTGCGGGCTGATGAAGTCTGCGATGTCTTCGCTGAATAGTGTGCGTGGTCCCGGGGGTCTGTAGATGAGGGTGCCTCGGAGGGTGGTCTTGGGGTCAGTGTGTATCTGGAAGTGTAGGTGTTCGGCGGCGGTGAAGGTCTCGTCGGAGTTAGTCGAGATGCGGATGGTGTTCTTGTGTACGATGGCGATGCCTCCTCCCGTCTGGTTGACGTGGTCCCTCCGGGTGATCTTGTATCCGTCCGGGATGGCTATGGCGATGTCGGGCGCTGAGGAGGCGTTCATCCAGGTTTCGGTGAGGAAGGCGACGTCCGGTGCTGTTGCGTCGAGCAGGTCCCAGAGTTCCACGGCGTGCCTGTGGACGGAGCGGGTGTTCAACAGGATGCATTTCAGGTGGTTGCTGCTGGTGCTCGACTTGGCGGAGGTGGTGCACGTCCGGGGGCAGGTGAATCGGCAGGTTTGGCAGGTGAAGGGTCCGTGGGTGCGTCTCGGTGAGGCTCGGTAGCAGGCAGGGTTCCGGCCGGCATTGAGTGCGGTGAGGGTGGGGGCGTCGTAGGTGACTTTCTAGTGTGAAATTGGTTTGCAGAACCTCCTGCAGGGATGGTATTGCTTGTGTATCAATTCTAAGGTAAGGAATCCGCAGCTAGAAGTCTCAATCAGTTTAATAAGTAACCTACCTTCGGTAACGCCTTATCTGGTAGAGACTATATCTAGCCATAGATTCCTTACCGACCCAATGATCCACCCTGCTCTGTGAGCGGAATTCTAGGGACAGGGGTGACCCCTTTCAAGGCCCTAGTTTTGACACACCAGTGGTCAGTGTTCTTTATGGGTCTTTGTTTCTGGCATGGAAAGTTGTGAAAAGAAACTGACATCAGAGCTCCTGGGTGGCGCCTACATAGGCACTGCAACGTCACTTCCGGCGCAGACAATGCCGTCAGGAGATGTGGAGCCGATTGATGCCACCTATCAGCACGCAGGGGTACTGCTTATGAAAAATCTTCTGGTTCCAGTCTGACGCCTGGGGAAATTCTGAACCGATGCATCATCTTACTAACCAAGCTACGCCCCTGGTCCCACACCACATTCATTTTACAACATGCCACTGCTGCAGGAGGATAGCCATGGTCCCCCCTCTAGGGAGGGGCTGCGGGGGATGTATCACCCTCCTCCCCCTCCCCATGGAAGAAGGACAAGTTCTCGGCGCAGCCAGATGAAGTGTACAACACTGTCTGCACTTTGGATTCACATGTGGTCACCTCATCTCTCCTAGGTGTGAAGTGGGGGTGGTGAAGGGACGTGGCCTGGGTAACAGCAGTGCTCAGGCCCCAAACCACAGGAAGACGTCTATCAGGGTGCCATGCATATAGCACTCAGAAAAAACTTGAGAAATAGAGAATGACGATCATGTTCGGAAAATAAAATGCTATCCTCTGGCTTTAAACTTTTATGAATAAAGGAAACAACAGATGAAAGCAACATATTTATTTCAGTGTGCTGTTCTGCTGATATAGGCTGTTGAAAGACATAAACCAATAAATGTATCATAAAAGTGTTATCTAGAACACATGTGCACACATACTCACACAATTGGCTGGTTAGTGTATTATTGCACATTTCCCGGAAGTGCTTCCATTGGAATGCATAAAGGCAATTTCACATCTGCACAGTGCACTCAATCACACTGTTTGTCACATTTCATTCTTCATGTTTATAAAGCACAATCCCTTTTTGCTGCCTTTTCCCCCAACTCTTGCACAACGATTAAGCCTCGCTTTAATGTGCCAAACAGCATTTGTGAATTCCTATGTTACATGCCTTACACATTAAGGGCCTCATTACGATGTGACCGCAGGTCGGAGGCTTTCCGAGTCACATTGTAGGTTCCAGTATTGACCGTCGCATTACAATGCAGGCGGCCAAAAGTGAAACTGTCCGGTCATTCCGGCTGGATTCCAAAGTGCTAAAGGAGTCCGTCGGCCAGTCGGAAACCTCACCGTAATCCCCAAGGACAGAGGTTCCGCCATCGGGATTACAATGTTGGTTTCCGACAGGCTTTCTATGTCAGGCTTTCCATGTCAGACTTTCCGACATGGAAAGCCTGTCGGAAAGTGACTTTGGGGACCCCTAGCAGGGCCCCCTTCTCCCTGAGGCCTCAGGTTGGGATCCGAGGGGGCACCTATGGTGCTCCCCCTAATAATCCCTGTACCGTGTGGCAGGGATTAACAGAAACTCCCATTTCTCTATGCCGGTTTACGGCCGCAGCACAAGCTCCCAGAGAAATGTTGCATTGTAATAGCGGTGTCGGGACCGCCGACCGGAGGTCGGTCGGTCCGGAGACTGCAACGGTGTCCGCCCGACATCGTAATAAGGCCCTAAGACTTGCTTCACCCTAGGGTCTGTCTGGAGGAAGAGCTGTTTTAAGTCTTTCCGCCAGACACAGACTGTTAGAAATGGTGTTTCTGGTTGGCAGAGTGTGCACCCTGTCTAAGCAGGAACCACAATCCTAGTCAAGGTAAGTCAGGTAAACAGGAAAAATTAGCCTGTGCTCACCCTCTGGTAGCTTGGCACAGAGCAGGGAGGCTTAATTTAAGAGGCAATGAGTAAAGTATTTGTGCAACACTTCAAAGAGTAACACAGAGACAAAGCTGAAAAAAGACTCCACACTAGTTTAGAGAAATAGAGTATTATGGGGCACATGCATCAAGCAAAGGAATTGCGATTCCTTAATAGCGATTATTAAGGAATCGCTATTAAGGAATCGCAATTCCTTATGCATGTAGGTTTTGCAGAAACAATAGCGATTCCTACACATTCCCCATTAGCGAATGCTCTCCCATTCATTCTTATGGGCCTAGGGGCCGATAGGAATGAATGGGAAAGCATTCACAATTTTCGATTAGCAAATAGGTAATCGCAAATTGCGAATGCAATTCAAGGGTGCAGAGGGTCCAAAAGCCCACCCTGACGCACCCCCAAAGATTGTATTTGTGCACATGTGGCGCACATCCCTAAGGGCATGTGTATGTGCCACATGGCACTTAGAAAAATGCAATTTTGTGCATTTTTCTAAGGAATTATAAATTACCATCAACTTGAAGTTGATGGTAATTTGCAATTCACTTAATGCAACGTCGCATTCTGAGAATGCTTCTTGCATAACTGCATTCAGAAAATAGGTAATTGCAAAATTGCAATTACCTATTTTTGCGAATGCTCTTTGAGGTTGATGCATCCCAAAAGACTATTTACGGGTCACAAGGGGCCGATTCTGCGAATCGGCCAGTTTACTGACCGGTAAATAGCTTGATGCATGTGCCCCTATATTCTGAAAAAACAAGACCAAAATGACAATGCAATACGTAGAAGTCAATGTATGAATTTTTAAAGAATAAGTGTCAAAATAGCGCTTAGAAGCAAATAGCCCCTAAAAGGGGTAAAATGGTAGTTCTGGACCAGGACAAAGTCAAGGGTTCAACCTGCCCATGATGGAGGGCAGCCTGGCTACAGGACCCATGCAGGGCCCGCTGAGCAAAGTACCTTAATCCGTTTTGCTGCACGAAATGCGCTGTGAGATGAGTCGAAGATCCCCATGCAGTTGAAGTTGTGCAAGATTTCTCCACGCAGTAGTTGCGATGCATTGGTTCTGTGGACGAAGTGCCGTTTCCAGTGCGGTGGTTCTGTAGGTGATGCACCAGTTCAATCCACTTTGGAGGCGATGCATCGATCTTCTCCAGTCGGTGGCGATGATGCGTTGGTTCAGATTAGATGATTACGGAGGTGATGTGGCGTTGCCGAGTGCGATGCACAAGTCCTAGTCCCTGCAGCTGTGATAATGCGTCAATCCCAATCTCACAGCAGATTATGCATTGGTTCAGAATTTCCCCAGGCGTCAGACTGGAACCAGAAGATGTTTCATAAGCAGTACCCCTGTGCCCTGATAGGTGGCATCAATCAGCTCGGCGTCTGCCAACAGCATCGTCTGCGCTGGAAGTGACGTTGCGGTGCCTAGATAGGCACCACCCATGCACTCTGACATCAGTTTCTTTTCACAACTTTCCATGCCAGAAGCACAGAGCCATAAAGAACACTGAGCACTGGTGTGTCAAAACTAGGGCCCTGAAAGGGGTCACCCCTGTCTCTAGAAATCCGTTCACAGAGCGGGGTGAATGGGTGGGTTGGTAAGGAATCTATGGCTAGATATAGTCTCTTTCAGATAAGGCGTCACCGACGGTAAGTAACTTGTTAAACTGATTGAGACTTCTAGCTACCGATTCCTTACCTTAGAGCTTCAGATTTTCGGACAATCACGCTAGACCATCATGTTAATCATTATATGGGAAACAGCGCATGGGGGGATTAAGGGCCAGTGGAAAGGGAAAGGAGTGCGGATCGTGAGGGGTAATTAAAACTCTGTGGGGCATATTATCAAGAAACCGCGTTAAAATTATCGCCGCTTTAGCGGCAGAAAACTGCCGCTAAAGTGGCGATAATGGGCTTGATAATATGCCCTTGAGAATTCCAATAGAAGCCCAGGATCACAGCAGAACATGGGCTTCTATTGGAATTCTCAGAACATATTATCAAGCCCATTATCGCCGCTTTAGCGGCAGTTTCTGCCGCTAAAGCGGCGATAATTTTAACGCTGTTCTTGATAATATGCCCCCAAATTTCAAAAGATAATCATGTTTAGAAAGCTTCAAAACAGAGACGTGTGTGTGTGTGTGCGTACGTGCGTGTGTGTGTGTGTTGAAGTCGAACAGACATTTTACCATACCCAACTGAAAGCTACTGTGCCCAACTATTTATTAAATAATACATTTATTAGGGGGGTGTAACACCCCAAACACCTCCCCCAGAAGCTACTCCCTTGTGGGGGGCCCCTGAATCTTCCATGTGCCTAAGATATTCATAGGCCTTGTGCTGCATGTGGTGGAGCCTCTGAAGTGTGGGGGCTCCGTGTATTGCAGGAGTTGCAGGGGTCTCGGTTATGCCTCTGTTCATGGGATTTCTTATGCAGTTGGAAGCATCTGGTTACATAAAAAGTAGAACCCATAGAAGGTCATCTCGTGGGCCCATGACATGGAGTGTTGTAACCCCCAAAGTCCTAGCTAGTGAAAGAGAACACAAGAGGTGCTTGAAATGCATGTAATAAACTTATGTAATTGCAGAAAATGTAGGGGAAATTATGTGGAATCACGCATAATTATACAAACTGCAAATGTCATTTAATTGCTACATTTAATTGCACAACGCACCTTTGTGCCTTTAGACTTTAAACAAACTCCTAAAAATCACAATTGACTTGAGCAACAGTCGCTTGCGATCTGTCCATTCGTGCTATTCTCGAGGTCCCGCAAACAGCATTGCACAGCGCAGTGCAATGGCATAATTTCAGGAATTTTGCATAACCTATGCCTATTGTTCTTTCCAAATCGCATTGGATCATGCATGTTATCATGCAAGAAAATCCAAATCTTTCAGAGGAGTGTGATCAAAAGTGTGAACAGTAAAGGTATACCCATAATAAATGTCTGAGCATCTTATCAAAGACTGATACAAGTTACATTGTTCTTTCCTTGACTTAACTTTGGAAAAGTTTGCAATAAACACATATAAAAACAGACTTGTCCAGCTACTACTCAATCAGGATTTATAAAGTGCAGCAAATCACCCGTGAGGGTCTCAAGGCGCTGGAGCTGCTAGCTGCTTCAGTACTCTGTTTATTCAAACAGCCATGTAAGCAGTGACAAATGAGGGAAAAGCAGGAGAAAGCACTCAGAAAAACAGGTTGGAGAGGAAGGAGAAAGCAGTTAAAAACGAGGCAGACACAGGAGAAAGCATTCAGAAAGACAGGGAGAAAGGGAGGAGTAAGCAGTAAACAAGCATTGAAAGGTAATTGGCATTTGTTTGAGTTAGAGCTTTTGGCATTACAAATGGCAATTAATTTTACCTATGTGTTATGGAGTGTATGTATGTGGTGTGTAGTGGAATTATGTGGTTTGGATTGGATTAGCTAGTTGTGGAATTGTGTGGCGTGGAATTGTGTGTTGTGGAGTGGATTTGTGTAGTGGAATTGTGTAGTGGAATTATGTGGCATGGTGTGTGGAATATGTGGATAGTAATTATGTGGTATTGAGTGTACTGGATTTATGTGGTGTGAATTGGAAATCTGTGGTATTGCAAAGTGTGGCGTGGAAGTGTGTGGGAAACTTTGTCTTTTTGGTGATGAACAAAACAAATAGGTAAGAGCTAAGCTCCAGATGTGTGTTTGCGGGTGTTTGTAAAAATAAGAAAATGTGCAATCAATGCGTTTTTGGGTGAAAACGGATCTGCAGGTAATAACAAGAGATAATATATATAGTACAAATTTACTGCAAAAATTGTTTTGCAAAATCTTCCTTATTGAAAACCCGGCTTTGGAAATTAGCCGATTTCATTATTTAAAATTCTGGTGAGGCTTCTAAGTGCAGAGTCCTGCACTTTTGTTCCTATCTCTGCTGGTATCTGGCAGATTTCTACCATTATGAATTACCGCTAGATTTATGCGCAAAAGATGAGAGTCTGGGACTAGACAATGGCACAATGTTGTTGAATGCAGCTTCCCCACAAATGAGGGTGTGGAGGCTGGTTTAAATCCATGCACCAGACCCAAGTATTTACATTCAACTATTAATGCAAAAAAACATACAGTTGCCAAAGCAGAATGCCAGGTTGCGGGCTTGGATGCAACATTATTGGAGTATTAAATGAATGTGTATTGAAAGCTGCCAACAGGGACGCCCAATTTAAATGGCAACTGATCCGTACTTTAGTGAGAGCCCTTGGGATGATGGAGTCTATATAGTAATAATAATGAGGCATTTATAAAGCGCACGACTACTGCCAACGGATAGATAAATGGAGTCCATCAATAAGCAAAGCGAACGTGGCACACGTAATTGGGCAATTAGTGAAGTGAATAAAGTACGCGTAAAATTAAGTTTCCAGCAATCCTCTCAATCCTGTACAACCGTTTTTGCATGCGCAAACGGGTTTGCGAACCCGTTTGCGCATGCAAAAACAGCATGGGCCATGTACAAAGCCTATTTAGCGAGTCGCAATTTATTTGCTAAATAGGTTTTGTGACTCGCTATTAGGAAGGTGCGTTCCCTTCCTAATAGCGAGCGCAAGCCCATGTATGAATGTTTTGCGACACTCGCAAATTACCTCTTCAAGAGGGTGGTAAGGGGACCCATTCCTCTTTGCAAATGCAGGCGAAAATATTTTTTGAGGGCAGGCAGTGGTCCCAGTGACCACTACCTACCCTTAAGAAATTAAACGAAAACTTTTCATTTTTTTCTTTTTTAAATGCATCCCGTTTTCCTTTATGGAAAGCGGGCTGCCTTAAAAAAAAAATGCTTTATTGAAAAGCAGTCCCAGACATGGTGGTCTGCTGAGCCCAGCAGGCCACCATACCTGGGAGGGCCAGCCATTCCCAATGGGGTCGCAAATTGCAAGAGGCTCATTAATATTCATGAGCCTCTCAATTTGCGACCCCATTGAGAATCGCACACATTGTGATACACACTGTTGTGCATCCAAAAATAGCGCCTCACAAATTATGAAGTCGCATAAAACTCGCACTTTGCGAGGCGCTATTTTGGGCGTTGTACATCTGGCCCCTGTGCAATGTGCCACTAAGGGATTGATCAACTGAACTTAAATGTCCAAGGTGCCAATGCACTTCACATAATAGCAACTGTTGTAGACGGATGTGCTGTAAAGTTGCCGCAAGACAGCGTTCTAGTACAGAAATACATTAAAAATACAACAATAACATCCTCAAAGTGTGTGTGCATGCACGTATACAAGGGGGGCAATATAATGAGTTTTGAGAGAATTGGGATTACAAGACTTCAACAAGAGATTGTGTTATATCCATGCACTGATGAGGACTAAACAGACCATGGTTTCAAAATTAGGCAAATGAAACATTGAGGTGTAAGGATGGCAGGCCAATATGGGCTGAACGCGACGTAACAAACACTTTTAAAAACATCTACGTACATGCCGAAATATTTCTGTAACTCCGCGTGCTGAAGTGAAGTGAATGTGGCTGCGCTGTGTGTCCGCCGCGTTACAATGTCCCACATGTTCCTTGAGCTTCTTTAGGAGTGGACAACGTGAGAGGTATTGGTTTGATTTGCTCCCGAGCTGGATACTCTCGTCGGGGCTGTGCCTTTGCATGTAGGAGCAGATATAGCGCCTAACTGTAGTCTCTAGGGGGCATATTAACAAGAGGGGGAGATAAAATTATCGCCGCTTTAGCGTCCGTTTTCAGCCGAAAAGCGGCGATAATTTTATCGCAATATTAGCAAGGACACGCTAGTGCGTGTTTCCGGGATTTAGCACCCACTTTGCATCGCACCGTTAATGAGATGCAAAGTAGATAAATACAAATCAGAGGAGCGCCAAACAATTTCAAAAAAGTTTTTCATCAATAATTTTTGAGAGTTTTCCAATAATGAGTTCTTAGGCAGTATGTTGAATTCAAGAAGATTCTTTCTTTTTATTATTTCTTTTTCTTTCCAATGATCACAGTTCAAAATCCATATAACAAAAGCAGTCACAATCTTCTTCTCTATTGTTATAATTCAGTATTCCAAGCAAATTCCAAACAATACATCAGCCAACGCGTTTCGCCCTAAAAGGACATCATCAGGGCTTGTATATTGAACTGTTGTTTATGTATCTGCCTTCAAAGGATCTTATAGAAATTTGACTGTATTCTAGCGCATAGCCATTCAAATCACTGGCTCTATAATCTTGTTCATTTAAATATACAATCTTTTAGCGCTTAGATAATTCAGTTTTTTTTAGTTTTTCTAATTTCAGAAATTTTTGTCTTAAACTTTCCTTAGAAGAATCTTTTTTGGGATCTATTACACCTTTTTTATTGCTTTGCGAGAACAGTTCAGCTGCCAACTTTTCACGATCATCCTCCATATTACAATCCAAAACAAATTATCTCAACAACAATGTCAATTCTATTCACTGCAACTGTGCAGCCTCTCCCCTTTAAACATGAAAATTTAAGACATCTAAGCGGTTAGGGGGCGGTGCCTTTGCATGTCGGAGCAGATATAGCGCCTAACTGTAGTAACAAGAGGGGGAGATAAAATTATCGCAGCTTTAGCGTCCGTTTTCGGCCGAAAAGCGGCGATAATTTTATCGCAATGTTAGCAAGGACACGCTAGCGCGTGTTTCCGTGATTTAGCACCCGCTTTGCATCGCACCGTTAATGAGATGCAAAGTAGGCGTGCCTCAATAGACTACATGGGTAAATATCGCGAAGGCAGCTTCACGATATTTACAACAATGCCCCGGCCGGCCTTGCGATAAACAAAATAGTGCTAACCGGCCATTAACGCTGGATTTTAACGTCTGCTAAAATCCAGTGGGAGGTGGATTACGACCACAGGGTCCTATCAGCAAGGCCATCGCTGTTTTGCAGGGAACATCGCTGGTTTTCCAGCGATGTTGGGACATTTCCCTGCTATCGCTGGAATTTTCATCGCCAATGCGCTAAGCGTTGTAAATACAGCGCTAGCTTGGCGATGAATTCTAGCGATAGCCGGCGATAGGGAAACTCGAGCTAGGCGCGGCCAGCGATAATTATCGCTGGCGCTTGTTAATATGCCCCTAGGAACGTTGCACCAATAGACTCCTTAGGACTGTCGCATCACGGCCCTCTGGTGAGCTTTTTGAAGTTAAGGATCAGAAACACTTTCTCCATCTTTTAATTTAGCACGACAGAGCAGCAGAAGTGGACGAATTCACCACTCCAGCATTTCACTCCGCGGCTGGAGGCGTTGCCATCTGACGTCACCTCAGCAATTTACGACTATACGGTCTGCTTCTTGGAGCGTTCTAAAAGTTTGGAAAGCACTGATGTAAATAAAGCTCAGCAGCTGGGTACTTGAATGAGAATTCTTTCCTTCAACCTCTCTACTTGCTTAAACAGACGTTTAGAAGCAGTTTAGACAGCTTTAAAAAAGGCTAAAGTGACTTATTTTGCCGTTGTAGATGATATTTTAAAGACAAATAATGTGGGCTTTCGGTGTTTGTTTTCTATTTCTTACAAGGTCTCGATGATTTTCCCATTTTTTACAAACTTTTATGTTTCCTATTTTGTTTACTAGCCTCCACATAAAAATTCCACTGACATGAATAAACCTCTGGCCAGGCTGCAACCCTCGACTCTGAGACAGGCACCTGAGGTGCCACTGTGCGCACTGCAAGTGCCTGCAGTTGTGCTCACTGCTTGGCCTGTGCCTCTCTAAGAGCTCGGCGAGGGCGGTGCTGCGCTGGCCCAGGAGCGAGGAACAATCACTTCCAGGTCCGGTAGAGCAGCTGTTTGTCAGTGTCTCGCCTGTGTTTATGTTAGTGGTCTGGGAATCCTCGGGTCTTCGGGAAACGGGGGTGGTTACACTTTGGCTTCATTCCTTTCTTACACCACAGAAAAGTGATGGTGGCTAGAGGGGAGAAAGTGTAAATGCAAAAAAGAAACACACACGAACACTACAAGTCCAACTGCCAAACAAAACAAAACAAGAAAGAGTGAAATAAAATATTAACACAGCATGCCTAAAGTAAACAACAAGCGTGGCATCCCTGAGGAAAGATTAAGCACACGGCAAATGAAGCGAAGTAAACAAAACACGAACGCTTCTCACTGCAAGGCAGGCCAACAAAAACAAGCAAGAGGAGCACTTACGATGACCTGTGAGCTGAGAGCAGCAACACAGGAGGGAACCAAGCTGTGTATAAGGCTGCAATACCCATACAGGTGGAGGGGCCATCACATGCTGCAGTGTGATGGCCAACCAAAATGTTCCCGTAGTGAATTCGCCGGGGAGGGAACTAAGCACACAAAAGAGGGATATCTACACAAATGCACCAATAACAAGCCAGCATTTCTGACAGATAACAACCAATGGCAATCGGTGGGTGTGCCAAAAGCCCACAGAAGGGATACAACAGGTCTTGCAGACAGCGCAAGCGCTTTCTAGGCTCGACGTAAAAATGAGGCTAAAGCACTCAGAAAATTGGGGGAAAGGAAGGAGAAAGCAGTAAAACGAGGCAAAAGCAGGAGAGAGTGATGCAACAGCACAGGAGTGCTGGGCCTGGGGCCTGTTCAATGATGTTGGTCCTGGGAGGAGGGAGGGGCACTGGGATGTGGTGGGCAGGGCTAGGTGGGTGGCGGGAAAAGGGGCAGCAAGCAGGATCTGCAATGGGAAAAACAAGGGAAATCAGTGAAAAACGAGACAAAAATCAGAAGAAAGCACTCAGGAAAATGAAGGGAAAGGAAGGAGAAAGCTTTCAAAATGAGGCAAAAAGCAGGAGAAAGCACTCAGAAAAATGTGAGGAAAGGAAACAGAAAGTAGTAAACCGAGGCAAAAAGCAAGAAAAACCACTCAGAAAAAAGGGGAGAAGGGAAGGAGAAGCAGTAAAATGAGGCAGAAGCAGGAGAAGGTGCTCAGAAAAACATGAGACTGTAGGAGAGTAGGATCTGCTTCACATGGGTACCCCCACTTTTTGCTGATGCTTCACTGTTTTTCGACCTTAGTCTGGCTGGGGCCCTGCTAATCAGAACCCCAGCCTAGCTGCTTCCTCTTTAAAATGGTTTCCATGTGCCTTAGGCACATCTCTGATTGGAATCTGGAGTGCCCTTATAAGTCCCTAGTATATGGTATACTATGTACCCAGGGCATAGGTACCTCAGAGGCCTACCAGGGGCTGCAGCATGTATTGTGCCACCCCTGGAAGGCCATCCAAACTGACACCACAGGTCTGCTACTGCAGCCTGAGTAAGGTGGTGCATGCACCCCTTACTGTGATATAGGATACCTATATCACTACATACATACACACATATAAACCTATAAGTCACTCCTATGGCCGGCCTTATCAATCCTGAAGGCAGAGTGCGTGGTTCCTATGTGAGAGGGTGCCCCTGCATGAGCTGGGCCCCTCTGCAGCGTTCGGAGACCCTTCTCTGATGCTGTTTGTAGTGCAGCCCGACCATATACTCTTAAGCGCATTATAACCTCACGTTAAATGCTAACTTTGGGATGGCTGCACGGAAACATGTCGTGTTTGGTGTCAAACATCTTGGAATACTAGGTAGCATTCCACCCTTCTTGAGGGAGAGACATGTACACACCGGTATACCCGGTACTGACTTTCCAGAGCCCTGGCATCACAAAATGGATGCCGCTGCCACAGACACGAGTCTGGCCTCCTGCTGCTGACCGAAACTCCGGAAGGGGAGGCCTGGACAATAGGTTTCCTGTCGCAGAGAGGTGTAACCACCTCCCCAGACAGGATAGTGTGTATTGGGGCTGGGCGGGAGCACTCTCTGGTGCTTTGAAGTCCTGCGCTGGGGGCACATTTGGTGTCCCTGTGCATACCCCAGTTCAAACCGGCTCAGGGGCTTCCAGCCCCTGCTCTGGCGCGAAACTGGACAAAGGGAAAGGGGTGTAACCACCCCTCTGCCCTGACCCTCCCATAGGTGGGGCCACAGAGTATGTCCAACCCCTACCTTAGTATAAGTATAGGAACCCAGTCCTTAGGACTTTAGATTTACCTGGACTGAAACTCTGACACAGAATCCTGGACCTTCGACGCTCTACTTTAAGATTAGAGGACTGAAGAATCTCCCTTGGGGTCAAGGAGTGACTCCCCTGCTTGGCAGGCACCAAAGAAGCAATTGTCCGGTCTGCATCGCTGAAGCTCCCGTCGGACACCGAAGTCTCTGCATCACCAGAGGTGGATTTCCAGACTTCCCCGAGGCTGCCCTGAGTCCCCAGCAAAGCTGAGGCCCGTAGCTGTCGTGGGTAACGTGGAACTGTGACCCCTGGATACCGATTGCATTTGCAAGTGCATCCTCTTCTGGGTCTCCCACGAAGTCATGCTTTGGGCTCTGAGTAGCCCCAGCCTCCAGCACCAACTGCACTGAAGATCACTGGCCTCCACTCCACGAGTGTCCTGTGAGCCAGCTCCATGTGCATCGTCTCGAGGCTCCTTTGCGGTCGCTAGTCCGTTGGCTAGTAGGCCCTCCCGAAGGCCAATCTTTTTCTGCTTGGGCTCCCTGGTTGCTCCAGGCGTGCCCTGATTTACCCTCACTGGGTGAGTCCCCCAGACCTTGCTGGTCTGCAACATCGTCCTTCTTCCATTTCCACAAGACTTGCCGTTGCCAAGGCTTGTTGGTCCAATCCGGTCTCCGACACCCCTGCAATCGACAGACGTCATGGGACAGCTCGAATCCATCTCCTGGTTGTCGTCGATGCCTCCAGGACCTCGTGGCTGAAGAGTCAAGATGACCGTCAACCTACCTGAAGCACTCGACATCGGTGGGCATCTGCTCATCGCCTTCCTGGTCACTGGCTAGTGACCCAGACTCTGTCCCCTCTGCTTTCAGGTTCTTCAGATCTTCGATCCACCTTTGGATCCACCCGAACACTTTCGACTTGGCCGCCAGCAGCACTTTGCAGCAGATCGCCATAGAAGCGGCAGCGAAACCCGACCCCGAAAGACACCTATGCACCCGGCTCCCCTGGGTGAGGGTAACTCGAGTACTCCGGTGCTCCCGTGAGTATTGACACTAGAACAGCCTAGTTCTCAAAGGGTTTGCTCCAAGTCCTCCTCTAAGTGTCCCTTTTCTTTTAAATTCTAATTGCGACTTTCCCCATAGAAGTTAACGGCGGTTCGCGGCTGTGTTCATACACTGCACGCGTCCCCCGTGGGTCCCCTGTGTCACTGCCTTGGGTGGTTCCTTGTGGTCCAAGCACTTCTACAGGCTCTAGGCCTTGTGTCTAGCTCAGTCGTGGTTCTTATACCACTTTATTGGTATATGGTTTAGAGCCCCTGGGGCTCAAACGTATATTTGTGCTATTACTGTAGATAACTAACTTATAATTTATGTACTTCGAACTCTAGGCTCATAAAGAGACTAGAGGGGTGTGTTTAGTAATAAATACATATATTTTGAATATATACCTGGTGTGGTCCTCTTTCATTTGGTCACTCAAGACATTATAGACTGGTAAAACAAGCTGCTTTACATTCCTTCAAGACTTAGCCTGAAGGCTGCTCTCCATAGCTACCACTAGGATAGCTTTCAATAAGGTTGTCTTTAACCTATCTCCAATAAGGGGTTGTTTGGACTGGTGCAAGGTGCCCACTATAATTAGTGGACAGCATATGCCAGGCCAACTTCTCACAGAGACAAGGTAGGAGAAAGCAGTAAACCAAGGGAAAAAACAGAAGAAAGCACCTCAGAAAAATGGGGGGAAATGAAGGAGAAAGAAGTAAAACGAGGCAGAAACAGGAGAGAGCGATGCAGCAGGATGGGAGAGCTGGGCCTGGAGCCTGCTCAATGGGAGCTGCACCGCACCCTCCATTAAGTTGGTTCTGGGAGGAGGGAGGGGTGCTGATAGGCGCTGGGCGGTGCTAGTTTGGAGTCAGAAAAGCAGGTGTCAGGCAGGAAAGGCAATCAGATAAACAAGGCAAACAGTGAAAAAAAGGCAAAAGCAAGAGCAAGCACTCAGAAAAACAGAGGGAAAGGAAGGAGAAAGGGGTAAAAATGAGACAAAAGCAGGAGAAAGCACTCAGATAATCAGAGGGAAAAAAAGGAGAAAGGAGTAAGAATGAGACAAAAGCAGGAGAAAGCACTCAGAAAAAAGGAGGAAAAGGAACATAACACGTGTATTTGTAAAGCGCACGTTCACCCATAGGTCTCTTGGCGCTGAATAACAGATGTTTATTGTTACCCAACTCAATGGTACTCATTTTATCGACCTCCGATGAATAAAAGGCTGAGTGGACACGCCGGGATTTGAACCTGTGACCATGAGGTCGAACACAGCCCCCTGCAGTGGATGCATTAGTCCACTGAGCCACCAGACCCGGCATGAAGAAGAAAGCAGTAAAAATGTGGCAAAAAGCAGGAGAAAGCACTCAGAAAACAAGCATTGGCATAGCCAATAGGTCTCGCCTTTGGGACCTTATAAGTGTTTAGCCAGAGCGAATGGTTTTGCCAAAGTCTTTAAACTAGGTTGTAGAGCAGAGTGGCTGCTGTGTAGAATGTTGAAAAGTTATAATAAAAATGTGTTATAAGCATTTTTCTTACCTTATATATAACCAAGAAGACATTATGTACAACTGACAGACACAGACAGACACACACACAGACACACACACAGACACACACACAGGGTATAATGGACCTGCGCCTTTTAATAGACCATGATAGTAATACTTGCTTGGCCAGGGAGGAAGTGAGAGTTTGCCAAAAGGATGCAAATCAGCTCAGAGAAGTAGACTGGGTACGTACGGGGAGGGGGGCGTGCAGGAATGGGCAGAGTCCCACTTAACAGAAACGACAGAGCAGAAAACAGAGTAGGGGGAATGTGGAGGATCGGTGCTGCTGACATGCTGATAAGATGTCAAAGTGTTTATCAACAGGTGTGACAGGTTATTTCCCCCTCAGAGCGATTCTCTCATCGTATAGCTCGCAGTCCAACAGCCCTCCACGCTGGTCTCACAATCAAGCATCTGCCCAACAATGTATGGGAAAGGCATTGGAATGTAGCAGACAATTTCCGGGAGAAAAAAAACCATAGTGGCTGCTCCGGAGATCCATACAGGCAGCTGCTGGGCGGTGTTAGGACCCCGAAGTACCGCAGCTCAAAAGCTGCAATGTTTTCAAAGTTTGCCATGTCAGCTGCGGAATGGCAAGCAATACATCAGGAAACAGCGCACTCGTACATCAATATACCGTCCTCCAAATTTCGTAAAAAAAAACTTCAAGGAATAATGTGTTGACGGGAACATCTAATAATGAACGATTAGGCAGCAGAATCTTTTCATCACCTTTCCGCATCTTTGTGGCTCTATTGCTACATTTTATTTCGGTAAGTAGGTGGCTAGTGCCATCCACAGGTCACCGCTAAAGAAATGCTACTATTGTTATGAGTGTATGGTGCATGGTCATAGCTATCCGCGTCGTTACCTGCAGCTCTGTGCTATTAAAGGAGACAAGGTATGCTTATTCTGACACTGAAGCAATTAACAAATATAACGTTAAGACGGCGGACAACAAATCATTTACTCAGCAGTCTGGTAAACACACAGTTCAATCACAAGCATCGTTAGCACATAACATATAACCCCACGTGAATACCAAAAGAGGCATAAGTAAGCAGTCCAAAAGTCCTAAATTCGGGACAGTGGAGGTGATTATTATCAATATGACCTGAAAGTCGCAGTTTGCGGCACAATACTGGAAGTCCACAGAGAATGTACATAGTACATATACACAACTGGCATAACGAATATCCTCTGAACTGTGGCTCCTGGGTATGACGCCTTTAAAGACCAGATATAAAATAAAGAAAACTTGTCCTGCTATCTGCTGCATGAGCGCTAGTCACAAGCTGACACCACGCAGACTCCACAGCAATGTAAACAAGTGATGCCACACGCAAGCAGCATCGCAATCGGCGGGCTTCACTTTTGAAGCACTGCACTCGTGCTTATGGCGGCATCCACCTTGCGGGAGCGAGCAGCGGCCATATGTTTGTAATTAATGTGGCCGCGCCGCTGCTCGCTCCCGCAAGGTGGATGCCGCCACAAGCACGAATGCAGTGCTTCAAAAGTGAAGACCGATGGCTAAAGGCCCTCCTAGTGCAGCGCATGCGCGCTGCCTAGGCGAGACCTAAACACGGGGGAAAGAAGAAGAAAGCAGTAAAATGTGATGCAGGAGCAGAGGAGAGCTGGGCCTGGGGCATGCTACCCAGTGCCAGTTCTCTAAAGCTATCTTTAACCCAGTCCAGAACCCAGCCGGGTATCAATAAAGCATCATTCTGCACTAACAAGTGGGTAAGTCATTCAAGGTGGAGCTTTGTAAGGACATTACATTGGGAGCTGATCAGGGATATGGGACAATATTTACACAGGTTTTCCTAGGAGATTGGGATAATTAAAGGTCCTTGCATGGTTTTAGAGCAGCCTCCTTCTTTTCATTTACCAAACCCACAAAAAAATGGCCCCAAATACCATTTTACTGCAGTATAAATCTATGTGACCAGATCTATTCACAGACTTTTATACAAGTTCTGACTCAGATTTGCTTCCAGCAGCTGACATCTGTGCGATCAGCCATGTGCCAGTGGATCTCCTGTTACTGGTTCTATCAGAATTAAGAGGCTGCTTGTCATCAAGGTCTTAAACTAGAGCAAAAGCAAATCACTTTGCATGGCCTTGTCTCAAAGTATAGGTCCCAAAGTGACCCATGTCATATGTGGCACCTGCCACACTTGACTTTTTCTGTCAACCACACTTTGCTTTCTTGGACAAGCAGTTTTCCTTTTCCCACTTAAAACGCCTCGGCTTCCCAGTTCCAGCAAATAAGTGGCATCGGCCTGTTGGAGTCACCCAGCCTCTGACAACATGCAATCTTGGGTGTTATGTATGCATGTATGTATGTTTTGGAAATTTTCCTCTTCAGCAGGGTCACACCAGATTTTTGTCTTATTTTGTTGAACACATTTTTGTTGGCTAGAAGACTGCGCACTTTACTCCTGCTAACCAGAGGTAAAGTGCTTTTGTTCTCCCTTTAAAAGATACTACATGTGGCATACACCTTGTTGGCACATTTAATTTCCTTGTAAGTCCCTGGTATATGGTGCTACATCTACCTGGGCCTGAAAATCAAATACTACTAGTGGGCTGCCACACTAATTGAGGCAGCGACTTAAGTATCCCTGCAAACCATGTCTCCAGGCCTGCCGTTGCACCCTGGGTGACGACCATGGTGACTTGGCAAAATGAACCTTTTACCATGCGTTTAATATGTTTAAGTCATCACTAAGTTAGGCACTAAAATGCCCACAGGGCAGGGCGTATGGTTTTTAAAATTAGGACATCTATATTTAATGTCCTACATGTCCTGCCAGTAAAAAACCTTCAAAGTCGTATTTCACTGTGGCAAGGGACACGCTCCCATAGGCTAACACTAGTTCATACTATTACATTAAATAAGTGCTAAATTTAGTTTGGGAGCAGAAAAAAAAATGAAGGCCTCATTGTAATAGTAATTTAAAATCCAATTCAATGGTTACGTCAGATGTTAATTTATTATTTTGGCAATAACACTTTTAGAAAGCTGTCATTTTCCGGCTACAACTGAAAGGCTTTCCTGTCTGTGTCCACATGTCACATGACCCCTGATGGCTCCCCTGTGGTGGGATGCGATTTGCTCCTATACAGTGGACAAAGGGCTCTGGGTGTGGAGACGGGGTCTCCTGCCATCATAGGATGGCTTGGGGCTCTGTCCAACCCCTTCCTAAGCATCAGAGGATGCCTACCCTCTCACTGACTCCAAAACCGGTGAGAAAGGAGAAACTGACCATCAGTAATTTAGAGGGTAGACAAAGAATTGTCCTCCACCCACAGGCTGGCACTGGGTATAAAAGTGGCAGCCTCAGAACCTCTCACTGGAACACTGCTGGACAACCCTGCTGTAAGAAGGACCTGAATGAATACTGGACCTACTTGCTTTGAACCAAGGAACCCAGAAGTGAGGCCAAGGGTCAGTTGGTTGACCTCCTGTTTGGGCTACTGGAACACAAGCTTCCAGAGGCCTCTCACTCCCTCAATTGCCCCGCTGACCAGTCCCAACTGGACCTACCTTGGACCCTGCTACTGGCTTCTGTTTGAGTGAGTCCTAAAGTCCAAGTGGTGTCACCCAGGTCCTGGACCCTTGGATTGGTATTAGAGTGTACTGCTCCTGCCTAACCCTAAAAGTTGGGACTTAGTAACTTTTCCACGCATTTCTGCCCTGTGTGACAGAGGTCTACCTGCAAGCTGAAGGTTCCTTGCCGTTGTGATTGACTTAGTTGCAGCTCACACTGTTTTTCTTCACAGCAGCAAATCCAGGTCAGCAGAGCCTCGCAGAGAAGGTATCTGGCCTTGGGGAGCCCTCTACGGCTACAACCTGCAGCCTTGCCCCGCTGGAAGATTCCAAGCTCCAAACATTTAACTGAGTACGTAGATAGAACTCTTCACCAGTTAAATGCATGAAACTATCCAGAATGCTGGGGGATTTTCTCTGGATGCATTATTCAAACTTATGCTTCTCACAGCTTTTCTGCCAAAAGTCACTGGTTTCACCATAACTTATTACTGTGGTCATCTGACACTGTGAAGCCCTCTTCAGCCACAGGCTGATGCCTTGCCCCACTGAAGTTTTTCAACTTCCATAATATTGACTAAGCCAGAAGGTAAAGCTACGGACCGGTACAAACCTGGTCCCTGCATCCAATCTGCGCTCCAATAACGGTCGGCCTTAACTTTCACCTTAGTACTGGTCAAGCGCAGCCAGATGACCGCAGGTGACGCTTCATGGTTTTTGGCTTTATTCTTAAATTTAAATTTTTTTAACTCCGGCTGCACTTATTCAATTTCCATCAATTTGGCATCATTTTATTTAGTAAAATGTTCTCTGTTTTTCTAAATCAGTTTGAGATGCTTCTTTCATTGTGTTTTCACTTTATTAGTGTTTGAGTGCTGCATAAATACTTCACACATTGACTCTAAGTGAAGGCTGACCGCTTGTGTAAGCTACCAAAGGGTTATGCATAGGTTTATTTATAGACTTTCGAGGTTCACCTGGCAAAGATTGTGATCATTATTTGAAGTGGGTCCTCTCCTCCTCAAAACAATACTCCAATTTTTCACAGTATGTATTGGTATTTATATTGCTCAATCCTAGCTGTGAAGCAACAGAGCTCTGTACATCACATGAGAGGTGGGGGCGGTCTTGTACATCAACACAAATGCATTTTACACACATTTAGGCACTTGGAGATTATGTGATTTGCCCAGAATCAAAGTATGCAGGATCTACCACCAAGGCAAGAATTCAAACCTGAGTACTAGTTACAAAGGTGGCAGCTTGAGCTGCCAGCCACATCTCTCCTTCTGCTGCAGCAAGTGTGCCAAGGAGCCTAATGCCAGCAAGTAGAACTGTAACCTGGATGCCAGGAGCCCCTCACAGGACCACGGACCCCAGGAACACTCTCCTAGCAGCACTAATGACAGCAGTGCCCATGAGTAGGACCATGCTGGCACATGTTCAGAACATTTTGTGCAAGTGTAGCATTTGGGGAACACTGGGATACTAATATTACACTCTACCCAGTAAGTCTTTAAAGTACATTAACAGGGGTTATCAAGATAACACACTAAAGGAAGGGAGGAAGGAAGAAAGAAAGATGATGAATAAGAATGACAGTGTAAGAAGAAACTTAGGAAGAAAACGGCAGGAAAACAAATAATAATATAAACAAAAGGGATGGGGAGTGGGGAATGATGAGTGAGGGGTGATGGATGAGGGATGATAAATAATGGATTAGAAATGATGGATCATGGATTAAAAATGGTGGATGATGGATTAGGAATGATGGATGATGGATGAGCAAGAATTGATGAAGGATGATGGATTATGAATGATGGATTGTGGTTTAGGATCAATGGATGAAGGATTATGATGAATGATGGATGATAGATGATGATTAAGGAATGATGGATGCTGGTTTGTGTTAGACCTGGCACCATTGGCGTGGGTCTCCCTTCCATTTTTTCACTGTTGCCTCCTGTGTTTTTGCTATGTTTTTGCTGGTCTTGATGCTTTGGGCACTTTGCCACTGCTAGTCAGTGCCAAAGTGCAAGTGCTCCCTATTTTAATTTTTTTTTTTAAATATCTTTATTGAGTTTTTAACCACACAATTTTCACCCCCCTCCCCCGAGTCCCGCCCCCACCCTCCCAGGTCAGACAGGTATACGAATTAATACATTACATACATGCATTCTATCCTTCAAATGTTCGTTGGTTCGATGATACATTCAATTATATTGGTCAAGAAAAGAGGAGAAGGACAAAGAGAGAGAAAAAAGCCCAAAGTTAATACCGCTAAATGTTACAAAACATTTACAAGCATTAACAAAACATTTACATACGTCCTTGAGTTTGACACCACTCTAATAGAGGGGTACAGATCTTCATCCCTTTTTTACGCCGTTGCCTACCCTTCCGTTTATAGATAGCCACCTCCATATTAGAAATTGCTAACAGCCTAGCTAGCCACTGTTGGAAGGACGGTGCTATAGGATCAAGCCAGGCTGAGGCTATACACAATCTTAAAACTGCCATGGCGATAAAGATTAGTTCATGGCCAGGTCTAGCATTACTAGGGTTCGCAGCCCCTAGTAGTATAACTTCGCTAGACAGTACAATATCACTTTGAAGTACGGCAGTCAGAAACTTCTCTATCTCGTGCTTCAATGAAGTTAGACCGCTACAAGTAGAGAAAATATGTATACTGTCAGCATTGTATAGCTTACTTCTGGGGCAACATGTCCCCTGGCCACTCCCCCACTTGGCAATTTTATCTGGTGTATAGCATAGGAAAAAACAAGTTTTGAAAAATTGGGCTTGTAGTTTGGTAGACATAAGAATTGTTTGTGACAACAGATACGCATAGTTAAATACATCAATGGACAATCCGAGTTTCTCGTGCCATTTCTGTGAGGTTTTTTCCAAGTCATCTGGAAACCGTGCAGTGATAAGGGAATAATAATAATAATAATAATCTTTATTGCTTGATTACTTAAAATCATTGCAATCACTACAAATTCACATCACATACTTTAAAACATAATCGATCATTAAAAAAATCCATTAAAAGCAAAACATGTTCCCAACACATAGAATAAAAACTGACCTGTATATACAAATATAAAACGTATCAATAAAATCAGGTCTATTCACATAGCATCGATAATGAGCGATTAATACGGCGACCATCATATCAGAGCAATAATAAAGTGCATTACTATAAAGTGCTAATATGCGATTATTGCAACAATCTTCGTATTAAAACAGATAAAGTGCATTAGTTTATGGTAATAGTGTCACATCTATTTTGACATATCTAATTGTCACCTTCGCAACATGATTATCAATTAATAAGAGTTATAAGCCAAATAATACTATTAGGTAACACAACCATAGAAATACTGGAGGTCTACCTTATTATATCAAAACATTTTTCAGCTGCCAATAAAAATTTTACCAAATGACACAATAGAGGAATTGATTCACCAGATAATGACATAATTAAAGCCTGACGAGCAGATCTCACCCCGCTCTTCAAGAAACATGGTCTTAAGAATGTTCGTCGAATATTAATCAACTTTGGGCATACACACACTATATGGACTAAAGTTTCCTGTGACCGTCCACAAAGTCTACAATCAGGGTCCGGCCACTGCTTAATCCACGAATTTGTGCCCTCCTTTGTTGGATTTAATCCCATTCGTAACCTCAGAAACGTATTTTTAAATTTTGCTGAGAAAAAAGCATTCAAATACGGCTGTATACGCAAGGTTTGGTATGAATTAATCACATACCATGCGTAATTTTTTCCTGCTAATTCAGCCTTATCCAATTTAAGCGATTCGGTTTTAATACGCTTTTTTAACATTAGCTTGTAATTGGATATGTTCAAATCTTGCAATGCCGTTTGCAGGCCTATCTCTCTTAAAGAAGGTAAAATATAGGATCTCCATTTAGCCGCATAAAACGACTTATCTATTTCTTGCCAACAAATGTTCCCTAAAGATGCTGGTGCTGATGTTGACAATGCAACCATACATTTTAGAAAAGCTCCTTTTGATACCAGGCTCTGTCTCTGGAGACCAAACTCCAATCTTATACCTGCTTGATACCCTGATTTGGCAATCCCAAAGGTTGCTTTGAAGACCTTGACAACCAATAGGTCGAGTACCTTTGCATCTTTCCCTCTAATAATGGGAGAACCATATATGAGGGTTGGTTGTAGTTTGGCTTTGGTGATAAGGGAATAAATTTCCCCGATAGTGCTGGCTTTACTGCAATTTAATTTTTCTACTAAAGCAACTTTTCCAAGTGAAGCCCTTCCACCTACTTTCCGTGAGAGAAAAGCTCTGATTTGGAGATACTTAAAAAAGTCACTCCAATCTAGATTAAAATCCATTTTAAGTGCCTCAAAAGATTGAATCCCGGTAGGGGAGAGGAGGCAACCCACTTGGACAATTCCCGCCTTGTTCCATTTGTGTATATATCCATCGCTAAATATTTCAGGAAGGTTAGGATTATCCCTTAAAGGGGTATAGAACGAGATTCTCCCTATACCGAGCAATCTTCTAACATACCTTAAACCCACTATAAAGTGTTTTAAATTTAACTTTTTTATGATAACTATCATGTAGGTGTCGCCAAAAGTATCCTTTACTCTTGTTACCAAGTAGTAGTTGAAAGGTAGATGGTGTACTATCCCCAGACATTACCTCCTCCCCACAATTCCATAGTAATTCTTTACTGTATAGTAGCACAGAGGCCCAGTAGTATGCTTTTAAGTTTGGGAGCGCTAACCCACCTCGATCCTTGGAGAGGGTAAGAAGTTTGTAGGCCCGCCGAGGTTGCGAATAAGCCCAGATAAAACTAGAAAACACGCGTTCTATTGATTTAAGCCAATGAGTTGAGAATTCAAGGCAGATTGCTCTAAATAAATACAGAATTTTAGGAAAAAACACAATTTTCACCACATTAACTCTGCCTATGATGGAAAGGTGTAAGTTATCTAGTCGTCGTAGATCTTTCTGCATTACGGCCATCATGGGCTTAAGATTTAGATTAACCACATTGTCTAGTTGGGATGATATACATACTCCTAGGTAAGTGGCTTTTTCTGTAACCCGGGGATCATCCATCTTACTATTTTTGTTCAGTACTACCTGAGTTTTCCCCCGGTTCAGGGCATACCCGGATACTGTTCCGAAATCCTTAGCCTCTTTTTCAATTGCATTCATTGCTGTGTTAGGGTCCGCAGTTACAATAGCAATGTCATCAGCATATGCCAGGGATTTGGTGGAAAGCTCTTGTGACCAAATTGGTTTAATTTCATGGTTGCTGTTTAGATTACGGATAAAAGGGTCAATATATATTGCAAAGAGCAAAGGTGAACAGGGGCAGCCCTGTCGTGTTCCCCGGGATACTGTTAACTCCTTGGTGAGGCTGCCGTTCACCATCACTACAGCCCTCGGGTTAACATATAGTTTTTGTACCGCCTGGATGTACCCATCTTTTATTCCGACCCTGGACATCGAGGCCCACAAAAACTGCCAGGAGACCCTATCAAAGGCCTTCTCGGCATCGAGAAGCACCAATGCCATAGGGTCTCCTGCCAAGTCCATACTGTCAAATAATGTGAGCACTCGCTGGATGTGGTTGATAGTGGACCTCCCCGGGACAAAGCCATGTTGACATTTGGTAATAACTTTGTGGATAATAGGAGCGATTCTATTAGCTAAGACTTTTGAATAAACCTTTGAGTCTACATTAATGAGAGTAATGGGTCGGTAAGAGCCTAACAGTTCCGGAGGTTTTTTTTGGGGGGGAAAGATGACTATCTTAGCTCTAGACCAAGAAGTTGGGGGTTGGCCACCTTTAAAAATATGAATAATAAGATCACTGAGAATAGTTTTGATTTGATCGAGAAACGTAATATAAAATACCGATGGGATACTAACCAATCCGGTTGCCTTCCCGTTTGGCAGACTTTTAATTATTGTAAGAATTTCTTCAGGGTTGGGAATCTCTTCAAGGATGGCCTGGTCAGCCTCATCAAAATGATCATAATTTACCTTATCCAGGTAGCTTGTAGTTTTTGCTGAATCGCCCCCTACCCCCTCCGAGTATAGTTCCTGATAAAATCGCCAGAAGGCATCTCTTATATGTGCTGGATCGGTAAGTTGACCTGCCAAAGGATCAGAAATCTCACAAATCAAATTTAATGATGTCAGCTGCCTAGTGCGTACGGCAAGCTGATGCCCGATTTGTTCATTCATCTCATAAATCATCTCCTTTTGTGAGAACGCCTTTTTGACAGCTTTATCAGTAAAGATATTCGTAATTGCAGCCTTGGCTATTGCCACCTGGTTTTGCGCATTTAGTACTTCATCTATGCCGGGGTTCTCGATTGTTACCTTAATTAATTCTTCTTCGGCTAACCTATTTTAAAGTGTTGTATTGGATTAGTGACTCCATGATTGGCTTATTTGATTTACTTGTCAGACCCTAGTACAGTGCACCATGTGTGCCCAGGGCCTGTAAATCAAATGCTGCTGGTGGGCTTGCAGCACTGGGTGTGCCACCCACAGAAGCAGCTTGTAAAGTGTGGCTCAGGCCTGCCATTGCAGAGCCTGTGTGCAGTCTGGGACTGCCATGTCGACTTGGAAAGTGCACACACTTGCCAGTCCCTAAACCTTCCCTTTTCTACATGTTGGTCACTCCTAACGTAGGCCCAGGGTACCCCCATGGGCAGGATGCATTGTATGTGAAAGGTAGGAAATTCCCTGATGTGTGTGGCATGTCCTGATAGTGAATTACAGCTAACCCTGGGCGAAGTGCTACGCTACGCTCGCGTAGTTTGCGAAGTCTGCGCTACTTCGCACAACGCGAATTGCACGTAGCACAGTGCGAACACGCGTAGCGTAGCGTAGTGCCGCGGTCATTTTTTGCTTGCTCGCGGTCCTCAACGTCAAGTTGGCGACCGCGAGCAAGCAAAATGACATCCCGGCGAGACTTTTTCCTCGTTCGCGATCAGCAACATCAAGTTGCCGATCGCGAGCGTGGAAAATAAACCTCCCGGCGAGATTCTCAACGCGGGGAGGTCAGGTTTCTCATTGCGAGTGGTCGCGTATGCTCGCGACCGCTCGCGATGAGAAACTACCAGTCCGCGTTGAGAAAGCTGCCGCTCGAGTAAAAATCTACTCGAGCGGCAGTAAGAGACAGCTCGCACTGTGCAAGTTGCCGTTTTCAATGATTGCACAGTGCGGACAAGCATCCGGCACTGTGCAATCATTGCGAACAGTGCGCTACGCAGTTCGCGCTACGCGAAGCTTGCGTAGCGCGAACTGCACTTTGCGTAGCTTCGCGAAGCATTACTTCGCGAACTACGCCCACCCTTAATTACAGCCAATTTCGTTTTTCACTATTGCAAGGCTATCTGTTCGCATAGGCCAGAATGGGCAGTTTGGGTATAACATCTTATAATCATAACTGACCCTAGGAACAAGATAGGAAAATAAAGTTTAGTATGCCTGAACTCAGAATGTTAAAATACATCTTTTAGTGTGGGTGATTTTTACATTCTGTGTTTGAAAATACCACTTTTAGAAAGTAGGTATTTTCTGGCTTAACCATTCAGCATGCCTCTACTAGGTTTGTGTATTCCATGTCCGGTTTGTGAGTGACAGGGGGCTGGAGAGGGCTTTGGCTCCAGCAGTCTGATGGGTCAGGGCTGGGCTGAATAGGACCTGCATTGAATAGAGAGTGGGGGGGCGGAGGTTTCCTTTCACTGACCTGAGCCCTCATAGAACAGAGAGTAGGGGGAGGAGATTTCCTTTCAGCTACCTGGACCAGGTCTGCTTTCAACAATGCTGTCTCCACCTCCTGCCAGGAAGCTGCACAGAACTGGTTTTGGCTGGGCACAGGCACCCTCTGCCTTTAGAGGACAAAGGATTTTGCAGTATAAATATTGGGGCCCAGACGCCAGAAGTTTAGATCACTTCTGGGAATCAAGACAAACCTTTGCCAAAGAGAAGAACCAAGAAAGCTGAAGGAGGAGACTGCCCCTGTGCTGTGCTATTTCTGGGGTTGGCCTGCAGTGGTTAATTTATTTGCCAAGGAAAGGGGAAGAGGACTTTTGTGAACTTTTCATCATCTTGAAGAAGAATCTCCAAGGGCTTCAAGTGTGCTTGCTTCCTGCCTGAAGTCTCAGTGATACAAGACTTCACCACCAGCTCCCCTGAATTCCCTTGCTGGGAATTCTACCTGCAGAAAGGGGCCTACTGTTGTTTGGGCCCTCTGAGAAGACTGCGTGTCGCTGGGAGCTGGAAGCGCGACGCAACGAGGAGAAGCGTGCCGCCGCCGCAGCAGTTGCCGTCGCATCGCCGAAGAAGCGTGCCGCCGCTGTTTGCCGTTGCACCACCGACGAAGCGTGTCGCATCACCGGAGAAGCGTGTCGCCGCCGCAGAGGTCTCCGTCGCATCACCAGAGAAGCGTCTCGCAGGGCCTGTCGTGGCTCAGAAGTTACCGAGTTCGCTGCACGGCCGTCGGGCGTGCACGCATCGCATCCAACGTTGTTGCATCGCATCAAGGACGCCATTTTGTCGCATCGCACCGGATCGTCGCATTGCATCAAGCCGCCATCTTGTCGCATCGTCACCCGGCCGCAGTAAGAAACAACGCATCAACTCCCCCCGACACAGTAAGGAAGCGAGGCATCACCTCCCGTGCGCAGCAGGAAGGAACCGACGCATCCACTTCCCTGAGTGTAAGGAACGGCGCATCAACTTCCCTGCGACCCTTTTGTTTGCATTGCATGATGCATCTAAGGTACTTTGAGAGTAAAGTGTCGTATTTACCATCTACATTGAACCAAGCTATTTTCTACCATTTTAAAGGCTTATTTTTGATTACAGTATTGTGGATTTTTGTCGTTTGGTCTTGTGTTAAGTCTAGTAAAGATTACTTATTTTTCTAAACTGGTGTAGTGTCCATTTGTAGTGTTTTCACTGTATTACTGTATGTGTTCACAAATGCTTTACACACTGCCTCTGAGATAAGCCTGCCTGCTCGTGCAAAGCTACCAAGGGGGTGAGCAGGGGTTATTTAGGAGTGTAGCCCCCTTACCCTGACTAGAAGCAAAGGTCCCTATTTGGACAAAGGTACCTACCTCTGCCAACTAGAGACCCCCAATTCTAACATTGGTGGTCAGCGGTGAGGATTTGGACTTGCATTTGTGATTCATATACAGTGATTGGTGTACACTACTAGTGAGTGCAGACCATAACGCGACCACATACTTTTTGGTAGAACCTTTTTCTTTGGACTTCTATTTTTGTTGAGAACTGCCAATTTCCTTTCACCATGAGTAAAGCAGCATCCATTGCACCTGAAGATTTTGAGTTTGAGGAAGAAAAGGTTGATGTTTACACTGTGCCACAGCTGAAGACCATCTGTAAAAAGTTTAATATCTCTATGAAAGGCCTCTCCAGGAAGGAGGAATTCCAAAAGGTGCTGAGGGCCAGGTTGGAAGCTAGAAAAGCCACTGAGCATACTGAAGAGCCTGGAGGCAGAGAATACAGATGGGCAGCTAGATGGGCCATTGGCCCTGACCAGGGAGAGGGTACCTTCCAGGCCAGGTAGCAGTGTTTCTTCCAAGGGCCTGTCCCCAGTAGAGCAGGAGGACAGGGAAAGAGATAGGGTGCATCAGATGGAGCTAGCCAAGCTCAAACTGGGTGGGCAAATGGAGTTAGAAAATAAGAAGTTGGCCCAGGAGGAAAAAAGGATGCATTTAGAGCATCAGAGAATGTTGAGGGAATTGGAGCTCAAGGCTAAGAGCTTAGAAATTACTCCCTCTGGTGGCAGCGCACCATCCGTGCCTGTAGAAACAAAAGTGTTCATTCCCAAGGATGTGATTAAGGAGTTCCATAGGCATGAGGATATTGGGCAATGGTTTAAGGCCTTGAGGTAGCTATGACTTCCCACCGGGTCCCTGAGAAGGATTGGGGAGCAGGGTTGTGGGGGCGGTTCCTCAGTGATGGGCGGGATACCTTATTGGATTTGCCTTCTGAGGATCAGAATTCTTATGTGCACATGAGGGAAGCCTTAATGACCAGGTATGGGTTGACCCCTGAGCTTTATAGACAAAGGTTTAGGAATTGTAAGAAACTGGAGTCTAGCACTTGGGTAGAATATGTGACTTTTTTGCAGAGCATTAGATGGTTGGGTGAAGGGTAGCAAAGTGAATGATTATCAAGGGCTCTATGATTTGTTTGCATGGGAACACTTGTCTAATAATTGTTTTCCAGAGCTACGCCAGCACCTTATTGATAGCAAGCTGACTAACCCTGGGAAGCTTGCTGAGGAGGCGGACAGCTGGGTTAGTACCCGGGTCCACAAGGGTCCTGTGTGAGACTCCGCCAAAGGTGGGCAGGGTCCCCAGCAGAAGAGTGGGGGGACAAGGGTAAACAGAGGGAGTTCCAGAAAGGGCCCCAAAGTAATCCCCAAGGGAACCAAGGGAAGGGTTCCCAGCCTCCCCTGAGAAGAAGTCAGGGGCCCGACAGGTAAACCTGTTCAGAGGGGACCCCCGAAATGTTTTAAGTGTGGTGAGGTGGGCCACTGTTTCTATGATCCCCAGTGCCCCCTCCTGAAAAAGAAAACAGCACCCACTGGTGTACCGTCCCGGCAGATGGCTAGTGTAGCCCTGGGGGAGGAGATGGGTGCCCAAGGTGGGTGGGGTCCCGCAGAGATGTCCCTAGTCTCTTTAGGAGACTGTGAGGTGGTCCCCAGGACCCAGCTGCCTGATAACACTAAAAAGTACAGGCAGTGGGTGACCATCAATGGCTATAGAGTGGAGGCTCTGAGAGACACCGGAGCCAGTGTGACAGCTGTCAGTTGTCGGCTGGTGTCTGAAAAGCAGGTGGTCCCCAATGCATTTTACCCTGTCGTTTCCGCTGACAACACAGAGAGCCACTGCAAGGTGGCCCAGGTTCCCTTTGAGTGGGGGGGGGGAGTCTCAGATACCCTTCAAGTAGCTGTGAGGCCAGCCATGCCTGTTGACTGTCTGTTGGGTAACAATTTGGAGAGCTCCCCTTGGGCTAAGGTGGATCGAAGTGCTCATTTGGAGATGTTGGGTCTGCCTGAGTGGGCGTTTGTGACCACTCGGTCCATGGCAGCCAGTAAGGGTGTTCAAGAGGACCTGGACACTGAAAGAGTGGCCCAGGTGCCTGCCTTAAAGAGAAGAGGCCGGGGGTGCGGGAAACCCACCCCCACCATTCCCACAGTCCAGGAGGAGGCAGACCTTGAGGGGGATGCCCTGGAACCTACAGGGGAACAAGTAGCTGAACTGGGGGACCTGCATGAGCTGACCCATTGTCAGCAGGAAGGAGGCCCCTCCAGGGAAGAGTTCTGTGAGGAGCAGAAAAAGTGCCCTTCTCTTGAGGGTTTGCAGCGACAGGCCACAAACCAGGCAGCAGGTGATCAGTCTGGATCACATTGGATCTACTGGGAGAATGGTCTCCTGTATAGTGAGCCTAAGGTTGCTGAGCCTGGGTCAGCCCGTGTGCTGGTGGTACCCCAGCACTTCAGAGTCTTCCTACTGGGGCTGGCTCATGATGTACCTTTAGCAGGAAATTTGGGGCAGGACAAGACCTTTGAAAAGCTTGTCACCCACTTTTATAGGCCCCAAATGCGCAAGAGTTCGGATATTCATTGCAGGACCTGTCAGACTTGCCAGGCAAGTGAAAAGAGTGGGAGGAAGCACAAGGCTCCTCTCCAGCCATTCCCTGTGGTCAGCACCCCCTTTGAAAGGGTGGGCATTGACATTGTGGGGCACCTGGATCCCAAGACAGCCATGGTCAACAGGTTCATCCTGGTCTTGGTGGACCATGCCACCCGGTACCCGGAAGCCATCCCTCTCTGGTCGGTGACGGCCCCCGTGGTGAGTCGTGCGTTAGTGGGTATTTTCTCCCGTGTGGGGTTCCCCAGAGAGGTGGTGTCAGACCGTAGTACCAACTTCATATCCAAGTATATGAAGTCCCTGTGGCAGGAGTGTGGTGTAACCTATAAGTTCACCACTCCTTACCACCCCCGAGGTAATGGGCTGGTTGAGAGATTCAACCGGACCCTCACAGGCATGATTATGGGTCTTGAAGAACCTATGAGGCGTAAGTGGGACGTCCTCTTGCCATGCCTTCTCTTTGCTTACAGAGAGGTTCCACAGAAGTCCTTAGAGTTCAGCCCCTTTGAACTGCTGTATGGTCACCCTGTAAGAGGACCTCTGAGTTTGGTAAAGGAAGGCTGGGAGAAAGCTCCCAGGAAACCTCCCCAGGATGTATATAGCTACATTCTGGCCTTCAGAAACCAAACCTGCCGTTTCAGGCAACTCGCTTAGGCGAATCTGGAAGCCAGCCAGGAGGAGATGAAGCGGTGGTACGATCAGAATGCCACTCTGATTGAGCTTCAGCCTGGTCAGAAAGTTTGGGTCATGGCCCCCGTGGAGCCCTGTGCACTCCAGGATAAGTGGACCGGACCATTTGAGGAGGTGGAGCGCAAGAGTGATGTCACCTATTTGGTGGACTTGCGGTCTCCCAGGAACCCTTTGCGGGTCCTGCATGTCAACCGCCTGAAGCCCCACTTAGAGAGGTCCAAAGTGGGCACAGATGATGGAATGGAGGAGGAGACTGAGCCTCTTCCTGACCTCCTGTCTGCAACAAAGCAAGATGGGTCAGTGGATGGTGTAAACCTTTCTTCCACCCTGACCCCTGAGCAGCAGAATGACTGTCGCCAGTTGTTGGGACAATTTTCTGATCTGTTCTCCATGACTCCCAGTGTCACTGATTGGTGTGTCCATGATGTAGACACTGGGGACAGTCCTCCTGTTAAGCACAAAACTTACAGAGTGACTGACAGGGTGAAAGCTTTCATCAAGGAGGAGGTCTCCAAGATGCTAGCATTAGGGGTGATTGAGTCCTCTAACAGTCCTTGGGCCATCCCAGTGGTCTTGGTCCCAAAGGCTGCCGCACCGGGTGCAATGCCAGAACTCCGGTTCTGTGTGGACTACAGAGGGCTCAATTCAGTCACCAGGACTGACGCGCACCCCATCCCCAGAGCTGATGAGCTCATTGATCGGTTGGGGGCTGCCCGGTACCTCAGTACGTTTGATTTGACATCTGGGTACTGGCAGATTGCCTTAACTGATGGGGATAAAGAGAGGTCAGCATTCTCCACACCAGATGGGCACTACCAATTCCGGGTTATGCCCTTTGGGATGAAGAATGCCCCTGCCACCTTTCAGAGGTTGGTCAACCAGGTGTTGGCTGGACTGGAAGATTTCAGTGCCGCCAACCTGGATGACATTGCAGTGTTCAGCGCCAGTTGGGAAGAACATCTGCGCCACCTCTGGGAAGTGTTGATGGCGCTGCGGAGAGCAGGCCTCACGATCAAGGCAAGTAAGTGCCAGATCGGGCAGGGTTCTGTGGTGTACTTGGGACACCAGGTTGGGAGCGGCCAGGTGGCGCCCCTACAGCCCAAGATTTATACCATCCTGGCTTGGGAACCCCCAAAACCCAGACAGAGGTGAGAGCCTTTTAGGACTCACTGGGTACTACAGGAGGTTTGTCAAGGGGTATGGCAGCATTGTTGCACCCTTGACAGAGCTGACTTCCAGGAAGCAGCCCAAGAAAGTGAACTGGACTGACACCTGTCAGAAAGCTTTTGATGCCCTGAAGACTGCCATGTGCACGGCGCCCGTGCTTCTGGCACCCAGCTTCTCTAAAGAGTTCCTTGTACAGACAGACGCTTCAGAGCATTGTGTGGGGCTGGTCTTTCACAGATGAGGAGGGCCTAGACCAACCTGTAGCCTTCATCAGTAGGAGGTTACTTCCACGGGAACAGAGGTGGAGTGCAATTGAGCGTGAGGCATTTGCTGTGGTCTAGGCACTGAAGAAGTTGAGACCATACTTGTTTGGGACTCACTTCCGGTTTCAGACAGACCACAGGCCCCTCAGATGGTTGATGCAGATGAGGGGTGAACATCCCGAGCTGTTGAGGTGGTCCATTTCCCTACAAGGGATGGACTTCACAGTGGAACATCACCCTGGTACAGAACACGCCAATGCTGATGGTCTGTCCAGATTTTTCCGCCTTAGTGAAGAGAACTCCCAAGGGGTGGGTAGTTCTCCCCACATTTCAGCTGGAGGGGACACATGATAGACCTGGCACCATTGGCGTGGGTCTCCCTTCCATTTTTTCACTGTTGCCTCCTGTGTTTTTGCTATGTTTTTGCTGGTCTAGATGCTTTGCGCACTTTGCCACTGCTATTCAATGCCAAAGTGCAAGTGCTCCCTATTGTAAAGTGTTGTATTGGATTAGTAACTCCATGATTGGCTTATTTGATTTACTTGTCAGACCCTAGTACAGTGCACCATGTGTGCCCAGGGCCTGTAGGTTAACTGCTGCTAGTGGGCTTGCAGCACTGATTGTGCCACCCACAGAAGCAGCTTGTAAAGTGTGGCTCAGGCCTGCCATTGCAGAGCCAGTGTGCAGTCTGGGACTGCCATGTCGACTTGGCAAGTGCACACATTGCCAGTCCCTAAACCTTCCCTTTTCTACATGTTGGTCACCCCTAAGGTAGGCCCATGGTACCCCCATGGGCAGGGTGCATTGTATGTGAAAGGTAGGAAATTCCCTGATGTGTGTGGCATGTCCTGATAGTGAATTACAGCCAATTTCGTTTTTCACTATTGCAAGGCTATCTGTTCCCATAGGCCAGAATGGGCAGTTTGGGTATAACATCTTATAATCATAACTGACCCTGGGAACAAAATAGGAAAACAAAGTTTAGTATGCCTGAACTCAGAATGTTAAAATACATCTTTCAGTGTGGGTGATTTTTACATTCTGTGTTTGAAAATGCCACTTTTAGAAAGTAGGTATTTTCTGGCCTAACCATCCAGCATGCCTCTGCTAGGTTTGTGTATTACATGTCTGGTTTGTGAGTGACAGGGGGCTGGAGAGGGCTTTGGCTCCAGCAGTCTGATGGGTCAGGGCTGGGCTGAATAGGACCTGCATTGAATAGAGAGTGGGGGACGGAGATTTCCTTTCACTTACCTGAGCCCTCATAGAATAGAGAGTAGGGGGAGGAGATTTCCTTTCAGCTACCTGGGCCAGGTCAGCTTTCAACAATGCTGTCTCCTCCTCCTGCCAGGAAGCTGCACAGAACTGGTTTTGGCTGGGCACAGGCACCCTCTGCCTTCAGAGGACAAAGGATTTTGCAGTATAAATATTGGGGCCCAGACCTCAGAACTTTAGATCACTTCTGGGAATCAAGACAAACCTTTGCCAAGGAGAAGAACCAAGAAAACTGAAGGAGGAGACTGCCCCTCTGCTGTGCTATTTCTGGGGTTGGCCTGCAGTGGTTACTTTATTTGCCAAGGAAAGGGAAGAGGACGTTTGTGAACTTTTCATCATCTTGAAGAAGAATCTCCAAGGGCTTGAAGTGTGCTTTCCTCCTGCCTGAAGTCTCAGGGATACAAGACTTCACCACCAGCTCCCCTGAATTCCCTTTTTGGGAATTCTACCTGCAGAAAGGTGCCTACTGTTGTTTGGGCCCTCTGAGAAGACTACGTGTAGCTGGGAGCTGGAAGCGCGACGCAACGAGGAGAAGCGTGTCACCTCCGCAGCAGTTGCCGTCGCATCGCCGAAGAAGCGTGCCGCCGCCACCGCTGTTCGCCATCGCACCACCGACAAAGCGCTTTGCATCACCGGAGAAGCGTGTCGCCGCCGCAGAGGTCGCCGTCGCATCACCGGAGAAGCGTCTCGCAGGGCCTGACGCGGCTCAAAAGGTACAGAGTTTGCTGCACGGCCGTTGGGCGTGCACGCATCGCATCCAACATTGTCGCATCGCATTAAGGCGCCATTTTGTCGCATCGCACCGGATCGTCGCATCGCATCGAGGTGCCATCTTCTCGCATCGCCACCTGGCCGCAGTAAGAAGCGACGCATCACCTCCCCTGCGCAGCAGTAAGGAACCGACGCATCCACTCCCCTGAGTGTAAGGAACGGCGCATCAACTTCCCTGCGACCCTTTTGTTTGCATTGCGTGACGCATCTAAGGTACTTTGAGAGTAAAGTGTTGCATTTACCATCTACATTGAACTAAGCTATTTTCTACCATTTTAAAGACTTATTTTTGATTACAGTATTGTGGATTTTTGTCGTTTGGTCTTGTGTTAAGTCTAGTAAAGATTACTTATTTTTCTAAACTGGTGTAGTGTCCATTTGTAGTGTTTTCACTGTATTACTGTATGTGTTCACAAATGCTTTACACACTGCCTCTGAGATAAGCCTGTCTGCTCGTGCCAAGCTACGAAGGCGGTGAGCAGGGGTTATTTTAGAACTGTATCCTCCTACACTGACTAGAAGCAAGGGTCCCTATTTGGACAAAGGTACCTACCTCTGCCAACTAGAGACCCCCAATTCTAACAGTTTAGGAATGATAGAGGATAGATTAGGAGTGATGGATGAGTGTTGATGGATGAGGTATGATGGATTAGGAATGATGGATTATGAATGGTGGATGATGGATGATGGAAGATGGCTGAGGGAGGATGGATTAGGAATGATGGATGATAAATGATTGATGATGGATTAGGAATGATTAGGCTTTCCTGTTTTCAGTTTCCATGTGATATGAATTCCTGTAGGCTTTTTCAGAGTTTTCCAATGTTTTCAAAAATTTTGTAAACAATCAGTGGTTATCAGTGTTTTCTCATTGTTGCTCTTAAAATAATCATGAATGTTGTTTTTCCAGGGTCTACAAAGAATTGGCTTGAGGTTTGCCCCACTGAAGCTCTGGAGCTTTTCTTCATCAATGAGACTTCCAGGAGTTGACTGAGGCATCACACTGAGCCAAGCCGATGTTGTCGAACCCAAAGCCGGCCTGACGAGGAGCATTGCTTGACGTTGAGAGAAAAAGCTCAAAAAAAGTCAGAAGGTAAAAAGTTGACTGGGCCCTACCTCTAAGTGGATCCGACCCGCACTCCATCGCGGTCATCCTGAAACATTAACTTTGTCCTGGCCGATCGTGACCAGATGTCCCAAAGTGGCGCTTTTGGCTTTTATGCACTAGAATGTGTTTATTCTTTAAAAATTCATATCTCCGGTTCCCTACATCAGGATTTTTTGTCATTTTAATGTGACATTTTAATGATAAAAATAGTTCCTATTTTTATTGTGTCTTACTTATTTAAAGTATTGGTGTTTTAAAATGCTTTACACACCTGTTTCCTAAGTTAAACCTGCCTGCTCGCAGCCAAGCTATCCAGGATTGAGCATGGGACTAATTTATTGAGACCTTGACTTGACTTTATATTGTGATTCTGACCTTATTACTAGTGGTAGGTGCCTAACTACCCCTACTAATAAACCACATTCCAACAAAGCTTATGTCCTGTCTGTGGGAGAAACAGCTTCTGAAGTGGTAAGGTGATAGATGTACCTCACTGAAACCATAGCAGCAACCTTATTGGTGTTGTACTTCAGCAACCAATAATGATACCTTCAGCCCTACAGTATTTATGTACAGGGCTTGGCGCTTCGTAGCACTTTCAATAGCAGTTGATGAGCTAGTATTTGAAAGCCCACATGTTTTTTTAATTAGCATGGATCAGTATGTTGGATACGTTGAGGCTGCAGCACCAGCCATGATGCTCGTTATGTGAAAGAATTGTGAAGCTGAGACTCAAAAGCACCTGGCACAACCTGCTGCACACTGGCAACCACTGGTGACCACATGCAACGCCACAGTGAATATCCAAGACACGTGCTATCCCGCTCTGTTGGTCGTGTCATGTGAGTACTACATGCTCTAAGGTCAGTTGGTCAATGCTGTTTCTAAGGAAGACGGGTCGCGATGGTACAGTAATGGGGGTCAATGGTAGAGAGTGGTTCGATGTTAGCAGAGATCATTGTTGCGAGGTAGTCTGTATGTGAAGAATGCACACGCGTCCCTGCTGGTGTTCTGGGAAGTGGAGATGCTGCAGTGTGACGCACAGGTGGAGGCAGTGCAGGGACAACAGTGGCACTTTCGCTGGTGCATAGACTGCTTCCCCCGGCCGGGATGTTGCGATGACAGCGGTGCACACACCACTTGTTACAGGCATTCACATGAAGCAGCCTCCGATTAATGTGGCGAGTAGCCTGAATTGGTGATCGAACGATGACACACTTTATTAATTACACCAGCCCCAAGTCAACCTCACTGAAGTGAATACAAGGCTTGGAGACTCGTCTGTTGCAAGGGCGCTGTGTTTTCTTTAGGGGTGGGCGGAACTCCTCAGAATCGCACAGAGTTTTTATGTAACTCCATGGAAATCCGTGGAATAAAACTCTGCGAGTTCAGCCCACCCCTAGTTACATGCCTGCATAGGAGTACCATTTATGTTTAAATGGGTTATTTTGACAGGCTGAAATGCAGTTTTTAAACTGATATAGACAGGCTACATAGGGAAGGCCTGCAGCCATGTTTGGACTAGCACAGCTATGGATGGCGCTAGGTGCTGCAGCAAATTAGTGGCATTTAACCTTCAGGCCCTGGGAATATTTTGTAACATCTACTAGTGACTTTTAGACAAGTTAAAAATGACAGTTAGGAGTATGTCGGTTCAACCATGATAAAAGGGATAGCACAGGCGCTTCACTACTGGCTAGCAGAGGTCAAGGGCACTGAGCTCTAAAGCTCGCAGAAATATTTTGCCTTGCAACAGGCAAAGAAATCTGATGAGACCAAGCAGAAAACGTGGATTTCCTACATATTTTCATTCATTTTAAAGGCCAGAAAAGTGACTAGTACTGGATTGAGAGCTGCAGTGTGTGCAGCTGAATCTGCTGGGGACATCTGTTTACAATAAACCCACGTGGAGAAGAATATGACTGGTGTTATTCCTAGTTATTCCAATGTGGAAACGTCTTCTCCAGGCTGTTGTATGACAACCTGAGAGGGAGGTAATTTAGAGTCTTCAAAGGTTCGAAGGGAATCACGATCTTTAAGAAAACTGATAAGTATCATCAGTAATAACGGGGATAGACACTAGGGGCCAGATTGATCGAGGGCATTCTGCAGCACACATAGAATGAAAAAAAAGCCTCCATGGATCGTTTTTGTGCATGAAGATGCCCCTTCCTGCACAAAACAATCCTGACTTCAACACAGGCACCCCTGCACAATGGTGCAAGGGGGCCTGCTTTGGATCAAGGCAGCCAAAATGATGCCAGTGCAGTGGGAAATGACAGGAATGCACTGTATATCAAAAATATGGTGCATTCCTGCCCTTTCTTTTTGACACAGGGCAGCACAGCAAAGTGACTTGCTGCACTGACCTGCGTCAAAAACTCATAAATGAGGCCCCAAATTTATTACACTAAGTAACACTAACTTACTAACACATGGAAAAATTGGATGGCTTAATGGTTTTGAACTCACCTGGGTGTGAGGGGCTCAGAAGTAGGTAGAGTGAGTAGGTACAGCCCGGGATTCTGCCTTAGGAACCAAGGAAGGGCTCCTGGCATTGGGTGGCATGCTGCAGCAGATGGCCCAAACAAGCATATGCCCAAGAGCATGGGTGGTCTTGGTAACAACAGTTATTAATCTAGAGCCCAGAAGCCTTGACCGACACTCCTCATGCTGGTACTTATGCACATGCTGCCACTGTCCGTTGCAGCTGCAGAAACCTGCCTATCCTCTCGCAATATCAGTCATGTGATGAAGGTGAGCTCCCTCAAATGGACCTCAGACTGAGGGCTGTCCAGCCAGTAACGTCAACTACCATTCACAAGCAGATGGTCTTGAAGTTTTTACTTAACTGCATTATAAGTGGATAATCGACACGAGTCAGAAGAGTAAACCCTATGAAAAGTAAGAGTAAGCCTGAGAAGAGTAAGAGTAAGACTGAAAGTAAGAGTGAGAGTAAGAA
Organism: Calotriton arnoldi; assembly: GCA_963921515.1. Classification (NCBI taxonomy): domain Eukaryota; kingdom Metazoa; phylum Chordata; class Amphibia; order Caudata; family Salamandridae; genus Calotriton; species Calotriton arnoldi. The sequence goes on from CAWUFW010012110.1 coordinate 184,873, forward strand.
TAAGAGTAAGCTCTCAGAAGAGTATGAGTAAGAGTAAGCCCTCAGAAGAGTAAGAGAATGAGTAAAACTAAGAGCAAGCTTTGAGCCATGAGAAAAGTAAGAGTAAGCTCTGGGCCCTGAGAAGAGTAAGAGTAAGAGTAAGCCCTCAGAAGAGTAGGGGTAAGCGTAAGCACTTAGAACAGTACAAGTAAGCCCTGAGAAGAGTAAGAGTAAGCCCTGAGAATAGCAAGCTCTGAGAAGAGTAAGCGTAAGACCTGAGAATAGTATGAGTAAGCCATGTGAAGAGTAAGAGTAAGCCCTGAGAAGAGTATTGGTAAGCCCTCAGAAGGGTTAGAGTAAGCCCTGAGAAGACTGAAACTAAGAGTAAGCACTAAGAAGAGTAAGAGTAAGCCTTCAGAAGAATACGAGTAAGCCCTGAGAAGAGTAAGCCCTGAGAATTGGGAGAGTAAGCCCTAACAAGAGTAAGAGTAGGTCCAGAGCCCAGAGTAGAGTAAGAGTAAGCCCTGAGAAGAGTAAGAGTAAGCCCTGAGCCCTGAGAAGAGTAAGAGTAAGCCCTGAGCCTTGAGAAGAGTAAGAGTAAGCCCTGAGCCCTAAAAAGAATACAAGTAAGCCCTGAGAAGTGTAAGAGTAAGTCTTGAGCTCTGAGGAGAGCAAGAGATAGCCTTGAACCTCAGGCAGGCATTCAAAAAAAACTGAGTGGACACATGATAAATACTTACAACTGTTGCAGGGCAGGCTGGGCTCATATACCCTTTGGGACCCGGTGCCACTGAACCAGCAGCACCACTGATGGCCACAACCCTGCACTTTTAGATGGCAAGATTTGGAAAACCTTCTGCACACCCCCGAGTATGAACATTAGTAAAGGACCAGAGCACCCATTGGTTTTGCAAGTTTTTATACTTGCCATTTCAGTTAGACATTTTCAGTGCTTTTTTTCTTGTATTTTTGAAACAGCATTTGATTGGCTAATCCCTCAATGCGCACAAGAGTTGTTGGGAAGGACGGGTAGTTCAGCACTTAGATAATCTGAATGTCATCTTCATAGATTCAGTTTCTTTTACGTGTTGCTCACTAAGAATGTGTCCTCTGTCAATGCATCCATACATCCTCAATACAGAGCACAGGTGGGTGTGTCTTTTGATATACAATACCGTGGATATTTCCACTTTCTTGTCAATATACCCAATCCTACAGCCTCCTTAATTCAAAAGCAAATAAACTATAAACACAACCCAAACCCTGTCTGTGAGCAGTGCTGGAAATGGAAAAAATAGTCTGATGTTCCATAAATTGGTGGTCAAGGTGTGGCAGCAGAAAGGGGAGGAGTCATAAGGGCGGAGCCATGAAAAATAGAGTCTAACAGTAAACCTATACATATATTTTTTAAACTTTACCACAATTAATTTACCAGCAAAGGCAAATGAGACTGTAAACCTGCTCTAGGTTACTTTATTGATCACAAACATGCTGCATTTTAAAATATCCTATGGGGTCAAGGCACCTGCTGAAACCATATCTGTGTGTAGACCAATTTTATAGGATAATAATACAGATGAGATACCTCTTGTGGGTAATGAAGATCCTAGACAGATCTATGCTTTGTCTAGTCACAGTTATAACTCATCATAAAGTAGCATAGAGGGTTAATGTACCTGCTGCACAGCACGAGTTACATACAGATCACAGATTTGTATTTTATGTAGATAGCTCAATGGGTTACTGCGCTTGTCACAGAGATCCCTTACAGTTCATAAGTTACAATCCTTCTGATAGAGCACAGTGAGCTATGAACCAGGATCGAGGCGCTGCATGCAAACGTCAACGCATAAGGGTTGAACTTTATTGTTTTTTCCTCAATCTTTTATTATTCGAAGGTTGCTTAAAAGGGTTCCCTTGGGTATTAATAACATTTTATTACCACACACAGCATCAGTCACTGTGTTACATTCTAAAACCTAACTTTGTGCTTCTCCAGATCTCGCATTGTGTTCAATATGTGACTTCTACACATTGTAACCACCATTATTGTATGAAACATTTCCTGCACATCGATTTACACACTTGTATGATGCATTGTGTCTGTATAGTATGTGTGTGATGTAAAGTTCTCTGACACCCAAAATTGGGATGAGTAGCTCCAAAAAGAAAATCATTAAAAAATGAATCAGTAAACAATATTTAAAAGCGCCTGCTTATCTCTTATATACCAGGATTAAACAATGTGAAAAAGCTACCTCAAAACCATGGTTTCTCTTAAGCACTCGTGGAGCGTGGAACAATCTGTGAGCCTTTGTTTCCCTCCAGCAATCTCCCAAACACGATGAGTCTTATACAAATGGAGGGGTAATGGCCCTTAAAGTGAGGTCTTTGTGTTGGGCCCTGTGGGAACCATCCTAATCCCCTGCAAGTTGTTGCTCTGAACGAAAAGCAGACAATGTGCGGGTGCTGTTGATTGTGTCCCAGTGTTGGCAAATTACACTGGGATAAATTTAGTAGACTTCATTGGTGCCGCCTGGATCTGGATTAATCATAGCTCTCTGATCCGGCTCAATCATAGCTGTCAGATCCAAGATCCGGCTCAGCCACTGCTGACTGAACCCAGATCTAGCTCAATCATAGCTGTCTGATCCCAGATCCGGATCAATCATAGCTGTCTGATCCCAGATCCGGCTCAGTCATAGCTGACTGATCCCAGATCCGGCTCAGTCATAGCTGTCTGATCCCAGATCTGGCTCAATCATAGCTTTCGGATACCAGATAAGGCTCAGTCATAGCTGACTGATCCCAGATCCGGCTCAGCCATAGCTGTCTGATCCCAGATCCGGCTCAATCATAGCTGTCTGATCCCAGATCTGGCTCAATCATAGCTGTCTGATCCCAGATCCAGCTCAATCATAGCGGTCTGATCCCAGATCCGGCACAATCTTAGCTGTCTGATCCCAGATCCGGCACAATCATAGCTGTATGATCCCATATCCTGCTCAATCATGGCTGACTGAACCCAGATCTAGCTCAATCATAGCTGTCTGCTCCCAGATCTGGCTCAATCATAGCTGTCTGATCCCAGATCCGGCTCAATCATAGCTTACTGATCCCAGGTCCAGCTCAATCATAGCTGTCTGATCCCAGTTCTGGCTCAATCATAGCTGTCTGATCCCAGATCCGGCTCAGTCATACCTGACTGATCCCAGATCCGGCTCAGTCATAGCTGTCTGATCCCAGATCTGGCTCAATCATAGCTTTCGAATACCAGATCAGGCTCAGTCATAGCTGACTGATCCCAGATCCGGCTCAGCCATAGCTGTCTGATCCCAGATCCGGCTCAATCATAGCTGTCTGATTCCAGATCCAGCTCAATCATAGCTGTCTGATCCCAGATCCTGCTCAATCATAGCTGACTGAACCCAGATCCGGCTCAATCATACCTGTCTGATCGCAGATCCAGCTCAATCATAGCTGTCTGATCCCAGACCCAGCTCAATCATAGCTGTTGGATCCAAGATCCAGCTCAATCATAGATGTCTGATCCCAGATCCGGCTCAATCATAGCTGCTTATTCCAGATCTGGCTCAACCATAGCTCTCTGGTCCCAGATCCGGCTCAATCATAGCTGACTGAACCCAGATCTGGCTCAATCATAGCTGCCTGATCCCAAATCCGGCTCAATCATAGCTGTCTGATCCCAGATCCGGCTCTATCATAGCTGTCGGATACCAGATCTGGCTCAGTCATAGCTCTCTCATCCTAGATCCGGCTCAATCATAGCTGCTGATACCAGATCCGGCTCAATCATAGATGTCTGATCCCAGATCCAGCTCAATCATAGCTGTCTGATCTCAGATCCGGCTCAGTTATAGCTTTCTGATCCCAGATCCAGCTCAGTCATAGCTGTCTGATCCCAGATCCGGCTCAATCATAGCTCTCTGATCCCAGATCTGTCTCAATCATAGCTGTCTGATCCCAGATCCAGCTCAATCATAGCGGTCTGATCCCAGATCCGGCACAATCTTAGCTGTCTGATCTCAGATCTGGCTCAACCATAGCTGTGTGATCCCAGATCTGGCTCAGTCATAGCTGACTGATACCAGATCTGGCTCAGTCATATCTGTCTGATCCTAGATCTGGCTCAATCTTAGCTGTCGGATCCCAGATCAGACTCAGTCATAGCTAACTGATCCGGCTCAGTAATAGCTGTCTGATCCCAGATCCGGCTCAATCATAGCTGTCTGATCCCAGAACCGGCTCAATCATAGCTGTGTGATCCTAGATTCGGTAAAATCATAGCTGTCTGATCCCAGATGCGGCTCAATCACAGCTGTCTGATCCCAGATTTGGCTCAATCATAGCTGTCTGATCCCAGATCCAGCTCAATCATAGCTGTCTGATCCCAGATCCGGCTCTATCAAAGATGTCGGATACCAGATCAGGCTCAGTCATAGCTGTCTGATCCCAGATCTGCCTCAGTCATAGCTGACTGATCCCAGATCCATCTCAGTCATAGCTGACTGATACCAGATCAGGCTCAGTCATAGCTGTCTGATCCCAGATCTGGCTCGATCATAGATGTCGGATCCCAGATCGCACTCAGTCATAGCTGACCGATCCCAGATCCGGCTCACTCATAGCTGTCTGATCCCAGATCTGGCTCAATCATAGCTGTCTGATCCCCGATCTGGCTCAATCATAGCTGTCTGATACCAGATCCAGCTTGTTAGACTTGGCGTGGGTCTCCCTCTCATTTTTTCGTAATGCCTCCACGGTTGACCGATATGTTTTTGCTGGACTAGATGCTCATGGGCACTTTGCCGCTGCTAATCAGTGCCAAAGTGCAAGTGCTCCCTATTGTGAAATTGATGTATGTATTAGTGACTCCATGATTGGATGATTGGTTTACTTGTCAGTCCTAGTACAGTGCACTGAGTGTGCCCAGGGCTTGTAAATCCAATGCTGCTGGTAGGCTTGCAGCACTGGCTGTGCCACCCACAGAAGCAGCTTCTAAAATACGTCTCCGGCCTGCCATTGCAGAGCCTGTGGGCAGCCGAGGGCTGCCATGTCGACTTGGTGAGTGCACCCACTTGCCAGTCCCTAAACCTTCCCTTTACTGCATGTTGGTCACCCCTAAAGTAGGCCCTAGGGCAGGGTGCATTGTAAGTATAAGGTAGGACATGCCCAGGTGTGTGTGGCATGTCCTAATAGTGAATTACAGCCATCTTCGTTTTCACTATTGCAAGGCTACCTGTTCCCCGTAGGCCAGAATGGGCAGATTGATTATAACACCTTATAATCTTATCTGACTCAGGAACTCAGTAGAAATTCGGAGTTTAGTATGCCTGAACTCACAATGATAAAATACATCTTTTAGTGAAGTTGGTTTTAACATTCTGTGTTTGAAAATACCACTTTTAGAACGTGGGTATTTTCTTGCCTAACTATCCAGCCTGCCTCTGCCAGCTTGTGTATTGTGTGTCTGGTTTGTGCGTGACAGGGGCTGGGGGTGGCCACAGGAGACAGGGTGAGGCAGCCCAGGGCTGAATGAGAGATCTGCATCCAGAGTGGAGGGAGGAGTTGCATCTGGGTCTGAATAGGGCTGTGCCTGCCTGCCACAATGCTGGCTCCACCGCCTGCCAGGCGTCTGAGTACCCTGCCCCACATTCTGAAAGGAAGAGAAGGAGACATGTACACAGAGTGCTCCAAAGCTGCACAGAACTGGTTTAAACTTAGCAAAGGCCTCTCTGCCTTCAGAGAACAAAGAGAAAAGGAGTATAAGTACTGGGGCCCAAACCCAGGAACTTTGGATCACTTTTGGGAACAAGAAGAAACCTTTGCGGAGGAGCGGAACCAAGGAGAAACTGAGGAGAGACTATCCCGAAGCTGAAGTGCTGCTTGGGGAATTGGCCTGCAGTGGTTTGCCTGACTGCCAAAGAAAGGAGAAAGGAACTTTTGCTTTGCTGTTACTTTCATCAACTTGTGAAGGATCCCCAAGGGCTTGAGAGAGAGCTTGCCCCCTGACCGAAGTCCCAGGACCATTGGACTTCACCCCCTTTGTGAATTGCTGCTGGAAACTCTGTTTCAGTGGCTACAGAGGTAGGGAGCTGTGACCGACTCTCCCGACCGGCTCGGTGTCCTGTTGGCACCGCCTCGAGCAACGCCCGCATCTTGCAATGCACGGCCTTGATCTCACCGACTCCGTCAACGAGCCGCTGCCTGCACCGTAACCTGTGAGCACCGCACCTTGCAGCGCCTCGCTACACCGAATCCATCTGGTCCGACCGACACGGTCACTGTTGCTGAGTTCGAGTCCTGTGACCGCACCGGAGTTGGGCACCGCTCGCACGCTTTGCGACGCACCGCCCGACTCGCACCGCTGTCCGGACTGATCGATGCCAGCTCCTGAATCCGGCTCCGTCGCCGCACCGCAACCTGCCAGCACCGCATCGAAGCACCGTCTCGCCCTACAACGCACGGCCCTGGTCTCACCGACTCCGTCTCGACGACGTCAACGAGCCGCTGCCTGCATCGCATCGAGGGACAACGCGTCCTGCAACGCTTCCATTTTTGCAACACAACCGCGACGAACAGCCATCCGGCTCGCACGGCCGTGCTGGCCGCTTCAAGTAAAAAGGTACTGTGACCGAGTCCGTCTACGCTGTGTTGGCCCGTCTCGACGCGGTCAGCTGGATTTGTTAGACTCTGTTTGTTCTTGACATCGCCGTAGCCGGAGAAGGCTACCGACTCGCACAGAACCTTGAACTAAGCCTGTTGGATAAGAACTAAGCATTCTTGACAGTATTGTGGATTATTTTTGTCGTTTATGGTCTTGTTGTAAATTTATATAAAAGATACTTATTTTTATAATACAACCTGTGTGGTGTCCATTCGTAGTGTTGTCACGTGATTACTGTATGTGTTCACAAATGCTTTACACACTGCCTCTGAACTAAGCCTGTCTGCTCGTGCAAAGCTACCAAGAGGGTGAGCAGGGGTTCTTTCAGGAGTGTACCTACTTTCCCTGACTAGACATAAGGGTCCCTATTTGGACAAAGGTACCTACCTCTGCCAACTAGAGACCCCCAAATCTAACACAGCTCAATCATAGCTGTCTGATCCCAGATTCGGTAAAATCATAGCTGTCTGATCCCAGATCCGGCTTAATAATAGCTGTCTGATCCCAGATCTGGCTCAATCATAGGTGACTGAACCCAGATCTGGCTCCAATCATAGCTGTCTGATCCCAGATCCGGCTCAATCATGGCTGTCTGATCCCAGACCCGGCTCAATCATAGCTGTCGGATCCCAGATCTGGCTCTGTCATAGCTGACTGATCCCAGATCCGGCTCAATCATAGCTGACTGAACCCAGATCTGGCTCAATCATAGCTGTCTGATCCCAGATACAGCTCAATCATAGCTGTCTGATCCCAGATCCGGCTCATTCATAGCTGTTTGATCCCAGACCCGGCTCAATCATAGCTGTCTGATCCCAGATCTGGCTCAATCATAGCTGTATGATACCAGACCCAGCTCAATCATAGCTGTTGAATCCCAGATCCAGCTCAATCATATCTGTCTGATCCCAGATCTAGCTCAATCCTAGCTGTCTGATCCCAGGTCCAGCTCAATCATAGCTGTCTGATCCCAGATCCGGCTCAGTTATAGCTGACTGATCCCAGATCCGGCTCAATCATAGCTGTTGGATCCCAGATCTGGCTCAATCATAGCTGACTGACCCCAGATCTGTCTCAATCGTAGCTGTCTGATCCCAGATCCGGCTCAATCATAGCTGTCTGATCCCAGATCTGGCTCAAACATAGCTGTCGGATCCCAGATCCAGATAAATCACAGCTGTCGGATCTTAGATCTGACTCAGTCATAGCTGAATGATCCCAGTTACGGCTCAGCCATAGCTGTCTGATCCCAGATCAGGCTCATTCATAGCTGACTGATACCAGACCCGGCTCAGCCATAGCTGTCTCATCCCAGATCCAGCTCAATCAGATCAGTCTGATTCGAGATCCGGCTCAATCATAGCTGTCTGATCCCAGATCCAGCACAATCATAGCTGTCTGATCCCAGATCCAGCACAATCATAGCTGTATGATCCCAGATCCGGCTCAATCATAGCTGACTGAACCCATATCCGGCTCAATCATAGCTGTCTGATCCCAGATCCAGCTCAATCATAGCTGTCTGATCCCAGACCCAGCTCAATCATAGCTGTTGGATCCAAGATCCAGCTCAATCATAGATGTCTGATCCCAGATCCGTCCCAAGCATTGCTGCTTATTCCAGACCCGGCTCAATCATAGCTGTCGGATACCAAATCAGGCTCAGTCATAGCTGTTTGATCCTAGATCCGGCTCAATCATAGCTGCTGATCCGAGATCCGGCTCAATCATAGATGTCTGATCCCAGATCCGGCTAAATCATAGCTGTCTGATCTCAGGTCCTGCTCAATCATAGCTGTCTGATCCCAGATCTGGCTCAGTCATAGCTGACTGATCCCAGATCCAGCTCAGTCATAGCTGACTGATCCTAGATCCAGCTCAGTCATAGCTGACTGATACCAGATCCGGCTCAGTCATAGCTGTCTGATCCTAGATCTGGCTCGATCATAGCTGTCGGATCCCAGATCGGACTCAGTCATAGCTGACTGATCCCAGATCACGCTCAGTCATAGCTGTCTGATCTCACATCCGGCTCAATCATAGCTACCTGATCCCAGATCCGGCTCAATCATAGCTGTCTGATCCCAGATCCAGCTCAATCATAGATGTTGGATCCAAGATCCAGCTCAATCATAGCTGTCTGATCCGAGGTCCAGCTCAATCATAGCTGTCTGATCCCAGATCCGGCTCAGTTATAGCAGACTGATCCCAGATCCAGCTCAATCATAGCTGTCAGATCCCAGATCTGGCTCAGTCATAGCTGACTGATCCCAGATCCGGCTCAATCATAGCTGTCTGATCCCAGATCCGTCTCAATCATAGCTGTCTGATCCCAGATCCGTCTCAATCATAGCTGTCTGATCCCAGATCCGTCTCAATCATAGCTGTCAGATCCCAGACCCAGCTCAATCATAGCTGTCTGATCCCAGATCTAGCTCAATCATAGCTGTCTGATCCCAGGTCCAGCTCAATCATAGCTGTCTGATCCCAGATCCGGCTCAGTTATAGCTGACTGATCCCAGATCCAGCTCAATCATAGCTGTCAGTTCCCAGATCTGGCTCAGTCATAGCTGACTGATCCCAGATCCGGCTCAATCATAGCTGTCTGATCCCAGATCCAGCTCAATCATAGCTGTCTGATGCCAGATCCAGCTCAGTCATAGCTGTGTGATCCCAGATCTGGCTCAGTCATAGCTGACTGATCCCAGATCCGGCTTAGTCATAGCTGACTGATCCCAGATCCGACTCAGTCATAACTGTCTGATCCCATATCCGGCTCGATAATAGCTGTGTGATCCCAGATCTGGCTCAGTCATAGCTGACTCATTCCAGATCCGGCTCAGTCATAAGCTGACTCATCCCAGATCCGATTCAGTCATAGCTGTCTGATCCCAGATCCAGCTCAGTCATAGCTGATCGGAACACAGATCTGGCTCAGTCATAGCTCACTGATCCCAGATCCGGCTCAATCATAGCTGTCTGATCCCAGATCAGGCTCAATCATTGCTGTTGGATCCCAGATCCGGCTCAATCATAGCTGTCTGATTCCAGATCCAGCTCAATCATAGCTGTCTGACCCCAGACCTGGCACAATCATAGCTGTCTGATCCCAGATCTGACACAATCATAGCTGTCTGATCCCAGATCCGGCTCAATGATAGCTGACTGAACCCAGATCTGGCTCATTCATAGATGTCTGATCCCATCTCTGGCTCAATCATAGCTGTCGGATCCCAGATCCAGCTCAATCATAGCTGCCCGATCCCAGATCCAGCTCAATCATAGCTGCCTGATCCCAGATCCAGCTCAATCATAGCTATCTGATCCCAGGTCCAGCTCAATCATAGCTGTCTGATCCCAGATCCGGCTCAGTCATAGCTGTCTGATCTCAGGTCCAGCTCAATCATAGCTGTCTGATCCCAGATCTGGCTCGATCATAGCTGTGTGATCCCAGATCTGGCTCAGTCATAACTGACTCATTCCAGATCCGGCTCAGTCATAAGCTGACTCATCCCAGATCCAGCTCAGTCATAGCTGTCTGATCCCAGATCCAGCTCAATTAAAGCTATCGGAACACAGATCTGGCTCAGTCATAGCTGTCAGATCCCAGATCCAGCTCAAACATAGCTGTCTGACCCCATATCCGACACAATGAGAGCTGTCTGATCCCAGATCCGACACAATCATAGCTGTCTGATCCCAGATCCGGCTCAATGATAGCTGACTGAACCCAGATCTAGCTCATTCATAGCTGTCTGATCCTAGATCCAGCTCAATCAAGGCGGTCTGATCCCAGATCCGGCTAAATCATAGCTGTCGGACCCTAGATCCAGGTCAATCATAGCTGTCTGATCCCAGATCTAGCTCAACCATAGCTGTCTGATCCCAGATCTGGCTCAGTTATAGCTGACTGATCCCAGATCCAGCTCAATCATAGCTGTCAGATCCCAGATCTGCCTCAGTCATAGCTGACTGATCCCAATCCAGCTCAATCATAGCTGTCTGATCCCAGATCCAGCTCAATCATAGCTGTCTGATGCCAGATCCAGCTCAATCATAGCTGTGTGATCCCAGATCCAGCTCAATCATAGCTGTGTGATACCAGATCTGGCTCAGTCATAGCTGACTGATCCCAGATCCGACTCAGTCATAAATGTCTGATCCCATATCCGGCTCGATCATAGCTGTGTGATCCCAGATCTGGCTCAGTCATAGCTGACTCATTCCAGATCCGGCTCAGTCATAAGCAGACTCATCCCAGATCCGGCTCAGTCATAGCTGCCTGATCCCAGATCCAGCTCAATCATAGCTGTCGGAACAGAGATCTGGCTCAGTCATAGCTGACTGATCCCAGATCCGGCTCAATCATAGCTGTCTGATCCCAGATAAGGCTCAATCTTTGCTGTTGGATCCCAGATCCAGCTCAATCATAGCTGTCTGATTCCAGATCCAGCTCAGCCATAGCTGTCTGATCCCAGATCCAGCTCAATCAGAGCTGTCTGATCCGAGATCCGGCTCAATAATAGGAGTCTGATCCCAGATCCAGCTCAATCATAGCAGTCTGATCCCAGATCCGGCACAATCATAGCTTTCTTATCCCAGATCCGGCACAATCATAGCTGTGTGATCCCAGATCCGGCTCAATCATAGCTGACTGAACCCATATCCGGCTCAATCATAGCTGTCTGATCCCAGACCCAGCTCAATCATAGCTGTTGGATTTAAGATCCAGCTCAATCATAGATGTCTGATCCCAGATCCGCCTCAAGCATAGCTGCTTATTCCAGATCTGGCTCAATCATAGCTCTCTGATCCCAGATCCGGTCTCAATCATAGCTGACTGAACCCAGATCTGGCTCAATCATAGCTGTCTGATCCCAGATCCGGCTCAATCATAGCTGTATGATCCCAGATCCGGCTCTATCATAGCTGTCGGATACCAGATCAGGCTCAGTCATAGCTGTTTGATCTTATATCTGGCTCAATCATAGCTGCTGATCCCAGATCCGGCTCAATCATAGATGTCTGATCCCAGATCCGGCTAAATCATAGCTGTCTGATCCCAGATCCAGCTAAATCATAGCTGTATGATCCCAGATCTGGCTCAGTCATAGGTGACTGATCCCAGATCCAGCTGAGTCATAGCTGACTGATACCAGATCCGGCTCAGTCATAGCTGTCTGATCCCAGATCTGACTCGATCATAGCTGTTGGATTCAAGATCAAACTCAGTCATAGCTGACTGATCCCAGATCCGGCTCTATCATAGCTGTCGGATACCAGATCAGGCTCAGTCATAGCTGTTTGATCCTAGATCCGGCTCAATCATAGCTGCTGATCCCAGATCTGGCTCAATCATAGATGTCTGATCCCAGATCCGGCTAAATCATAGCTGTCTGATCTCAGATCCTGCTCAATAATAGATGTATGATCCCAGATCTGGCTCAATCATAGCTGTCTGATCCCAGATCAGGCTCAATCATAGCTGTCTGATCCCAGACCTGGCTCAATCATAGCTGTCCGATCCCAGATCTGGCTCTGTCATAGCTGACTGATCCCAGATCCGGCTCAATCATAGCGGACTGAACCCAGATCCGGCTCAATAATAGCTGTCTGATCGCAGATCCAGCTCAATCATATCTGTCTGATCCCAGACCCAGCTCAATCATAGCTGTTGGATCCAAGATCCAGCTCAATCATAGATGTCTGATCCCAGATCTGGCTCAATCATAGCTTCTTATTCCAGATCTGGCTCAATCATAGCTCTCTGATCCCAGATCCGGTCTCAGTCATAGCTGACTGAACCCAGATCTGGCTCAATCATAGCTGTCGGATACCAGATCAGGTTCAGTCATAGCTGTCTGATCCTAGATCCGGCTCAATCATAGCTGACTGATCCCAGATCCGGCTCAATCATAGCTGTCTGATCCCATATCCGGCTCAATCATAGCTGTCTGATCCTAGATCCGGCTCAATCATAGCTATCTGATCCCAGATCAAGCTCAATCATAGCTGTCTGATCCCAGATCAAGCTCAATCATAGCTGTCTGATCCCAGATGCAGCTCAATCATAGCTGTGGGATACCAGATCTGGCTCAGTCATAGCTATCTGATCCCAGATCTGGCTCAATCATAGCTCTCTGATCCCAGATCCAGCTCAATCATAGCTGTCTGATCCCAGATCCAGCTCAATCATAGCTGTCAGATCCCAGATTCGGCTCTATCATAGCTGTCGGATACCAGATCTGGCTCAGTCATAGCTGTCTGATCCTAGATCTGGCTCAATTCTAGCTGCTGATCCCAGATCTGGCTCAGTTATAGCTTTCTGATCCCAGGGCCGGCTCAGTCATAGCTGTCTGATCCCAGGTCCAGCTCTATCATAGCTGTCTGATCCCAGATCTGGCTCAATCATAGCTTTGTGATCCCAGATCTGGCTAAGTCATAGCTGACTGATACCAGATCCAGCTCAGTCATAGCTGTCTGATCCCAGATCAGGCTCAATCATAGCTGTCGGATCTTAGATCTGGCTCAGTCATAGCTAAATGATCCCAGATCCGGCTCAGTCATAGCTTTCGGATACCAGATCAGGCTCAGTCATTGCTGACTGATCCCAGATCCGGCTCAGCCTTAGCTATCTGATCCCAGATCCGGCTCGATCATAGCTGTCTGATCCCAGATCCGGCTCAATCATAGCTGTCTGATCCCAGATCCAGCTCAATCGTAGCTGTCTAATCCTAGATCCGGCATAATCATAGCTGCTTATTCCAGATCTGGCTCAATCATAGCTCTCTGATCCCAGATCCGGCTCAACCATAGGTGACTGAACCCAGATCTGACTCAATCATAGCTGTCTGATCCCAGATCCGGCTCAATCATAGCTGTCTGATCCCAGATCCAGCTCTATCATAGCTGTCGGATACCAGATATGGCTCAGTCATAGCTGTCTGATCCTAGATCTGGCTCAATCATAGCTGCTGATCCCAGATCCGGCTCAATCATAGATGTCTGATCCTAGATCCGGCTCAATCATAGCTGTCTGATCTCAGATCCGACTCAGTTATAGCTTTCTGATCCCAGATTCGGCTCTATCATAGCTGTCGGATAACAGATCTGGCTCAGTCATAGCTGTCTGATCCTAGATCTGGCTCAATTCTAGCTGCTGATCCCAGATCCGGCTCAGTTATAGCTTTCTGATCCCAGGGCCGGCTCAGTCATAGCTGTCTGATCCCAGGTCCAGCTCAATCATAGCTGTCTGATTCCAGATATGGCTCAATCATAGCTTTGTGATCCCAGATCTGGCTAAGTCATAGCTGACTGATACCAGATCCAGCTCAGTCATAGCTGTCTGATCCCAGATCAGGCTCTATCATAGCTTTGTGATCCCAGATCTGGCATAATCATAGCTGCAATCATTGTGGACTGAACCCAGATCCAGCTCAATCATAGCTGTCTCATCGCAGATCCGGCTCAATCATAGCTGTCTGATCCCAGACCCAGCTCAATCATAGCTGTTGGATCCAAGATCCAGCTCAATCATAGATGTCTGATCCTAGATCCGGCTCAATCATAGCTGCTTATTCCAGATCTGGCTCAATCATAGCTCTCTGATCCCAGATCCGGCTCAACCATTGCTGACTGAACCCAGATCAGGCTCTATCATAGCTTTGTGATCCCAGATCTGGCATAATCATAGCTGCAATCATTGTGGACTGAACCCAGATCCAGCTCAATCATAGCTGTCTGATCGCAGATCCGGCTCAATCATAGCTGTCTGATCCCAGACCCAGCTCAATCATAGCTGTTGGATCCAAGATCCGGCTCAATCATAGCTGTCTGATCCGAGATCTGGCTCAATCATAGCTGTCTGATCCCAGATCCAGCTCTATCATAGCTGTCGGATACCAGATATGGCTCAGTCATAGCTGTCTGATCCTAGATCCGGCTCAATCATAGCTGTCTGCTCCCAGATTCGGTAAAATCATATTTGTCTGATCCCAGATACAGCTCAATCATAGCCGTCTGATCCCAGATCCGGCTCAATCATAGGTGACTGAACCCAGATCTGGCTCAATCATAGCTGTCTGATCCCAGATCTGGCTCAATCATAGCTGTCTGATCCCAGAACCAGCTCAATCATAGCTGTGGGATCTTAGATCTGGGTCAGTCATAGCTGACTGATCCCAGATCCGGCTCAGTCATAGCTGTCTGATCTCAGGTCCTGCTCAATCATAGCTGTCTGATCCCAGATCTGGCTCAGTCATAGCTGACTGATCCCAGATCCAGCTCAGTCATAGCTGACTGATCCCAGATCCAGCTCAGTCATAGCTGACTGATACCAGATCCGGCTCAGTCATAGCTGTCTGATCCTAGATCTGGCTCGATCATAACTGTCGGATCCCAGATCGGACTCAGTCATAGCTGACTGATCCCAGATCACGCTCAATCATAGCTGTCTGATCCCAGATTCGGTAAAATCATAGCTGTCTGATCTCAGATCCAGCTCAATAATAGCTGTCTGATCCCAGATCTGGCTCAATCATAGGTGACTGAACCCAGATCCGGCTAAATCATAGCTGTCGGATCCTAGATCCAGGTCAATCATAGATGTTGGATCCAAGATCCAGCTCAATCATAGCTGTCTGATCAGAGGTCCAGCTCAATCATAGCTGTCTGATCCCAGATCCGGCTCAGTTATAGCTGACTGATCCCAGATCCAGCTCAATCATAGCTGTCAGATCCCAGATCTGGCTCAGTCATAGCTGACTGATCCCAGATCCGGCTCAATCATAGCTGTCTGATCCCAGATCCGGCTCAATCATAGCTGTCTGATACCAGATCCGTCTCAATCATAGCTGTCAGATCCCAGACCCAGCTCAATCATAGCTGTCTGATCCCAGATCCAGCTCAATCATAGCTGTCTGATGCCAGATCCAGCTCAGTCATAGCTGTGTGATCCCAGATCTGGCTCAGTCATAGCTGACTGATCCCAGATCCGGCTTAGTCATAGCTGACTGATCCCAGATCCGACTCAGTCATAACTGTCTGATCCCATATCCGGCTCGATAATAGCTGTGTGATCCCAGATCTGGCTCAGTCATAGCTGACTCATTCCAGATCCGGCTCAGTCATAAGCTGACTCATCCCAGATCCGATTCAGTCATAGCTGTCTGATCCCAGATCCAGCTCAGTCATAGCTGTCGGAACGCAGATCTGGCTCAGTCATAGCTCACTGATCCCAGATCCGGCTCAATCATAGCTGTCTGATCCCAGATCAGGCTCAATCATTGCTGTTGGATCCCAGATCCGGCTCAATCATAGCTGTCTGATTCCAGATCCAGCTCAATCATAGCTGTCTGACCCCAGACCTGGCACAATCATAGCTGTCTGATCCCAGATCTGACACAATCATAGCTGTCTGATCCCAGATCCGGCTCAATGATAGCTGACTGAACCCAGATCTGGCTCATTCATAGATGTCTGATCCCAACTCTGGCTCAATCATAGCTGTCGGATCCCAGATCCAGCTCAAACATAGCTGCCCGATCCCAGATCCAGCTCAATCATAGCTGCCTGATCCCAGATCCAGCTCAATCATAGCTATCTGATCCCAGGTCCAGCTCAATCATAGCTGTCTTATCCCAGATCCGGCTCAGTCATAGCTGTCTGATCTCAGGTCCAGCTCAATCATAGCTGCCTGATCCCAGATCCAGCTCAATCATAGCTATCTGATCCCAGGTCCAGCTCAATCATAGCTGTTGGATCCAAGATCCAGCTCAATCATAGATGTCTGATCCTAGATCCGGCTCAATCATAGCTGCTTATTCCAGATCTGGCTCAATCATAGCTCTCTGATCCCAGATCCGGCTCAACCATTGCTGACTGAACCCAGATCAGGCTCTATCATAGCTTTGTGATCCCAGATCTGGCATCAATCATAGCTGCAATCATTGTGGACTGAACCCAGATCCAGCTCAATCATAGCTGTCTGATCGCAGATCCGGCTCAATCATAGCTGTCTGATCCCAGACCCAGCTCAATCATAGCTGTTGGATCCAAGATCCGGCTCAATCATAGCTGTCTGATCCGAGATCTGGCTCAATCATAGCTGTCTGATCCCAGATCCAGCTCTATCATAGCTGTCGGATACCAGATATGGCTCAGTCATAGCTGTCTGATCCTAGATCCGGCTCAATCATAGCTGTCTGCTCCCAGATTCGGTAAAATCATATTTGTCTGATCCCAGATACAGCTCAATCATAGCCGTCTGATCCCAGATCCGGCTCAATCATAGGTGACTGAACCCAGATCTGGCTCAATCATAGCTGTCTGATCCCAGATCTGGCTCAATCATAGCTGTCTGATCCCAGAACCAGCTCAATCATAGCTGTGGGATCTTAGATCTGGGTCAGTCATAGCTGACTGATCCCAGATCCGGCTCAGTCATAGCTGTCTGATCTCAGGTCCTGCTCAATCATAGCTGTCTGATCCCAGATCTGGCTCAGTCATAGCTGACTGATCCCAGATCCAGCTCAGTCATAGCTGACTGATCCCAGATCCAGCTCAGTCATAGCTGACTGATACCAGATCCGGCTCAGTCATAGCTGTCTGATCCTAGATCTGGCTCGATCATAACTGTCGGATCCCAGATCGGACTCAGTCATAGCTGACTGATCCCAGATCACGCTCAATCATAGCTGTCTGATCCCAGATTCGGTAAAATCATAGCTGTCTGATCTCAGATCCAGCTCAATAATAGCTGTCTGATCCCAGATCTGGCTCAATCATAGGTGACTGAACCCAGATCCGGCTAAATCATAGCTGTCGGATCCTAGATCCAGGTCAATCATAGATGTTGGATCCAAGATCCAGCTCAATCATAGCTGTCTGATCCGAGGTCCAGCTCAATCATAGCTGTCTGATCCCAGATCCGGCTCAGTTATAGCTGACTGATCCCAGATCCAGCTCAATCATAGCTGTCAGATCCCAGATCTGGCTCAGTCATAGCTGACTGATCCCAGATCCGGCTCAATCATAGCTGTCTGATCCCAGATCCGGCTCAATCATAGCTGTCTGATACCAGATCCGTCTCAATCATAGCTGTCAGATCCCAGACCCAGCTCAATCATAGCTGTCTGATCCCAGATCCAGCTCAATCATAGCTGTCTGATGCCAGATCCAGCTCAGTCATAGCTGTGTGATCCCAGATCTGGCTCAGTCATAGCTGACTGATCCCAGATCCGGCTTAGTCATAGCTGACTGATCCCAGATCCGACTCAGTCATAACTGTCTGATCCCATATCCGGCTCGATAATAGCTGTGTGATCCCAGATCTGGCTCAGTCATAGCTGACTCATTCCAGATCCGGCTCAGTCATAAGCTGACTCATCCCAGATCCGATTCAGTCATAGCTGTCTGATCCCAGATCCAGCTCAGTCATAGCTGTCGGAACGCAGATCTGGCTCAGTCATAGCTCACTGATCCCAGATCCGGCTCAATCATAGCTGTCTGATCCCAGATCAGGCTCAATCATTGCTGTTGGATCCCAGATCCGGCTCAATCATAGCTGTCTGATTCCAGATCCAGCTCAATCATAGCTGTCTGACCCCAGACCTGGCACAATCATAGCTGTCTGATCCCAGATCTGACACAATCATAGCTGTCTGATCCCAGATCCGGCTCAATGATAGCTGACTGAACCCAGATCTGGCTCATTCATAGATGTCTGATCCCATCTCTGGCTCAATCATAGCTGTCGGATCCCAGATCCAGCTCAAACATAGCTGCCCGATCCCAGATCCAGCTCAATCATAGCTGCCTGATCCCAGATCCAGCTCAATCATAGCTATCTGATCCCAGGTCCAGCTCAATCATAGCTGTCTTATCCCAGATCCGGCTCAGTCATAGCTGTCTGATCTCAGGTCCAGCTCAATCATAGCTGCCTGATCCCAGATCCAGCTCAATCATAGCTATCTGATCCCAGGTCCAGCTCAATCATAGCTGTCTGATCCCAGATCCGGCTCAGTCATAGCTGTCTGATCTCAGGTCCAGCTCAATCATAGCTGTCTGATCCCAGATCTGGCTCGATCATAGCTGTGTGATCCCAGATCTGGCTCAGTCATAACTGACTCATCCCAGATCCGGCTCAGTCATAAGCTGACTCATCCCAGATCCAGCTCAGTCATAGCTGTCTGATCCCAGATCCAGCTCAATTAAAGCTATCGGAACACAGATCTGGCTCAGTCATAGCTGACTGATCCCAGATCCGGTTCAATCATAGCTGTCTGCTCCAAGATCAGGCTCAATCATAGCTGTTGGATCCCAGATCCGACTCAATCATAGCTGTCTGATCCCAGATCCAGCTCAAACATAGCTGTCTGACCCCAGATCCGACACAATGAGAGCTGTCTTATCCCAGATCCGACACAATCATAGCTGTCTGATCCCAGCTCCGGCTCAATGATAGCTGACTGAACCCAGATCTAGCTCATTCATAGCTGTCTGATCCTAGATCCAGCTCAATCAAGGCGGTCTGATCCCAGATCCGGCTAAATCATAGCTGTCGGATCCTAGATCCAGGTCAATCATAGATGTTGGATCCAAGATCCAGCTCAATCATAGCTGTCTGATTCCAGGTCCAGCTCAATCATAGCTGTCTGATCCCAGATGCGGCTCAATCATAGCTGTCTGATTCCAGATCCAGCGCAATCATAGCTGTCTGACCCCAGACCTGGCACAATCATAGCTGTCTGATCCCAGATCTGACACAATCATAGCTGTCTGATCCCAGATCCGGCTCAATGATAGTTGACTGAACCCAGATCTGGCTCATTCATAGATGTCTGATCCCATCTCTGGCTCAATCATAGCTGTCGGATCCCAGATCCAGCTCAAACATAGCTGCCCGATCCCAGATCCAGCTCAATCATAGCTGCCTGATCCCAGATCCAGCTCAATCATAGCTATCTGATACCAGGTCCAGCTCAATCATAGCTGTCTTATCCCAGATCCGGCTCAGTCATAGCTGTCTGATCTCAGGTCCAGCTCAATCATAGCTGCCTGATCCCAGATCCAGCTCAATCATAGCTATCTGATCCCAGGTCCAGCTCAATCATAGCTGTCTGATCCCAGGTCCAGCTCAATCATAGCTGTCTGATCCCAGATCCGGCTCAGTCATAGCTGTCTGATCTCAGGTCCAGCTCAATCATAGCTGTCTGATCCCAGATCTGGCTCGATCATAGCTGTGTGATCCCAGATCTGGCTCAGTCATAAGCTGACTCATCCCAGATCCAGCTCAGTCATAGCTGACTGATCCCAGATCCGGCTCAGTCATAGCTGTCTGATCTCAGGTCCTGCTCAATCATAGCTGTCTGATCCCAGATCCGGCTCAATCATAGCTGACTGAACCCAGATCCGGCTCAATCATAGATGTCTGATCCCAGATCCGGCTCAATTATAGCTGTCTGATGCCAGATCCAGCTCAATCATAGCTGTGTGATCCCAGATCTGGCTCAGTCATAGCTGACTGATCCCAGATCCGACTCAGTCATAAATGGCTGATCCCATATCCGGCTCGATCATAGCTGTGTGATCCCAGATCTGGCTCAGTCATAGCTGACTCATTCCAGATCCGGCTCAGTCATAAGCAGACTCATCCCAGATCCGGCTCAGTCATAGCTGTCTGATCCCAGATCCAGCTCAATCATAGCTGTCTGATTCCAGATCCAGCTCAGCCATAGCTGTCTGATCCCAGATCCAGCTCAATCAGAGCTGTCTGATCCGAGATCCGGCTCAATCATAGGAGTCTGATCCCAGATCCAGCTCAATCATAGCAGTCTGATCCCAGATCCGGCACAATCATAGCTGTCTTATCCCAGATCCGGCACAATCATAGCTGTGTGATCCCAGATCCGGCTCAATCATAGCTGACTTAACCCATATCCGGCTCAATCATAGCTGTCTGATCCCAGACCCAGCTCAATCATAGCTGTTGGATTCAAGATCCAGCTCAATCATAGATGTCTGATCCCAGATCCGCCTCAAGCATAGCTGCTTATTCCAGATCTGGCTCAATCATAGCTCTCTGATCCCAGATCCGGTCTCAATCATAGCTGCCTGAACCCAGATCTGGCTCAATCATAGCTGTCTGATCCCAGATCCTGGCTCAATCATAGCTGTATGATCCCAGATCCGGCTCTATCATAGCTGTCGGATACCAGATCAGGCTCAGTCATAGCTGTTTGATCCTAGATCCGGCTCAATCATAGCTGCTGATCCCAGATATGGCTCAATCATAGATGTCTGATCCCAGATCTGGCTCAATCATAGATGTCTGATCCCAGATCTGGCTAAATCATAGCTGTCTGATCTCAGATCCTGCTCAATCATAGCTGTATGATCCCAGATCTGGCTCAGTCATAGCTGACGGATCCCAGATCCGGCTCAGTCATAGCTGTCTGATCCCAGATCTGACTCGATCATAGCTGTCGGATCCAAGATCAAACTCAGTCATAGCTGACTGATCCCAGATCCGGCTCTATCATAGCTGTCGGATACCAGATCAGGCTCAGTCATAGCTGTTTGATCCTAGATCCGGCTCAATCATAGCTGCTGATCCCAGATCTGGCTCAATCATAGATGTCTGATCCCAGATCCGGCTAAATCATAGCTGTCTGATCTCAGATCCTGCTCAATCATAGCTGTATGATCCCAGATCTGGCTCACTCATAGCTGTCTGATCCCAGATCTGGCTCAATCATAGCTGTCTGATCCCAGACCTGGCTCAATCATAGCTGTCCGATCCCAGATCTGGCTCTGTCATAGCTGACTGATCCCAGATCCGGCTCAATCATAGCGGACTGAACCCAGATCCGGCTCAATCATAGCGGTCTGATCGCAGATCCAGCTCAATAATAGCTGTCTGATCCCAGACCCAGCTCAATCATAGCTGTTGGATCCAAGATCCAGCTCAATCATAGATGTCTGATCCCAGATCTGGCTCAATCATAGCTGCTTATTCCAGATCTGGCTCAATCATAGCTCTCTGATCCCAGATCCGGTCTCAGTCACAGCTGACTGAACCCAGATCTGGCTCAATCATAGCTGTCGGATACCAGATCAGGTTCAGTCATAGCTGTCTGATCCTAGATCCGGCTCAATCATAGCTGACTGATCCCAGATCCGGCTCAGTCATAGCTTTCTGATCCCATGTCCGGATCAATCATAGCTGTCTGATCCTAGATCCGGCTCAATCATAGCTATCTGATCCCAGATCAAGCTCAATCATAGCTGTCTGATCCCAGATGCAGCTCAATCATAGCTGTCGGATACCAGATCTGGCTCAGTCATAGCTATCTGATCCCAGATCTGGCTCAATCATAGCTCTCTGATCCCAGATCCAGCTCAATCATAGCTGTCTGATCCCAGATCCAGCTCAATCATAGCTGTCAGATCCCAGATTCGGCTCTATCATAGCTGTCGGATACCAGATCTGGTTCAGTCATAGCTGTCTGATCCTAGATCTGGCTCAATTCTAGCTGCTGATCCCAGATCCGGCTCAGTTATAGCTTTCTGATCCCAGGGCCGGCTCAGTCATAGCTGTCTGATCCCAGGTCCAGCTCAATCATAGCTGTCTGATCCCAGATCTGGCTCAATCATAGCTTTGTGATCCCAGATCTGGCTAAGTCATAGCTGTCTGATCCCAGATCAGGCTCAATCATAGCTGTCGGATCTTAGATCTGGCTCAGTCATAGCTAAATGATCCCAGATCCGGCTCAGTCATAGCTTTCGGATACCAGACCAGGCTCAGTCATTGCTGACTGATCCCAGATCCGGCTCAGCCATAGCTGTCTGATCCCAGATCCAGCTCAATCGTAGCTGTCTAATCCTAGATCCGGCACAATCATAGCTGCTTATTCCAGATCTGGCTCAATCATAGCTCTCTGATCCAAGATCCGGCTCAACCATAGCTGACTGAACCCAGATCTGACTCAATCATAGCTGTTTGATCCCAGATCCGGCTCAATCATAGCTGTCTGATCCCAGATCCAGCTCTATCATAGCTGTCGGACACCAGATATGGCTCAGTCATACCTGTCTGATCCTAGATCCAGCTCAATCATAGCTGCTGATCCCAGATCCGGCTCAATCATAGATGTCTGATCCTAGATCCGGCTCAATCATAGCTGTCTGATCTCAGATCCGACTCAGTTATAGCTTTCTGATACCAGATCGGCTCAATCATAGCGGTCTGATCCCAGATCCAGCTCAATCATAGCTGTCGGATCCCAGATCTGGCTCTATCATAGCTTTGTGATCCCAGATCTGGCATAATCATAGCTGCAATCATTGTGGACTGAACCCAGATCCAGCTCAATCATAGCTGTCTGATCGCAGATCCGGCTCAATCATAGCTGTCTGATCCCAGACCCAGCTCAATCATAGCTGTTGGATCCAAGATCCAGCTCAATCATAGATGTCTGATCCTAGATCCGGCTCAATCATAGCTGCTTATTCCAGATCTGGCTCAATCATAGCTCTCTGATCCCAGATCCGGCTCAACCATTGCTGACTGAACCCAGATCTGGCTCAATCATAGCTGTCTGATCCGAGATCTGGCTCAATCATAGCTGTCTGATCCCAGATCCAGCTCTATCATAGCTGTCGGATACCAGATATGGCTCAGTCATAGCTGTCTGATCCTAGATCCGGCTCAATCATAGCTGTCTGCTCCCAGATTCGGTAAAATCATATTTGTCTGATCCCAGATACAGATCAATCATAGCCGTCTGATCCCAGACCCGGCTCAATCATAGGTGACTGAACCCAGATCTGGCTCAATCATAGCTGTCTGATCCCAGATCTGGCTTTATCATAGCTGTTTGATCCCAGAACCAGCTCAATCATAGCTGTCGGATCTTAGATCTGGGTCAGTCATAGCTGACTGATCCCAGATCTGGCTCAATCATAGCTGTCTGATCCCAGATCTGTCTCAATCATAGCTGTCTGATTCCAGATCTAGCTCAGCCATAGCTGTCTGATCCCAGATCCAGCTCAATCAGAGCTGTCTGATCCCAGATCCGGCTCAATCATAGGAGTCTGATCCCAGATCTAGCTCAATCATAGCAGTCTGATCCCAGATCCGGCACAATCATAGCTGTCTTATCCCAGATCCGGCACAATCATAGCTGTGTGATCCCAGATCCGGCTCAATCATAGTTGACTGAACCCATATCCGGCTCAATCATAGCTGTCTGATCCCAGACCCAGCTCAATCATAGCTGTTGGATCCAAGATCCAGCTCAATCATAGATGTCTGATCCCAGATCCGCCTCAAGCATAGCTGCTTATTCCAGATCTGGCTCAATCATAGCTCTCTGATCCCAGATCCGGTCTCAATCATAGCTGACTGAACCCAGATCTGGCTCAATCATAGCTGTCTGATCCCATATACGGCTCAATCATAGCTGTATGATCCCAGATCTGGCTCTATCATAGCTGTCGGATACCAGATCAGGCTCAGTCATAGCTGTTTGATCCTAGATCCGGCTCAATCATAGCTGCTGATCCCAGATCTGGCTCAATCATAGATGTCTGATCCCAGATCCGGCTAACTCATAGCTGTCTGATCTCAGATCCTGCTCAATCATAGCTGTATGATCCCAGATCTGGCTCAGTCATAGCTGACTGATACCAGATCCGGCTCAGTCATAGCTGTCTGATCCCAGATCTGACTCGATCATAGCTGTCGGATCCAAGATCAAACTCAGTCATAGCTGACTGATCCCAGATCCGGCTCTATCATAGCTGTCGGATACCAGATCAGGCTCAGTCATAGCTGTTTGATCCTAGATCCGGCTCAATCATAGCTGCTGATCCCAGATCTGGCTCAATCATAGATGTCTGATCCCAGATCCGGCTAAATCATAGCTGTCTGATCTCAGATCCTGCTCAATCATAGCTGTATGATCCCAGATCTGGCTCGCCGCTCGTCCCCTTAGGCGGGCTCGGTCCTGGTGATGAGCGGAGAAGCAGACGAAGAGTTCCTGGAGTCCCTGAAGATTGTCCCCGCAGGTAAGTGGGAGATTCGGTGGAACATGTAGGATTAGGTGGTTACAATCAGGGTGGAGGGTGGAAGGCCGGGCAAACAGGGGGATATCTACCGGTTTGGTAATCCCCAGCCCGGGAGCTATGGCGTAGAGGTCCTACTCGGCGGCCATCTTGGCTCCCCTGATCCCAGATCCGGCTCAATCATAGCTGTCTGATTCCAGTCCCGGCTCAATCATTGCTGTCTGATCCCATATCCAGCTCAGTTATAGCTGTCTGATCCCAGATCCGGCTCAATCATAGCTGTCTGATCCCAGATCCGGCTCAATCATAGCTGCTGATCCCAGATCCGGCTGTATCATAGCTGTCTGATCCCAGATCCGGCTCAGTCATAGCTGCTGATCCCAGACTCGGCTCAATCATAGCAGCTGATCCCAGCTCCGCTCAGTCATAGCTGTGCGATCCCAGATCCGGCTCAATCATAGCTGCTGATCCCATATCCGGCTCTATCATAGCTGTCTGATCCCAGATCCGGCTCAGTCATAGCTGCTGATCCCAGACTCGGCTCAATCATAGCTGCTGATCCCAGATCCGGCTCTATCATAGCTGTCTGATCCCAGATCCGGCTCTATCATAGCTGTCTGATCCCAGATCTGGCTCAATCATAGCTGTCGGATCCCAGACCCACCTCAATCATAGCTGTCTGATCCCAGATCTGGCTGGATGCCCCTTTTTCCTCCACTTCCTGTGAGAGATGCAGCACTGTTTTTCAGCACTGATATTAGTCCAGGGGTCTGCTTTCAGGGATAAGACGAGCATAGAGGGTGGCTTCTGAACCGACTCTAGATTGAAAACCTTTTAAACAAGCACTGGTTAAGCCCACATGTCTAGTTTTAATCTGTAATATGCGTTAAACAGTGAATGTTCCTTGCAAAAAATGAGACCATCACACCCATATTCAAATTTTATTTTATCTAGTCCATACAATATACATAAGGAAAAAACACCAAACAAGTGCACAGTGTCCAAGTAAAACAGAACCACCATGATGACAATAATAAAAACATATTCACATCATAGTGAATTCAAAGTGTCTTTCACAGAAAACAAACAACAACCAGAATGTGTGAGTCTTTGGGTGTGATAAGCCCGAGCCTGTTCAGGAAATAGGCTTGTTGGGTTTGCTTGTATGTAAGATGTTAATGACGTTTCGACCCTAGATGTCGGGTCCCATCAGGACAAGAAGATGGGGGACATCCTAAAAAATAAGTATAATAGAATCAAGGAGCAATGGCCAAGTGTATTGTTTGAGGTATGAGTCAGGTAACAACATACCTTGAGATGTAGTTGTGGCTACAACTATGAATAGTAGTCCTCAATTGTTAACACCCTGTGTATGACACCAGTTGTGTGAGAGAAACTGAGGTACTAACTCAGGAACCTGTCTGGGTGTCCTGGAAAGCTACAATACAAAAACAAGAAGGTACTATAGCCGTAAATTAGGAAGTATAAACAAAAGCTGCCATAATGGCATAGGACTTATCCCTGACAATAACGAAAAGGGTGAATAGATATACGCCCCTGGAAGCAGTTTGCTGAAGGGAAAGTAAGCTCGTCCACTTATACAAATACAGAACAAAGGACCGTAAAAATGGGTCCTTTCTTGAAAGTGGGAATTAAGGAATTCTTCCCACTTCCCCTACGAGCTGGATACTAAAAGCAAAGTTGCTTGTCCACCAGTTAGAATATGGAATGAAGGCCACAGAAACGGGCCTTTCAAAGACGTGGGAGTAAAGAAATTAATCCCACATCCTGCAAGTCGGTCTCTCCCTATAATCAATCATCAGTGTTAGACCTGGCATCCTTGGCATGGTTTCCCGTAACTTTTGCCTACGGACCTCCTATTTTTTACTGCTTTGCTGATTTTGTTTTTGCTGGTTTTAGGACTCTGAGCACTTTACCACTGCTAGCCAGTGCTAAAGTGCATGGGCTCTGTCTTTAAAACATGGTAACGTTGGTTTATCCACAACTGACATATTTAATTTACTTTTAAGTCCCTAGTAGAGTGCACTACATGTGACTTGGGTCTGTAAACTAAATGCTACTAGTGGGCCTGCAGCACTTATTGTGCCACCCACTTAAGTAGCCCTTTAAACATGTCTCAGGTCTGCCACTGCAGAGTCTCTGTGCAATATGTAGGTTATTATTAACTGCCAAATCGACCTGGCAAGTTAACTTACTTGCCAGGCCCAAACTTTCCTTTTTATCACAAATATTTCACCCCTAAGGTGGGCCCTGATAGTTAATGGGCAGCGTGAAATGTATTTGTAAAGCAAGGCATGTACTTTTAAGTTGTACATGTCTTGGTGGTGAAATGTACTTATATTCTTTTTTCACCACTGCAAGGCCTATCTATAGGATAACATTGGGACTGCCTAAGTACATTTTATAAGTGTAGTTTCCAATTGGAAGAGGATGGGAAACCCAAATGTGGTGTCTCTGGACTCACAATTTAAAAACACAACTTGTGGCGAAGTTGGTTTTTAAATTGTAGCTCTGAAAATGTGGCAAAATGTCACCGAAACCATTTGGTGTTTTCTGCCTGTCCCTGGATTACGAATCTGGGGTTGTTACAGCTGAATTCCTGCACTCCATCTAGACATCCCCACACAAAGAAAGGGTAGGTGTGACTGAGCAGCTATCTGCATGTTGATGAGTCATCCTGAGCAGGATGGGAGGGAGGAGCTGACACTTTTACACCTGAAAGGGCTGTGTCCTGTTCCCACACAAAGGATTGCATACCCTCCTGGAGTGAGTGTGGAGCAAGGGCAGGAAAGGCAGGTTCTTGTGCACTTCAAAGCATCTCTATGAAGCCTCCCCACTTCAAAGGACAAACTGGGTATAAGTAGCGGGCTTCTGACACCTACTCAGAACACTACTGAACCTGAGCACATTCTGCCAGGAAGGACTGCTGTGCTGTAGGAGGCACTGCCACTTTGCTGAACTGCATTGGTGTGTTGGCCTGCTGCTTCTTGCTTGGGAGTGAGAAGGACTGGACCTGCTCTTTACATCCCAGAACCAAAATAAATAATCTCCAAGGACTTGCTGGCTTGATTCTTGTTTCTAAAGTCTCAGGGATATCAACGACTTCACCTCTTTCTTCAACTCAGCACCAGGACTTTACTTGCTGTAAGTCTTGCTCTGCCTAGTTGTGATCAGAACCACACATTACTGTCTGGACAGTCAGATCTGCAGGGATGGGCACTTTGCCTGTTCATTCCTGAAGGAATTTCTAGTGTGCAATTGGTTTGCAGACCCTCCTCCATGGATGTTATTGCTTGGGTATCTAGTCTAAGTAAAGGAATCTACGGCTTGAAGTCTCTATCAGTTGAACAAGTGCCTTACCTTCGGTAACACCTTATCTGGTAGAGTCTATATTTAGCCACTGTTAGAAATGGGATCTCTGGTTGGCTAAGGCTTGCGCCAAAGCCAGGCAGAGACCACCACTCTAGTCAGGGCGAGGGAGTTACACGCCAAAGATAACCCCTGCTCACCCCCTTGGTAGCTTGGCACGAGCAGTCAGGCTTATCCCGGAGGCAATGTGTAAAGCGTTTGCGCACGCGCACAGCAACAACATACCAGGCACACTACAAAAGGAACTCCACACAAGGTTATATCAAAAATAGCCTTTGTATTCTCATAACACATTAGAATAGTACTCACACAATATACATGGTGCCACCTGGCACTAGGTCATATTTACAAGGGAATTATTTACACATGACAGGGCCACTTGGACCACTGTCAGAACCATCACAAAGTGAACTTAGTAAAAGTAAAACAGATCATCACCGTACAACCAGTAAACACTGGTAATCACTGTACTTAGCATCAGCCTGTAACATAAACTACATTATGCACAGTATCACATCAGGCACAAATTACATTCTGCGCCAACCTCACCAGCATAAACACATTATGCCATCACCTCACAAGTCTAAACGCATTAGACCCTAACCTCCTAAGTATAAATCACATTAGGAAATAATCTCAGGGGAAAATAACTCACAACCTAAACGCATTAGGAAGTAATAACCTCATAGTAGAAAGAACCATAGCAGAGGTATAAATCACATTAGCCTATAAATCCTAGGAAAGAATTTTACCAACATATAAAGCACACTAGGGCCTGGCGCCCTATAAACCTCTGTCCCCCTGGCCAACTGGCCATCTCAAAAGGGGGCTCAAATGCCCTGTGTCCCAAGAGTCAGGGTGCGCTGCCAAAGCAGCGAAAGTCAAGGGTGCGCAATCTTGCGCAGGCCTAAACGTTGCAGCTGGCACTAAGTGCTGCGCAGCTGTGAAGATCTGGGGCACAGGAGTCTATTTCCCTCCTACCCCGTACCAAGGAAATGCCCCCGAAGAAAGGCCTACACGTTGCAGCTGCCCACTACTTGCTGGGCAGCTGGGAAAGTTAAAACTGCGGCCTGGGCTCTCCCTGGGCCCTTTGAATCTATATGCAAAAGGTTGCAGCTGCCCTCTATCAGGCGGGGCAGCTGTAGGACTGGGGAGCACGGGCCCCTCTAATCAACCAATATGCCATCGTTGGAGCCCCACGGGGCTCTGAAAATAATTAGGCCAAACGTTGGAGCCATCTAGGCTCTGGGAACACTCATGCGCCATGGTAGGAGCCACGCAGGCTCCGAAACAACTAAGCCCCTCTCGTTGGAGCGGCCCGCTGCAAGACGGGGCTGCCCAAAATGAGAAAATGGCACTGTGCCTCGAAGGGCACCAAGAACAGGGAGTCCCCACTCACCGGGACTCTGGCGCAGGACTCGTCCGGTCTCCAGGCTGGACTCGGGAGGCGGCATCACTCTCTTCACCCGGGCCCCCTCCTGGGACCCGGGACTCGCATCCGCAAGGCCGGCACTCCGCGGGGCTTCCCTTCCTCACGGGAGCCCCGTGCTGCTCTCCCTTTTCACCCGGGCCCCCTCCTGGGACCCGGGACTCCTATCTCCAGGCGTGCGGGGCTCTCCCCGGCTCATGGGAGCCCCGCGCTGACTTCCGGCCACTAGCAGGAAGTCCCACCCTCAACCAGGCAACCATGCCTGTCTTCCGGGTCGCGCTGGTAGCGGCCCGGAGGAAAGTTCCAAAAGCGGCTCGGGCCGCGGTGGCGAAATGCGGGGTTGGCTCCCGCATTAGAATAAAGATACCGGCAGGGTGGGCACCCGCCGGGACGGCACATAAGCGGGGTGGGCACCCGCTCGTCTCCCAACAATTTCGGGGGAATCCCTACGCTGGGGATTCCCTCAAGGCAACAGGCAGCGCCATGCTGCGAAGCCCCAGACCTCCTCTTCTGGGAAATAAAGTGCTCTGCAGGCAAGGAAGGGAAGCGCTCACCAGGCGCTAGGATAAAAAACCTTTAAGTTAAAAGATAAATTAAAAGGTCCCACAAGAAAGGGTCTTCAAGGTCCAGGGGCAAGGCAGGGCCCAGGGAGGCAAGCCCTCATGGCAGCCCCAGCAGCAGCACGCCCCTGGCAGATTCGAGTCCAGGAACAAGAACAATTTCATGGGGTCACAGCCCCTTCTTTTATACACAGTTTTTCCTTTGTCACCCAGCACAGGGCTGGGGGAAAACCAGATGCAACTGGTTTGGGGGAGCTTTGGAGCACTTTGTTTTGCTCAGCTCCTCTCTCCTTTCACAGAACAGGCTAGGGACATCAGACGCACCACAGGGGGTGGAGCCAGCATTGTGGAGGGAAGGCCCAGCCCTATTCAGGTCCCAGGTGCACTCCTCCCACCCATCTGCATGGAGATCTCTCTATTCAGCCCTGCGCTGACTCACCCTGCCCCTCCTGGAGCCACACACACCTCCCAGCCCCTGTCACTCACAAGCCAGACATGCAATTCACATCAGGCAGGCAGACACAGAGCACACAGAAATGCCAACTTCTAGAAGTGGCATTTCTACACTAGTTATAATAAATCTGCGCACACCATTGCGCAGCATTTATTCTCACGAGTTCGCACATACTAAACTCGACCCTGCACTCCCCTCATACCAGGAATTACCATGGACACACATATCCCCCATGCATTCCTATGGGAGGGCAGGCCAATCTCACCACACGCACTCAGCGCGCATGCACTTTACACTGGACCACAGTGCTAAAGTGCCCAGAGACTTAAAACTACTAACATACAAGGCAAAAAGTTTAGGGTGAACCTGCCAAAAAGGGCCAAGTTCACCAGCCACAAATACCGTACCGACCCACTCATCCTCTGAGAACGGATTTCTAGGGACAAAGGTGACCCCTTTCAGGGCCCTAGTTTTGACATATCAGTTGTCAGTGTTCTTCATGGCTCCGCGCTTCTGATATAAAAAGTCATGAAAAGAAAAGGCAGGATGGCGGCTTTATAGCCACCGCAACGTCACTTTTGGCATGGACGACGCTGTCGATGGAGGTGGAGTCGATCGACGCCACCTATCGGTGCACATTGGTACTGCTTATGAAACATCTTCCGGATTAAGTCTGAGGCCTAGGAAAATTCAGAACCAATGCATCGCCTGCCATGAGATCACGATTAACACATCAAAGCTGCCGCATGGAGTGGGACTTGCACATCGTACTTGGCACCACCACATCGCCTCCGGAATCACCGCATCTGAACCAAAGCATCAATGCATCGGCTGCAGCGCCTAAGGAACCGCTGCACTGGAATCAGCACTTTGTCCAGAGAACTGACGTGTCGCCACTACTGCATGGAGAAATCCGGCGCAACCTCAACTGTGTGGGGAGCATCGACGCATCGCACCCTTTGCTCAGCGGGCCTGTGCTCCATTGTGATGTGTTCATTGTGTTACTGTTTGATGTGTTACACAAATACTTTACACATTGCCTCTTAAGTTAAGCCTGCCTGCTCTGTGCCAAGCTACCTGGGGGTGAGCACAGGCTAATTTTTGCTGTGTACCTGACTTACCCTCAATTGTCTCGTAACCTGAGAGATATC
The DNA here is from genome assembly GCA_963921515.1 of Calotriton arnoldi. Classification (NCBI taxonomy): domain Eukaryota; kingdom Metazoa; phylum Chordata; class Amphibia; order Caudata; family Salamandridae; genus Calotriton; species Calotriton arnoldi. The sequence continues at coordinate 216,590 of CAWUFW010012110.1, forward strand.
AACATCTCTAACCTTTCCATCTTGAGCAAGAATCTGCTTGAACCTCCAACTACCATGAATAATTTGGAAGAGTTAACGGATCATTACTTCAACACTATGTCTAATATTCTCGACTCTGCAGCCCCGATGCTACTTAAAAGGATTCCTTGCAAACAATCCAAACCTTGGTTCAGTGGTACCCTTAATGCCCAACGTCGCAATCTAAGGCTCTCTGAGAGACGTTGGAGAAATGCCCCCTCCACTTCTAGCCTCGAACAGTTAAGAAAGATGAGAAGTTCTTACAACAAACACATTCGCAGCGCTAAATCAGAACATTTCAGAGATCAGCTTGACAGCGCTAAAAACCGTCCCAGGAAACTGTTTGATATCATCAAACAACAGGCTAATCCTATGCCAGCAATCAAAATCGCTGGACCCAGTGAGGAGGACTTCTCAGCGCACTTCGCTGAAAAGTCTAGAAATATTGAGCGGGAACTGCAACGGGCCGCTGAGAATTTGCTGTCTATGAGTTCCGAGGGTTTGCCTGCTCACACGGCAGTTTGTGCCCCGCTTTACCTCACAGACTACACACCCAAAAACAATGCCTGCTGGAATACCTTCCGAACTCCTGACTTGAAAGAGCTGTCACTTTCCCTGGCTTCTCTGAAACCTTCCAACCATTACAAGGACCCACTCCCCGCCAAACTGCTCAAAGACCTCAACTTGGCAGTTCTGCCTCTCTGGTCCAAGATCATCCAACAATCTCTCTTACAGGGGAGGATTCCAGACTGCCTTAAAATGGGGCAAGTCACACCCATCCCCAAGAAAACCAATGCAGACCTAACAGATCCCAGTAACTTCCGGCCGATCACCAACATCATGTCTTTAGCGAAATTGCTCGAGAAATCTGTTCACACACAGCTCTGCGAACACATTGAGAAATTTCAGCTCCTAGACCAACATCAATCAGGCTTTAGATCAGGTCATAGCACAGAAACAGCGCTAACTCACATTGTTGATGATGCATTGAGAGCTCTGGACCAAGATACACCCTGTCTGCTAATCCTGCTGAACTTGTCCTCTGCTTTTGACACTATCAAACATGACAACCTGATTAATCTTCTTCAACACAGGATGGGGCTATCGGGCCCTGTCCTTAATTGGTTCTCCTCTTTCCTGCATAACCGAACACAAAGAATCAAAGTCAACCAATCTTTGGCGGCCAGCACTTCAGTCTCTATTGGGGTGCCTCAAGGTTCTGCACTTTCGCCCACACTCTTCAACCTATGCATGGAACCTCTAACTGCCATTCTAAATGATTCAAATATTCAGTACCACATGTACGCGGATGACACTCAACTATATTTGAAGATCTCCTCTCCAGATGACATTAAAACTCTTAATATAGCGCTTCAAAAACTCAACAATGGCTAACACATAACCACCTTTACTTAATTCTCTCAAAACGGAATTTCTCCTGATTTCCCCACGCAACCACGAGGCTCCCACGCATAACTGGATCAAAAATCTCAGCACTCAACTGCACACCGCATTTGGTGGACTCCGCCTGTTCTCTAGGGGTCACCCTAGACAAATTTCTAAACATGCAAGGTCACATCAGTGCAACCATTAAGAGTGCCAACCATCAGCTCAACACTCTTAGGAAAATCAAACCGTTCCTACCTCCCGAAGACATGCAATCAGCAGTCCAATCCTTAGTTATCTCACGAGTAGAATATGGATTGGTAACCCTAGCTGGTCTTCCTAAATCTAGGTTAGCGCCGCTAAGAGCTACTCTGAACGCCTCTGCTAGACTAATCACTGGCTCAAGAAAGCATGATCATATCACACCTGACTTAATCCAGCTTAACTGGCTCCCCATTGAAGCTAGGATCCGTTTCAAGATAGCCTGCCTGACACATAAAGCTATACATTTCAATAGCCCCGTTTACCTGGCAAAAAACTTGAGCTTTCCGGTGCCAGAAGAAATTTAAGAAGCTCCAATACCCTACTACTGAAACCTGCGAAATTCAATAGAAAAGAACTTACAATCGCACCTTCTCAGGGCTGGCTCCAAGAATTTGGAATGCCTTACCGACGGAGATCAGAGCCAACCCTTCGACTGCCTCATTCAAAAAACAGGTCAAATGGCTACTATTGGAAGAACTGCATCAGCAATAGCCTCCTTGTCATTTGCTAGTCAATTACCATACATCTCCGACAAGCTTCTTTACCTTGTGTTGAAATATATGACAATTTAATTTCACTTTATGTTTGTAACTCATGCTTGACAATCATTTTTACTTGGGGTTTAATATGTATCTCATCTGTCTTTGAAGTAAGGCGATGATGACACTGTTTCGGCCGCATCTGAGTGGGCTGTTTACTGTCTGTTCATCTTCTACCTACTCTCCCCTAGCGCCCTCAGTTATTTTATGCCTCAGGTTCCTCGCATTTTGCCTTATTGGGTGTGCTTGGGTGTTTTATTGTATGCTTAACAATTTACTTTCACTTTATGCTTGAAACTAGTGCTTGACAATCATTTCTACTGGAGGTTTATAACGTATCTCGTTTGTATTTGAAGTAAGTCGATGCTGAAACTGCTCGGCCTCATCTAGGTTGGCTGTTACCGGTTTGTTTACTTGCTTTTTTTGTAAATGTATTTATATTGTCTCTGTACGTAAACGTCATTTTTCCTCTTTGTACAGCGCTCTGATACCCGGTTGGGTCTTGTTCGCGCTTTATAAAACTTTTCAAATAAATAAAATAAAATAAATTACCCTGACTAGGATTGTGGTTCTTGCTTGGACAGGGTGCATACTCTGCCAACCAGAAACACAATTTCTAATGGTCAGTGACTGGAGAGAAGACACAGAACCACGTTTCCTCCAGACAGACCTTAGGGTGAAAGCAAGCCTTAATGTGTAAGGCATGTAACACAGGAATTCACAAATGCGGTTTAGCACATTAAAAGCGAGGCTTATTCGCTGTGCAAGAGTTAGGGGAAAAGCAGCAAAAAGGGATTGTGTTTTATAAAGATGAAGAATGAAGTGTGACATTCAGTGTGACTGAGTGCACTGTGCAGATATAAAAGAGCCCCTCATTCATTCCAATGGAAGCACTTCCTGAAAGGTGGAATGACACAACAAGCAGCCTATATTGTGAGTATGTGTACATTTATTGGGTTATGTCTGTCAACAGACCGTCACAATGAAATATATATGTTGCCTTCATCGGTTGTCTCCTTTATTCATAAAAGAATAAGGCCAGAGGGCAGCATTTTATTTTTTGAACATGAGCGTCATTCTCTATTTCTCATCTCTGTGGCTGGTACCTTGCTAGATGTCTTCCTGTGGTTTGGGGGCCTGAGCACTGCTGTTCCCCAGGCCCTAGGCCATGCCCCATGACCACCCCACTTCACACCTAGGAGAGACGAGGTGACCACGTGTGAATCCAAAGCGCAGACAGTGTTGTAGACTTCATCCTGCTGCGCCGTCCTTCTGCCATGGGGGGGGGGTGATACATCTCCCGCAGCCCCTCCCTAGAGGGGGAGATAATGCTCACCCTCCTGCAGCAGGGGCATATTGTAAAATGATGGCCACCCCTGCAGAACATGGTGTGGGGCTGGGGCGTAGCTTGGTCAGTAAGACTGAGGGAGGGTGTGAGCTCTAGATTTTCGGACAATCACGCTGGCGTATCATGTTAATCGTTATGAAGGAAACAGTGCAAACAGTGGAAACGGAAAGGATGGTGGATTGTAAGTAGTTAAAATACAAAATACAGAATTTAGTAAAATAACCATGGGGCATATTAGCAAGACCGGCGATAAAATTATCGCCGTTTTAGCGGCAGGAAACTGCCGCTAAAACGGCGATAATGAGCTTGCTAATATGCGTTATGGAATTCCAATAGAAGCCCAGGTTAGATGTCCTGCACATCTAACCTGGGCTTCTATTGAATTCTATAACGCATATTAGCAAGCCCATTATCGCCGTTTTAGCGGCAGTTTCCTGCCGCTAAAACGGCGATAATTTTATCGCCGGTCTTGCTAATATGCCCCCCAGTTTTAAGACCTTCAAAACAGAGGTGAGTGTGTGTTTGTTCTGAGTGAGTATTTAAAAATCCGAAGAGAAATCGAAGTCATCTTACCATACCCGACTGAAAGCTCCTGTACCCACTATTTATTAAATAATACATTTATTAGAGGGGTGTTACACCCCAAACACCCCCCCCCTGAAGCTACGACCCTGTGTGGAACCCCTGAAACTTCATAGGCCTCCTGCTGCATGAGCTGGGACCCCTGAAGGGTGGGGGCCCCTTGCATTGCAGGGGCTGCAGGGGTTTACGTTACCCATCTGTTCAGAGGATTTCTTAAGCAGTTGGAAGCGTCTGGTTACACTAAAATTAGACTCCATAAAAGGGTCATCTCGGGTGTCCATGACCTGGAGTGTTGTAACCCCAAAATCCTAACTAGAGAAAGAGTACACGAGAGGTGCTTGAAACTTATTTAATAAAGTTATGTATTTTTTATTTGAAAAAGTTTTATATAGCGCTGGCTACACCCAGAGGTATCAGAGCGCTTTACATGAGTAGGTAGAATTGCTTCAAAAACATAGTTACATAATAACAACAGTTTCAGGTACGTAGATTACTGGGGATACATGAGTAACAACGGTATGGATCAGGTGTGGGGAAGAAAAAGCAGGCAGGGTGAGAGAGAATTGGGGGAGGGAGGGAGGGAAAAGAAGAGGAAGAATAGAGAGTGAGGGAGGGGAAGGGAACACAACAGGGTGACGAGAAAAGAGATAGTGTCCGACGATCAGGAGGGTAGGTGCCAGCCAAGGGGGGAACCAGAGCCAGACTCCTCAATAGTTGCGTAGGGCAACTCCACCGGTCATCGGCCAAAGGTTGCTCGGTCGCCGAGGTACATCCGAGGGTTGAAGTATCAGTCTCGGGGAGGTCTTCAAAAAAGGATTCAAAGAGAGCGCCTATCACGGTGTGCAGTGCTGAGTTACCAGCGATAATGGGAACATTCCCAAACCTCCGCTATGTGTGAATCCCTTAACACTGTGGACTCTCTCAGAGGGGTATCTGAGACTCAAGGGCATAAATGCAGGATCCCTCCCCAACAAGGGGAGAAGGAGTGCTTCGGCAAGGGGCACCTTAGAGGAGGCCAATAAAGGCCATTTTCCGCTACGTGTGAATCCCTTAACACTGTGGACTCTCTCAGAGGGGAATCTGAGACTTCGGGGCAAAAATGCTAGATCCCTCCCCAACAAGGGGAGAGGGAGTGCTTTGGCAAGGGGCACATTCAAGGAGGCCGTTTAGGGACAGTTGAGCGGTAGGGGAGGACCTATAAAGTAGAATGGGGGAAAAGAGAGTAGGTACGCTGGTACAGACGCCTACTGCCCTAGGGCAGCTAATGTAGGGGGTGGTAGGAAAAAGCCAAGAAAATAATATGAATAGTCTGCCAAAAGGAACGTAACTTAATCAAAATCAGATACCCACATGGTCTAAAATGGGAGGGCTAGCAGTAAAAGCGAGTTAAAGGGCGAGGAGAGCTTAGGCTGGATGTGGGGAATGCAAAGGTGAAGCTAAACATAGAAACAGTCCTATGGATCAAAGAGGGTAGTGGGGGAATAGAAGGGGTTAGCATGCTGATCGGGTCAGGCAGACCGGCCAGGGGGATAGAGCATCAGGGGAACATCTCAAAGTCACAGTAAGCACGCAGTAGTGCAGAACTGCATCAGTTACTAGAATACAAAAACACAGCTTTGTATAGACGAGGGAAAAAGAAACACCTGAACAAAAACGACTAAACATCATAAAGTCACAAAGTCAACAAAGAACCAGACAGATCAAGGACAAGGAATCCACAGCACCCTGGGCCGGCCTCACGACACCGTGCTGGCGCATCCTGCTATGGGGAAGGGTCAGAAGAGGGGGTGAAGTGGTCTGGTTACATTAAAATTAGACGCCATAAAAGGGTCATCCGGGTGTCCATGACCTGGAGTGTTGTAACCCCAAAATCCTAACTAGAGAAAGAGTACACGAGAGGTGCTTGAAACTTATTTAATAAAGTTCTGTAATTCAGTAACATTTGGGGGGATTTAAGTGGAATCCCACATAATTATACAAATTGCAAATATGTCATTTAGTGCTTTTATTTAATTGAACAATGCACAAAACAAAGCGACATGAGCAACAGCTGCTGGCGTTCTGTGCATTCGTGCTATTCTCAAGCACTCGTGGTTAAAATTTTCATGCAAACCGCACGTAATCACACAGCGCGGGCAATGGCATAATTTCCGGAATTTCGCATTACGCAAAATGTCCTGAAATTCTTGAAAATATATGACTTACTCTGGCATAATTTAAATTTCACCCGGCCTAGAGAACATATTTTGCGTGGGGGACAACCCTGGTGTTGGGGCTATCTTTCAGCCCACGTGTGTGGCTGAGCAGTGCCGTAACGAAACTTGAGGGGGCCCTCTGCAAAGTACATGGAAGGGCCCCCCTCCAAACTCACTCAGGAGCTCTCAGGCAAGGGTACTGTGCTGAAGGGGCCCTGTGGAGCTCGGGGGGGTCCCCCGCACTGCGGGAGCTGTCGGGGCTGCCCGGGCCTTTGTTACGCCGCTCTGCTGGGCCTAGTAGCTGTGACAGGAGCGGATCAAACCAGGGTCAATGGAAGTCCTGGCGGGAGGAGCAGGCATTTGCGGCTCCCCAATGTTAAATGATATCCAAGATTTCTTTGAGGTATGACATGATAATGATTGTGTTACACTACTGCTGCAGAGGAAGAAATAAGTTCATGCCTGGTTGAGGTCCCGGAAGTACATCCTTCTTTTGTTTGCCTTTTATTGGTCTTCAATTGTAAAGTTTATTCAAGAGAGTTGTAGAATATAAGAAGATTTAGACAACCTTATTTTACAGGGCTTCCATTTTTGACTTTGTTGTTTTTTTGGAAGAGATCAGGAGCAGTTTAGTAGTTCAGTCCTTTTGAAGAAGGGCCCGAGGTTGGGGGGGTATGGTGGGGTGGACGGTTGTTCTATAAATAACCCTGGCCTGTAAATGTCTCAAATACTCAATCTAACCCTCCAAAAGCATGTTTGTATAAAGGACTATGTCACATTTTCTGGCACTTTGGAATAACAAGATCACTGATAGACATTTATTTTGGTCCTTTGGCATTTCTTGCCTTTCTTTGATAATTAGCCCCTGAGTATTTTGGACTATTTTGAGTGTGTTATTCATAAATAAAAGACTTTTTGGAGTTCCACAAGGTCCCTGATCTCATGTATTGGGACTGATAGTTACCAGATAACCCTGCAGGATTGCTGAGTGGGTTGTGTTTGGTTTGTAGTCCAACTGGCTTTCTTATTCAATGTTGGTGCCGTGAACCAGAGGGTCAGAAACTGACCCCTGTGGCCCGGGGGTTTGGGGGTGGTCAGATAGTATCAGGACTACGGCCAGTGAAGAGGGTCACACTGCTAAAGTGAGGTGCAGCCCCACAGGCCACCTCCCCACTGTCTCAGGAATGTTGTCCTGAGGCTGAGCAAGGTCACCGATACAGCTCTTCCCTGAAAGAAGTCTCAAGCCGTGAAGGTGGGTGTGCAACCTGTATCCTGAGGAATTGGGCAAGTAGACTTACCGCGTCTGTGACAGCCTGTGACATTGTGTTTGCTCATGCTGACCATAGTCATTCATGCTGTGCTGGAGTATTTAGCCTCACTCTCATGCTTAGCAGCTCCAAGCGAAGGTTCACAAGCAATCTGCTCAGCATCCTGAAGTTTACTATTCTGGTATCTGTTCTTTCAGTTACTGGCACCTTTCTCACAAGAGCATTATACACCTGCAATGATCTAACTGTTTTGGTTTCTGTCACATGTTTTTGTTATTCTTATTGTGTGCAAAAGACTATACAATGTCTGTGTGTTGGAGGGCAGAATTCACATTATATGCTCACTGCATCCAAGGAAGCCTTTGTCACTCTATCTTGTCATGTCACAGATTTCTCTTTTATAAATGTGCTCAGACTTTTGCAGTCCTACGAGTTGATTTTGCTTTGACAACCTGCCGCTCAGACTGGACTCCCACAAACAGAGCAGGTTAACCCCGGGGCTTACCCTGCACCAGGGTACAAGACGCTAAAGCATGTGGACAATCCCAGCTCACCTGCTTGAGACTATCTGAGAAAAGAACGATAAAGGCATTAACTGAGTGGCTCCTTTTCATCCTTGGCTTGTGAGCTTCAAGATTGCTTGTAGAGAGCAGGCTTTGAATGACGTGCATATGATAGACACTTTGAGGAGTTGCCCATAGAAGGGATGGCATACTTTGAGAGGATACCTGTAGCTGATCAGATGAACTATGAGGGAAAGATGAAAGCTCTGATCAGATGGTTCAGGCTGAAGTCTGCTCAGAACCTTCAGAGACACAAAGATAGCAAAAGAGTGGATAATGTTTGAAGCTTGAATTCAAAGAGTGTTGCATGACTAGAATGAGAGGGTGAGAGGGATGGAGGCCAAGTATGTTCGTGCCTTTACTCAGTTGATGGTAAGAGTTAGACTCAACGAGTAGTATTTACCCCACTTAGGCAATACCCGCCACATCTGAACTAGAACTCTCGCGGCCAGACTCTGGAACTCTCTCCCAGCCTCCATCAGAGGGATCCAGAATCACCTTGTCTTTCGCAAAGCCATAAAGACCTGGCTTTTTCCGGCGTAATTCCTCTTTCAGCTTTTATAGTCTCATGTCTTTGGTTGCGCTGGGACGCCCCGTTGCTGGGGCAGTCATGCGCATTACAAATCTTATAATAATAATAATAATCTGACAGAAGAGTCCAAAGAAACATGCAGTTTAGCTGATAAGTGGATATCTAGCAGGGTTAACAAAGGGCTGGAACAGCATACATTTATGCCAAAAGGAGAGAGGAACCCTCAATAGGTTCATTCCAAAGAGGAGGGTAAGGGCCAATCAACTAAAGGACACAGGCAAAATGGGATTTGGTTTCCAAGTCAGGAACAGCACAAGGAGAAGAGAGGACAGGAATGATCATGATATCCGAGAATGTCTGGTAAAAGAACCTGTACCAGCTGAACCCTTGATAGCGAGTGTGTTGACTATGAATGAAGGGACCTGATAGAGACCTGTGGCACTCAACCCGATAGCAATGGACATATGGTAGAGGTACCCAGATGCTCTTAAGCAAACCCATCCAAACTACCATGGGGTTTGTTTGGAAGCTGGTATCAATGTGAGGAAGGCACCTGCCCTGAAGGATAAAGATGCTGATAGGAGTATGGTTGAGAGGAAGTATCTCAAACCAGAGGGGATTCTCCCTGGTAACAATGGCATAGACATAATAGCCAATGGAGATGACATGGAGTACCCAATTGCCAGGTTGAAGTATAAATCAAGGCCAATAGAGATGAGAAAAAAACACAGTGCCCGATGTGTCATGGGCAATGATTTGAATGCACTTTGATTAGTACCAGGATGAGAAACCTACATGGTTTGGACCACGTCAGATGTATGGGCCAGGACACAGACTGTACACCAGTCTCAGGAAGAGATTGGGAACAGCCAAGTGTTGCAAGGACCAGAAAAATCTTGTAATAGGATCTGGGCAAACTTGAGAAGGCACATGCTGTTGTTTCCATCGCACCTGCTCCACAGGGATAGGTGGATGAAATGCCCCTGTGGATCAGATGTTGGAGTCTGGGTCAGACTCAATACCAGAAATTCCACCAGGCACCAGTTGAGTGCCCTACATTTGTAGGACTTTGGAAGAAAGTCCAGGAACAGGTCAGCAAGTGAATGTTTGGAAGGCATCATGCTTGCTGGGAGGATGGACTGTTCATAGTGAGCCCATGATTATTGAACTAGTAAGAGGCTAGTGGTTCCCCTAGTGCACAGGAGCTGCCTATAAGCTGGCAATAGCAGGACACCTAGGCTTTAGAATTACCCAGGATAGGTTAGGCCCTCTGTTCTTCTGGCCTTGGATGCATAGTAATAAAGAGAGGTTCTGTTGAACCTGCCCTACTTGCCAATTGCGTGCTAAGTCAGGTGGTAAGACCAAGGTATAGTTAGTGCCACTAGCAGTAGCAAGTGTTCCATTTAACAGGGTAGATGCTGACATTTTTCATCTATTTGAACCCCCTCAGCATCATGCAACAAGCATATATTGGTTGTGGTGGATCATGCCAGCATGTGTCCTGAGGCGGATCCTCTGAGGAGCATGACTCTGAAGGTAGTAGCTAGGACATTCCTAAAGCTCTTTTTAAGGGTTGTACTTCCTAAGGCAGTGATTTCTGACAGTGGAACAAATTTTAACACCTTGTACAACTGAGATATGAAGGAACAAGTAGGTGTGACCTACTACTTCTCCATGGCATACCACCCAGACACCAGTGGGTAGGTAGAAAGATTTAACAAGGCAGTTAAGAGCACCCTTCACTTGCTATCCCTCCCTTTTTTTAAAAAATTGCCCCTGCCGCCTGCTTGAAACAAGAGGACCTGCACGATGCTTCCCTTTCATGTGCTGCCCCCAGCTTGTGGATCATGTGCTCCAGAAAAATCAGAAAGTGTGATAGGTAGGTCGAGCACCTGGCAATGGCTGCTGCGACTGACTAAGATTGACTATTAGTTCTTCCTTTGGTCACTGCTGGCCTCAGGGCCCCTCTGAAAGCTATCCTCACACTCTACTTTCTGCAGGTTGCTATTGTGTTTGCTTCACAACTCCGAGGGTGGCTTTTGCTAGTTACATCTTGTGTGATGTGCTTCTGAGCTGGACAGAAAGATCATTGGCCTGATGTGTGCATGACTGCATAAGAGGAACTGGCTTGATGAGAAACTGAGCTCTTAGGATTCACTGGTCTGGTGCTGCAGTGCATGGACACTGGCCTGATAATGGTGTGATTGCTCCAAAGAAGCGGTCTGGTGCTTGGGTAAAAGCTCTGTTGGACCTGACCCTCTCTGCAGGGTCATCCTCAAACTTTTGCCCTCCTCCTCCCCTTTCTGCTGGATTCATTTTTGTTGGCTTTAGGACTCTGGGCACGTTCACTGCTAACCAGTGCTAAAGGGCTGGTGCTCTCTCCTTAGGGAAATGTGATAACATTGGCTTATCCCCAGCTGACACATTTAATTTACTTATAAGTCCCTAGTAAAGTGCACTACATGTGCCCAGGGCCTGTAAATCAAATGCTACTAGTGGGCCTGCAGCACTGATTGGGCCACCCACTTAAGCAGTCCTTTAAACATGTCTCAGGCCTGCCATTGCAGAGCATATGTGTGCAGTTTAAACTGCCATGTCAACCTGACAAGGTAACCTCTGGCCAGGCCCAAACCTAACACACATATGTTACCCGTAGGGTAGGCCCTGGACAGCCCAGAGGCAGGGTGCCATTTATTGAAAAAGCAGAGCTTGTAATTTTAAGTTTTACATGCCCTGGTAGTAAAAAACTCTTACATTCGTTTTTTCATTACTGCATGGCCTGTCTCTCCCATAGAATAACAATGGAGTTGCCTTACCACATTTTATAAGACTAATTTCCAAATGGGAAGAGATGACCCCTTCACGTTTGGTGCCTCCGGAATCACAATTTAAAATCCTAATTTATGGTGAAGTTGGGCTTTAAATTGAAATTCTGAAAATGCCACTTTTAGAAAGTTGGCATTTTCTTGGTTTAGCCATTTGGTGCCTGCTGTCTGTCTCTGATCACATGTCTGGGATGGGTGACAGCTGGGCTTTGTGTATTCCCCCCTAGACAGCCACACACAATGGGAGCTTAGGTGTGACCTGACGGGCCATCCTGGGAGGATGGGAGAGAGGAGCTGGCCCCCGCCCCACTTACACATGCGTTCAATTGGTGGGATGAAAGCACAACCTGTTCAAATGTTGCAATTTCATTAGGAAGGCTGTAACTGGGAGGGCAGAATGTGGACTTATTGCGTAACCCTGATACTTCAACCTTGTTGGTATATTCCTTGTTCTTGAAGAATACGTGAACTGCACAGGAAGGGAAGACTATGACATACACTCATCCATGCTGACGGAGAAACTGAGAGAAAAAGGGTACCCCAATAAACTACTCAAACACTCAAGGAAATGGGCCTGGTTCACACCAAGAGAGGAACTGTTGTAAAAAAAGCCCAAAACTGCAATGACCAGACTAGTTTGTGTGTTTATGTTTGGCCCGCATACCAATATACTCAAAAAGGTCATTCGCCAAAACTGGCATCTCATCAAAGAAATGGATGATGATTTGCAGATACCACTCAGGACCATGGACGACAAACAAAGAAAACCGGACACCTTTCGTCCCTTTTTGAACCTCCAACCCATTCAAGGCCACCATAAATGTGGAAATTGTCTTTCCTGCAGCTCCACAATTGAAGGCACAGTATATACAAACGGCCAAGAACAATGGATACATAAAGAGTTCTCAAATTGCAAAACAAAAAATGTTGTTTATGCACTCATCTGTCCTTGCTCGCAAATATATATTGGTAAAACGACCCAAGAAGGTCGACAAAGAATTGCGCAACATCGCTCTAGATTGAAGAATAAAGTGCAGGATGCACCTTTAGTCCATTGGACTGTATTAAGTACGATCAGACCCAACCCAAGAGGTGGAGATCCGAAAATAGCTTTAATAAGGAGAGAGGCATACTTGATAATGAAGTTTAATACAGCCTCCCAAGGGCTTAACGAAATGACGGAAATTAATAGACTGTAACATCCCCCTTGTTTATTCTTTGCTATGACATGGATTAAATGACTGCAGGTGGGCCATAAGTTCTTATTTTATTGAGTAGCGATAACTCTGTGTCACATTTGGTTGAACGTATTGGAATGACACAGCTATTTTTTCATTTGGTTTAGACCCGCTACAACATTGTAACAAAGAATCTTCATCACGGGAACCAAGTGAGGTTTCTACAACTTGATGCAAGTTTATTAATCAGCCGTAGCATAAATAAATTGAAAGTGCTCCAAGTTAAAGTCGCAAATGTTAGGAACGATTTCATAGATCTGCCATTTCACCTAATGCGATGGTGCTCATTAAGCAGCTTCAACAGATAACATCATGCCGCCATTGAATAAGCATGCCCCCTCCTCTTTAAATTTTAAAGCTCTGAACTTTATAAATTCTATTGTCAACTTCGCTGTTTACCAACTGAAAGTGCGCATTTTAAGCAACTTCAGTAAGACATTTGAGAATAACGGTTAACACCTTGTTGCTGCCAAATTGAGTGTATTTGACATTAACCGTTTAACTAAATCTCATAAACTGTTTTTTTCTGTAGAAACTATACCAACACACATCGAACGATTACTTTTTGGAAACAAGCATTAAAATTGGAATTCATTGGGCCATATTATCAAGAACACGCAATAAATATCGATAATCGCGATTAGCGAGTTTTTCATTATCGCCCTCTATCGCTGAATTACATCGCCGTGTTAGCGGCGTATTAGCAACGCTTTGCTAACAGGCGAAGTACAATCCAGCGATAGACTGCGATAATGATCATTAGCGTGTGAAATCCAGCGATGATTTCTAACCCTGGGCGAAGTACTACGCTACGCTCGCGTAGTTTGCGAAGTTTGCGCTACTTCGCACTACGCAAATTGCACGTAGCACAGTGCAAACACGCGTAGCGCAGCGGTCATTTTTTGCTTGCTCGTGGTCCTCAACGTCAAGTTGGCGACCGCGAGCAAGCAAAATGACATCCCGGCGAGACTTTTTCCACGTTCGCGATCAGCAACATCAAGTTGCCGATCGCGAGCGTGGAAAATAAACCTCCCGGCGAGATTCTCAACGCGGGGAGGTCAGGTTTCTCATTGCGAGTGGTCGCGACCGCTCGCGACCGCTCGCGATGAGAAACTACCAGTCCGCGCTGAGAAAGCTGCCGCTCGAGTAGAAATCTACTCGAACGGCAGAAAATGACCGCTTGCACTGTGCAAGATGCGGTTTGCACTGATTGCACAGTGCGGACAAGCATCCAGCACTGTGCAATCAGTGCGAACAGCATTTTGCACAGTGCACTACGCAGTTCGCGTAGCTACGCGTAGCTCGCGTAGTGCGAAGTGCACTTCGCGTAGCTACGCGTAGCGCTACTACGCGAACTACGCCCAGGGTTAAATTTCACAGCGCTAATGAAAAGCTTGGTAATAGGGGAGTGTGTACTTAACCATACATTCCACCTCCCATAGGCAATAATGCTAAGTCGGGTTTTATTCAGGCGTTAGAATCATGCGATAATGGGGGCTTAGCGCGCCTTTTGTCATCGCTTCGCTGTTCAGGGGCAGCGTTGTTAATACCGCGATGTTGGTTTTGCGATCATTTCACATGTTGTCCTAGGAGGGAACGCCTACTTTGCATCTCATTAGCGATATCTATCGCTGTCATGAGATGCGTTGGAGACTCGGCCGCTAACATGCGCTAATGCATGTTAGCGACGCCTTGCTAATATTGAGATAATAAAATCGCCGCTTTTTCGGCGCTATGTGCCGAAAATGCGGCGATATATCTCTTGATTATATGCCCCATTGTGTGCTCCAGTAGCGACACATACAGATAAAGGTAGATCCCTTTATGAAATAAGTTTAGTAGTGGAAAAGAGTGGAACTTGAGATCAAGAATTACATTATTTGATGTTACATTTTTTTAGTGTGTGACCAAGTCTCGGTCCTGAGGAGAACCCGAAAGATTCCAAGGGGTTCGAAACGCGTTGACCATGCTGGTTGGAAAAGATATTATTTTGTACAGACTATTAGCAGTCAGCAAACAAGGCAATTGGCCTGTTGCTTTACCACATAAAACCAACTAGCTTTTAATGGCAGGATGTATGTTTTGACTGATGTATAAAAGACAATTCCGCCATGTACTCTAATTAGGGATGAAGGACTGGTCTGCCTCACAATTGTTGTGTTTTTGTATCTGAATGTTTACAGTTTTGTTCGTTTCATTGTGATTGTGAAATATTTATATGTAAATAACCAGAACAGGTTGTTCTTCTAAGAAAGACATGCTTTAAAAGTTTATAACTGCTTCTTAAAAAGAATGAAAAAAATGAATGTGAAATATATCACTAAGATCACTTTAATCAAAAAAGTGGTTTTATTACTAAAAGGTTTAATTCAATTGAAGCACCCATACACTGTACAGTTTGTTTCATATTATCAGAGGCCTCTTTTGGGTGCGATGTATGGGCCCAATCCCCCCTTGTTCAAAACTGACTCTGTCACTGGCATTCTGTATCATCTCGGGCAGGTTTCTTTGACCTGTCTCATTTCAATCCACCGTTTGGTGCTAACCTTCTGTGTGATCCTGGGCAGATCTCCATCCATCCTTTATCTTAGTTCAGTGTTTTTATCACTACTGACACTTGGTTGTCTGAAGCAAAACATGAACTCTACTGCAAACACTCCATTTTATCTTGGGCAGGACCCTTCACCCCTCATTAAATCTGTATAATCCTCTTACCTCACTAACACTGTCATGTTGGGTAGCCCGCCTTCCTTGCCCGCTCCCCGGTGCAACATGTTTCTGATGTTAAAGGTCGGTGTAACCTTGGACTCCTAGGTCGGCCTCCAGGGATCTCGTTTCTTATCCATCCTGGGAAGTGATTTTCACACCTTCTGTCTGAGGTAAATAAGACCATCATGTGATCTTGGGCACGTCACATCCGTCCATCTGCATGAGTTTAAACCTTCTTTGTGACTTTGAGAAGACTAGTGTTTCAAATTGGTCACCTTTATGGCGCGTTCATTCTAATCACACCTGGGCAGAGTGCAGAGTTCTTTTACTCCTGTGTTTCAAGAGCCTCGTTTACCAAAATAGTTGAGTCATTATTTGGGGGCCATATTTACTAACATTTCGCATCGTCGAGGTTGAGCCACTTTTGAGAGCGGACACAAAGCAACATTCGAGACAAGATTAAAGAGCGGAGAAAGGGCTAATGTTCGTCACCTTGCGTGGGTTTGTAACTTCACTGCGTCAGGCAGGTATCACATCGGCGGAGAATGGGTGTCCCCAAACCGCCACCAATGTATTTTGTTTGTATTCCATGTCTTTATTGAGTTTTAAAACAAACATACAACACAGCGCCAAATGCGCATGTGGAACGGAATTCAGTGACTCAAAAGATCGCATCGACAGGAGGGACAGGGGTGAAAAAAGAAAAGGAAAAGGGAAAATAAAAATGATTCCCACCCAACAGAGAAGGATGGAAAAGTGATTGTCAAGGTGAAGGTTTATAGCTCCATCAACAAGAGCAACAACAGTGACAAGTCGTACATTTCATCAAACATTGCAAAGCATTCTCCCCTAGGTCACCTCTCCCGAGGCCATCCTAAGGAATTAGGTCTGAGCGGTCCGAGTTGATGCTCAAAGATACTCTGTAAAATGTCCCCCGAACAGTGGACCAGTGGGGATGTTGGGTTCCAAGGGCCTGTGTCCAGATATTCACAATAAACCAAAAGGGTCATTATAATCGAGGGCCCGGGGCCGGTCTCTGGTACTTACAAATGCAGAGAGATGGGCAACAGTTTCTCAAATTTCTGTAGCTGATCATGGACTCCATAAATGATCTTTTCCTAAGAGGCCACCATGTCCATGTCCAACAGCCATGTGCGGTAAGAGGGCGGCGCAGCAGTTTTCCAGTGGCAGAGAATCTCCCCCTTCACCACTGCCAAAGCTGTTGGCTTGATGGGGCATAGGAGTCAGCATTGAGGTGTCATGAAGTAGGGCTAGTCTGTCCATCAGTGGCTCCAGCATCCATAGTTCGGTTTGGAGGAAATCCCCTTTCGTGCGCCAATAGTAAGAAAGGGTTGGGCATTCCCAGAGAATGTGTACAATATCAGCCTATAGCCGTGCATCTTCAGCATTTGGAGTCCTGGAGCATTTGTGCCCTGTGAAGCCTAGCTGGTGACCAGTGCCACCTGTGGAGGATCTTAAAATAGCTACATTTCAGCCTAGCTTCAGTAGTGTTTTGTCATGGGTGTCCAGAAGCGCCATCCACTCCTCATCAGGTGTTTGCGCTTGACGTCATTCCATTGTCCTCCTCAGCACTCCGACTGCATTCACCTTGTCAAGGATTGTTGCCAATGACACAGTGGAGGTGACGAACAGTAGTTGATGGTGTTCGACCACCTCCGTTATCAGGATCCTGTTTTCCTGCGGACTGAAGCGCTTCTTCCTACTCTTCTTCTCCTTGCCCTTCCCCGACCCCGAGGTCCCAGGCAGTTCCTCCGGGGGCTTGTGGGGTTCTGGTTCTCCTCCGTACTTGCTCCCGCAACATCCATTGTGCTTGGCTGTTGTTTGGCATTTGTTTGTCAGTTTTTTTTCTACTTTTATGGTGATTGTTCCCGCCTGACGCGTGAATTGCAGGCCTGTAGCTGGTTTTCGCAGATTTTTGTATCGCGATTGGCCTCATCGCAGCTTTTTTGCGTTCGCGTTTTGCATTTTTGCGGCGTGGCGTTGATTGCATCGCGGTCAGTTGACGCGTTATCTGGTGACTATCGCATGGTACCGCCGTGTTGTGAATACCTGGTAAACACGGCGTCAATTTCCCGCGATGGACTGCGATGTTGAGTGTTGCGTAAAGTAACTTTTGCGATGGTTATCACATGTTCTTGAGAATATACCCCTGTATGTGGTATATAGCCCAGACATAGTTCTTGTAAGATCCTTCCATGTAGCGATATATATATCAGTTTGCAAGTCGTAGAGGGGAGTCTGTGGCAGACTTGCAAGCATTGCATGAGTTGGAAATGTTTCCAACGGTGTGTGGGTGGGAGTCTGTAAGTAGATGCAAGTGAGGTAAAGGATAGGAAGGTGCCCTTGTGCAACGCGTCCTTTGTAATATTAACATTTAATTTCCAACCCACCAATCGTGTTGTGCCTATTCCTCCAAATAGGTGCAAGTAGGTGTAGGGAAGTTTAAGCAGGGTGTGTGTCCGCTCCCGCACATAGCGAGAAGCATGTAAATCAGGGTTACCAGTAGAGCTGGTTTGTGCGTGATTGTAGTAGACTGCTAGGTCACTGTGATTGTAAAATGTGTTTTTCCAGAAGGATCCATGCGGGTGTCTGTTGAAAATTACCCCAAACGTTCTGCTTTCCTCTTCCTCTTTTTCTGACATTCTTTTTGTTGGCTGTAGGGCTCTGAGCTCATGTGCTTCTTCTCTAAACATTTGTGTAACATGATTGGCATATTTCATTTATCTGGAACACCCTTGTAAAGTGGTATACCATATACCCAGGGCCTGTAAGTTAAATGCTACTAGTGGGCCTGCAGCACTGATTGTGTGTGTAGTTTACTGCCACGTCGACTTAGCATTTAAAACTACTTGCCAAGCCTTAAACTCCCCTTTTACTACACATAAGTCACCCCTAAGGTAGGCCCTAGGTATTCCTATGGGCAGTGTGCTACATAAGTAAAAGGTAGGACAAGTACTGTTATGTTTTGCATGTCCTGGTAGCGACAAACAACTAAAATTGTTATTCACTACTTGAGGCCTACTCCTTTCATAGGTTAGCATTGGGAATTCCCTTATACACTTTTAAGTGGTAATTCCTGATCAGAAAGGAGTAGCTACTTCATGTTTTATATCTTTGGAATGGTAATGATAAATGAGTGAGGTTGGGCATTTCTCTGCACTTACTGCTCTGTGTGCCTTGCATCCTGTTTCCAGTACACGTCTGGGGAGGGTGACAGCTACACTTTGTGCATTCCCTCTAGACAGTCACAAACACAGGAAGGATAAGCGTATATGAGTACATATCTACATACATCTGCATTCTGATGGCCTTGCCTGGGCAGTATGGAAGGGAGGGGCTAACACTTTATGTGAATATGTAGTGTCCTGTCCCCTCACAAAGGGTGGATTTACCCCCCCAGAGATAGCCTGGCAGACAGTACTGGATTGAAAGGAGGGCCTGAGCACTCCAAGGAGCTGCATTGAAGTCACCCCCACATCAAAGGCACTTTTGGGTATAAGTACTGAGCCTCTGTTCCCCTCAAATCAGACACTACTGTACTTGTAACTGAAGCTCTGCCAGAAGAACTGCTGTGCTTCAAGTCATATTTCACGTTTAGAAGCTCTCAAAGGAGCTTACCATTTGGGGCAGTACGATAACCATCAGTTTACAGCAGTCCTCCACTTGGCATCTCTTGGAAGCCACAGAGTCTCACATTATATTGTCCATTAGGCATGCCTTCCTGGCTGCCCACAATACCTGCCTGGGGGATAGCAATCCCTCATTGTCCTCTAAATATTGGCATAGGTAAGAGGTCAAAGGTTGTTTGCCCTCTGGATTCCTATATTTAGAGATGTTCATGCACCATCTGATGCCCAGGGTGTTTCAGGTTATGATGGTCTAGGTCCAGAGTGATCAGGTCATGGTCAGACGTACTATTTAGAGTTATAGAGGCCTCCACCAGATTTCAAGTTAGCCCCATCGACGTCAGAAAATAGTCAATATGTAAAAGGGTACCATGGACACAGGGCGTGAAGGTGTAATCTTGTTCCTGTGGAAGTGTACGGCGCCACCAACAAGTCATCATGAAGAATGCCTGACAGTATGAATCTGTCCCTCAGTTGTCTAGTGTCGGGATTTTCAGACTTGTCAGGTCAGTGGGTTTTGAGAACAGCGAGAATTTTTTTGTGTAATAAAGTGTGTCAGGACATTTACACTAAGTGACACTGTCTGTAGTGGGTGTGGTGAATTAGACATAGGGGCCATACGACCAGAACGTGAACAGAGTGGGAGGGAACCTGGCTAGATATGTACAAAGGATGAAATCAGATGCACCTCTATTAACAAAACAGTGACAACAAGGACAGGGAAAAACCTCTATGAATCCCCACAGTGGGAGGGTGGGGTATTAGTACAAGGGTGTCCTTCTCAGTTGGGAACAGGAAAAATCAGGTCACCAGGAGAACTCAGGTGAAGCTCCAATCGCCTACCTCAACTATCGGCCCTGGTCGTCATGGTAACAATATTACATTTTAACCCCACTAGAAGACAGTCCAGGACTCATTACCGATATTCACCCCCTGGAAGGGATGCGGTCAACAGACATATCAAACAGGAAGTATGTGAGATCATAATATGTCACAAGCAATACAATGGTAAGGCGACAGATATATTAGAAATGCAGGAATACAATGGCATCCAGCAGGTCGCGGGTCTCGGCGAGGAGGTCAGTGGATCATACCTCTCATGTAGGGGGCCGTGATAGACGATGGTGAAAATCTGTGGTGGTGGGGAGTGCCATCACAGAAAATGGGTGCGATAGTCTGTCCAAAATCCGTAGTCCACAAGAGTAAATGGTCAGGTTCCGGGACACCTAAGATGCATTATTAAGATTTCAATGGCTACTGGGGCTTGTCCCTCGGGTCCATGTCCCTTTGCTGGATGCTTTCCTCCCCGAGGACCTGCGCTGGGTGACTCTGTCCAGCCTCTGGTGTTCATCCAAATCCTCGGTTGGGTAGTCCTACAGTCTCGAGTGTCCCTGTTGGTGGCCTCTAGGGTATCCAGAAACTTCTCCCCATCTTACAGTTTGTCATATTCCTTTGTTCTCCATTCAATAGTTATTAACATCATGCCTGGTTCAAAGAGACCAAAACATATATCTTGTCTCCGTAGACGAGGCCGGAGAGCCAGAAACTTTCTCCATTTTTGGCTAGTATCATAAGAGAAGTGAATTAAAAGAAATATGGACTGGTTGTTAAACTGGTAGGGACCATGCTTCCGCCCAGCCAGTATAATCTGTTGTGCTTGCTGATGTCGCAAGAGACAGGCTAAGATAGGTTGTGGTGTCTGGGATGCAGAAGGGACACGAGACGTGACCCAGTGGGCCCTTTGTATCTCTTTTTTAAAAATTGTTTTCATTGGCATTTGTAAAGACATTAATCACAATTTAACAAAATAATCCACGGGCATCATTCGGCGCCATCATGACAGTGGTGTTATGTTCTCCAAGCTCTTATACAGCATATAACGGATATAAACAGTAGCAGTACATCACATTATTGTTACAGTTGCTATCATATTAGTTCATATGTCCGGTCTAGGCAGTAAGTAGGGGCAGTGAGACCCCGGCCTTAGGTGGCTGTTACCTATTAGTACCCTTTAGGCACGTTAAAGGTCGTCTGTGTTGACTGTATTCAGCCAGTTTACAAACGGCTCCCAGATATCCCGGGGCGGGACCGTGCTAGCATCAATTGCCAATACGTCTCCAGTTGCGTTTTACAGTGTGTTACACTGTTGATCCAGTTCTTGGTGGTCGGCGGTAGAACTGCCCTCCAGTGAAGGG
Organism: Calotriton arnoldi; assembly: GCA_963921515.1. NCBI lineage: Eukaryota > Metazoa > Chordata > Amphibia > Caudata > Salamandridae > Calotriton > Calotriton arnoldi. Next base: position 237,899 of record CAWUFW010012110.1, read on the forward strand.
CCACCTGGCGTTTGGCCATAATTAACAGCATAGCGATTAATTTCTTTCTTTTGGGCGGGACTGCAGTGTTGTCGCCCAGCAACGCCGCCAGCGGCGTGCAGGGCAGTTCGTGTCCTGTTATGTCATGTATGTGTCGCAGTGTACGTACCCAGAAGTTAGCCACCGGGCGGCATTGCCACGCCACGTGTAAAAAATCAGCCCGTGTGTCCCCACATCTCCAGCAGCGATCGTCAGGGCGCAATCCCATTCGGTGCAGTTGCATCGGGGTCCTATAAAGAGGGTGTATGTATTTGAAATGGATTAATCTCAGCCGGTAGTTTGAGGACAGCAGCTGCAACTGACCACAGATTAACTTCCATTGGTCATCTGAGATGTCCACCCCTATGTCCGTCGCTCATATCCCTCTAGCTCCAGGGGTGAGAATAGGGGATTCCTGCTGTGTAGTGTTGTATAAACGGGTATCTCGGCCCTTTGTATCTCTAACGGAGGGGGGGTGAAAGACTGTTCTAGGAGATGTGGCAAAAAAAGTGCCAAGAAACGCCACCTTATTGGTCCCCTTAAGCTTTTCGGGGATGCCTGTGATGCAAATATTATCTCTCCAGCTCCGGTCCTCCAGGTCTGTCACCTTATGTTTTAGAGCCCAAAACTCCAAAGGCATTTCTGGTAATCCATCAATTCGAGATTTTACTCTGGCCTCTGTAATATCCAATAGGAGGTGAAAAGAGGCAATATCAGTTCTGAGGGATTGTACCTCCGATGCTGTTTTCGACACTGTGTCATTTATGGATCCTACTGAGACCTCAATGTCCAAAAACAATTGCAGTAAAGTGTCCATTGCAGAAGGAGGAATCACTGCCAGTTCACCATTCTCAGAAGTCTTTGGGGCAGCTGGCTTAGAATAAGAGACCGGAAAAGGAGTTGATGGGTAGTCTTAGACTTAGACATGAGCAAGCACCCCTCTGTAAAGGAAGAAAGTTGTTACAGCTTGGTTCCCCAGGCTACGGATAAGTTCAATGTCTAAGCACCACTTGGGGTGTCTGCCGCGGCCAATGTAACTGCTGTAGAAGAATCTGGCCCTGATACCTGGCTGGATCCTGTCTTAATGACATTGAGAAGAGGAATCAGTATACTATTCAAAGATGGCCGCAATATTCACTGTGTGTACAGTGCTCTGTCTATGGCCATGAGCAGACACTCCGATGTCTCAGCGAAGTCCGTGAGTCGGGAGAAGGCCCCCGTGGGGGGGCAAGAATGTATTTCAGAGGGGGCCTCCTGCAGTGATGGAAGGCTAGTGGAGAGAACAGGGAGGTGGCTGGAGGTGTGTGCAGGGTGGTGGCAAGAGGTACAATGGGACAAAGAGACAGCTGCGCTGCAGCAGGCAAGGCAATGAGGATCCTGCTGCCCCACAGATAAGCAGTGTAGGAAAGGCAGTCCTCTAGCGGCATGCTGGTGGATAGGTGTGGTTGCCAGAGGGGACTGGAAGACGCTGATGAGGCCTGGCGGTTCCGCTCGGTGCAGACGGAGGAGCGTAGAACTGCAGCAGGCAGCGTCTCTTGGCGGGGTCACCACCTCCTGCTTCAGAGGCGCAGACATCCGTGGACCTTGGGGGGGTGTTCACACTAATACCGGGGGTTTCCCACTGGTTACCAGACACGTCTCCGTAAGATTGCCAGGTTTGTTATGGCAGAGGGACTGCCGGGGTCTTGAAGAAGGATGGCCAGGGTCCGAAGAGCTCTTTTCAATCAATCAATCAATCAGGTTTTTTTTAAAAGTGCTCTACTCGCCCGTGAGGGTCTCATGGCGCTGGGTGGGGTGGGGAGCAGCTGCGGTCAGTCGAAGAGCCAGGTCTTGATGGCCTTCCTGAAGATGTTCAGGGTGGGGGCACGGCGGGTGTTGATCAGGAGGTTGTTCCAGGCTTTGGCCGCGATGTAGGAGAAGGTTCTGCCACCCGTTATTGATCTGCGGATGAGCAGGGGTTCGGCGAGTTCGGCTGATCAGAGGTTTCTCTTGGATGCGTGGAAGGAGATTCTGTCATTGAGATTTTGGGGTCCGGTGTTGTGGAGGCATTTTTAGGCGTGGGTGAGCATCTTGAAAGTTACTCTCTTCTCAACGGGGAGCCAGGGAGGTTGCGCAGGAGATGGGTGATGTGTTTGTGTCGAGGGATGCCGAGGACGAGTCTGGCTGCGGTGTTCTCTATTGTCTGAAGTTTGCGGAGCAGAGATTTGTTGATCCCGGGGTAGAGGGTGTTTCCATAGTCCAATCTGCTGGTTATGAGGGCGTGGGTGATGGTCTTCCTTGATTCGGGGGATCCATTTGAAGGCATTTCGGAGGATGCCGAGGGTGTTGAAGCAGGTGGAGGCGATGGCGTTGACCTGCCGGGTCATGGAGAGAGAGGAGTCAAGTACGATGCCGAGGTTTTGGGAGTGGTCCATGGGGGTGGAGGGGCTGCCGAGAGTGGTGGGCCACCAAGGGTTGTCCCAGGCAGAGGGGGAGGGTCCGAGGACGAGGACCTCCGGTTTCTCCGAGTTGAGCTTCAGACAGCTGCTGCTCATCCAAGATGTGACATCCTTCATTCCTTCCTGGAAGTTGAGTCTGGTGGTGATGGGGTCTTTGGTGAGGGAAAGGATGAGCTGAGTGTCGTCGGCGTAGGATACTATGCTGAGTCCATGCTGTCTGACGATGATGGCGAGGGGGCCATGTATATGTCATTTCAAGAGTGTGGGGCTGAGTGACGATCCTTGGGGTACTCCGCAGTTGATATCCGTGGGTCCGGAGAGAAAGGGTGGTAGTCTGATTCTTTGGGTTCTGCTGGTGAGGAAGGAGCGGAGCCAGTCGAGGGTGGTTCCCTGTATACCGGCGTGGTGGAGTCTGGTGGTTTGAGTGCGGTGGGAGATGGTGTCGAAGGCTGCAGAGAGTTCGAGAAGGATCAGGGCAGCGGTGTGTCCCTGGTCGAGAAGGGTGCTGATGTCATCTGTGGCAGCGAGTAGGGCGGTCTTGGTGCTGTGGTTGCTTTTGAGGTGCCGCCATGCTCCTCAGTGTCCGAAACCACCCACTCAGCAATGTATTTTGACACAAACCTACATTTACTAAAGGCAGTAAACCTGGGTTTGCACAAAAATGGTGCACCTTCTTTTTGCTTCCTCTTTCTGTGTGCATTCTGCATCACAGGCAGAAAGAGGGCTATGCCTCTAGGCACTGTTTTTGTGCATGAAGGTATCCCTTCCTGTGCCATGGTGCAAGGGTGCTGTGTTGGCGCTAGGCAGCCGACAGTGTGCCAGTGCAGTGAGAGCGCAAAAGTGTGCCATATCTTAGTAGACAACACATACATAGCATTGCGTGAAAAGTTAGTAAATCCGGGCCTTGGTAAGCGTTGCTCAGGTGTGTCTTGTGGACGGGTTATCAGCTGCAGAGACCAACCACTCTAACCCTAAATATATTTTCTCTCAGGTGTAAACATGGGTCATAGTTATGAGAAAACAAATTCACTGGTTCGAAAACCAGAGTAAAACATGTCTAAATAGTTTAAATATTCACACTTTCACCTGCAGTTCCAAGTCCTTCCAACAGAGTTGTGCTAGAAGGAAAGGAAATAACATTAAATTAAATAAAATGAAGTGGAATTAAATGTTCGGCTTTCCATTCGCTTTAGACTGGATAAGAAAACAAGTTAAGAGACATTAAGAAGGTGATTTGAACAAGTGTAGGGAGAGAAACAAATGCTGGTGAGATTTGGCTTGATTAGAACTATCATGAGGTCTGAGTGTTTAGTGCTTCGGTTGAGTGTCGTCAGGTGATTGTGCTGTACCACGTGATCCTCGCACCACGTGACCCTAACACCACTGGTATGAAAGACGGAGATTAGAGTTAGACTGATTATCTAAACGCATCATGTTGCACAATATACTTACACACACTGCACACCAATAGACACGCACCAAAACACACCTGCAGTGCCATGGAAAAGACGAAAAGGGCCTAAGGCAAGGGAAACAAGCATTGGCACAGCCAATTGGTCTGGCATTGGGCTTCATCCGATTGGCTTTACCAATGTTTTTGTAAACCCTTGTTAAAGTCAAAGAAGATAGCATTTTTGTAAAAGATCATTGGCCCACAAGTACCTGACTCTGACATACTATCTATGTGGATGACGAGTGTGAAGAATGTACTTGGGCAGTGGCCAATGGCTGAAGTGGGCTGACCCACTGCCCCAGGCTGTATATTCTGGAGGGTGGAAGCAAAATGTGAGTGGCACATCCGCAGACCAATGGACACAGAGGGCTGACTGAAAGTCTTTCTAATTACCTATACATTACAAGTATATCTTTTATAAAATCAAAACGTTTTGGCTAACACAAGATGTAATGGGCAAGCTACACCATGGCTTGCAGCTAAAATCAGGTATAACAGTGCTTTAACTCACACCTTCACCCCTTGCGGCTCTCCTTCACTTCTCCCGCTTGCCCTCCCCTGACATTCCTTGCACCTCTCCTCTACATACCTTGCTCCTCTTTCGGACTCCAACACTATTAGAAATGGGGGTTTCTAGTTAGCATGTTGTTACCCTGTCCAAGTAGGGACCTTTCACTCTAGTCAGGATAAGGGGGTTACACTAGTGAAATAATTCCTGCTCACCCCCTTGGTAGCTTCGCACAAGCAGTCAGGCTTAGCTCAGAGGTAGTGTGTAAAGCATTTGCACATACCATCCAGAAATACAGTGAAAACACTGCAAAAGGACACCACACCAGTTTAGAAAAATATCCAATATTTATCTGTGTAAAACAAGACCAAAACTATGAAAATCCAACATACAATAATCAAAATATGCACTTTGCAAGTTTAACCTAAAAAATGCAGTTCCTGGAAGTCAGTAGCTCCTTCCGTTGCTACAGCGGTGCTGAAAACAACCAGATCCAACAGTTTCAGTTGACCACGTCGGTGAGGACCGGCGTCAGCGCTAGAAGACTTTTAAACAGTACATTTTGTTCCGGCTGACCACAGCGGTGTGTTCTGGAAGCAGCAGTCGTCGAGGGGGCGGTGAGAAGCGGAGCGGTGCGGCGTGCGGTGCCCTCAGGTCACGATGCATGCAGCGGCTCGGTGGCGGTGATTACTGGCAGGAGGTGGAGACAGCATTGTGCAGGGCAGACCAGGCCCATTCAGGTGCAAGGAAATCTCCTCCTACTACTCTAAATGCAACCCAGGTCTATTCATCTCAGCCCTGACTCATCCAGGAAAGACAGGAGACACCTCGACCCCAAAGTGGCTGTCTGAAGAGAACGCACACCCCCAGCCCCTGTCACTCCAAAGCCAGACAGTCAATCCACATACCAGCAGACGCACACAGGATGGCTAAGCAAAATAAAATACCTACTTTCTAAAAGTGGTATTTTCAAACACACTTATACTTGTAAGATGTTACAAAGTACCTTCCATTCTATCCTTTGAGAAAGATAGCCTTTCCATATTGAAAAACGAAATACACTGTATTTCACTATCAGGACATGTCACACACACCAGTACATGTCCTACCTTTCACATACACTGCACCCTGCCCATAGGGGTACCTTGGGCCTACTTTAGGGGTGACCTACATCTAATACAAGAGAAGGTTAGGGCTTGGCAAGTGGGTGCACTTGCCAAGTCAACATGGCAGTACAAAGTATGCGCAGACACTGCTGTGGCATGTCTGAGATACCTTTACAGGGCTACTTCTGTGGGTGGCACAATCAGTGCTGCAGGCCCACTAGTAGCATTTGATTTACAGGCCCTGGCACTCTCAGTGCACTTTACTAGGGACTTACCAGAAAATCAAACATGCCACTCATGGAAACACTAATTTACAATAGGAGCACTTGCACTTTAACACTGAACAGCAGTGAGAAAATGCACAGAGACACTAAACCAGCAAAAACAGAGTCAAAACCAGGAGGTCAGCAAGCAAAAAGACAAGGAAAACATGCCAAAAGATGCCAAGTCTAACACACACCTTTCGCTTTTCCATGGAGGTTGCGTTCTCATGTGCCTGACGGGTTTTCTAGCCATGCCTCCTAAGTAAATGCACATTGTTGATGTTATCACTCCTTTACATACACAAACACACACTGCACACCACTTTATTGGCGTACTCCTTGCTTCTCTCTGCTCTTCCCCACCTACTCTCCTTTTCATGCTAACTCCACACACTTTACATTTCCGCCACTTTAGAGTTATCACTTTAACTATTTATTCAATGATTACTTAATTACTAATTTCCATGTTTATCAGACTGCCTTGCAGTATATTACATTACAATATGGTCCAGTATTTAAGCATTCAAACTTTATAATGTTGGCTTCATTCTCGTTTTTCTTACAACACTAGTTTCCAAACTTTAAATAAAGCAAGTCCAAGAATACTCTCAAATTTATTATGTCCAAAAACCAAGAATCAATTTCTTATCCTATCTACCTGTAAGGCTGAACTTTAGCGTACAACATCCCTAGAAAGCCAGACCAATTGGCATTGGCAATGCTTGTTTATTTCAAAAGGGCATGGTACAACCTCACTAAATCAAGTAAGCTACAAGATGTTATGACATAATTTCCTGACTAAGTGCCAGACAGAAACACACCTATCACTACCAGTGTCTTTTGTGACCTCACTTCCTGTCTAAGACCATCACAGACAGCACTCACGTCCCAAGGACTCTGTCCGCTCCCTGCTTGGTCAAGAGCTGAAGATGGATTTTCTGTGGGTGTTGGCTGCTCTCAGCGTGTTGCCAGGTGGGTCCATAACTGCTTCTGCAGTAGGTCTGAGGAGGAGTGTGTGTGTGTGGGGGTGGGGGTTGTACCTCCTCCTTCCTTCCATTTCTCAGTTTATTATGTGTTTTTCCTTGTATACAATCTTGCCTCTTTATGGGTTTATTTTACTGATGTTGTTATGTCTTTACTCCTGAGGCATTGCATTGCTGAGTACAGCACACTGTTATGTATTTTCTAGTCACGTTTATGTAGCACTTATAACCCTCCATGGCAGACTGAAAGCACTTGCCTACATGGCCAGCATGCTACACCCTGTGAGGTTGTGGTTAGAATGTTACTTGTCTTTGATATGATCTCATGAGGGAAGTGTTTCCATGTCACGTGTGAAGACAACTCAGGTGCAGTTATCGTGTTATGGGACGCAGCGCTTAGCAGTGTGGTGGATGAAGACGTGTGAGAGATGGGTGCATAGTTTATGGTTTTCAGTAAACTTGTAGCTTTTAGCAGTTCTGCAGGTCCCTTTATGGCATTTCTTATAATCACAGTCCACACACCGGGTTGTCCATTCTGAGATTTTCTGCATGTGTTTATGATTCTGAGCAGGAGGTTGGAGGGAGAGATGGTGGGGAGATCCGCTGTAACAGACTTTGTTACAAGCATCCATTGTACGACTGTCGTGACATGTCACGGAGCAGTCATAGCGTGCATCTTGTTGGGACCTGCCGTGGTGGAGTAAATTAGAGTACGCCGCTGGCAGTTGTTTGTGCTTGATCTCCTGAGTTACTTTAGTTGGTGATGGGTGGTTTGTTGCTTTGGACTGGCACAGTACTGAGTGATGGACGTGACCTATAGTGGCTATCTCCTACATTTCTAGTTTTTATTTTCACCCCGAAAGGATATGAAGGTGCTAGGAAATCCTGAAGCAGCAAAAGAAAAGTAAGAACACAAACTTAGACTCCGGAAACAATCAATCAATCAATCAATCAATCAGGGGTTAATATAGCGCAGCTACTCACCCATAAGGGTCTCAAAGCGCTGTAAATAGGTCAGAAATCTGTCTCAAATCCATTGGGGAAATCTTTGAACTGGAGCTGGAGGAGGATGGAGATGTGTGTACAAGACACATGGGTTTGAATAAATCAGGACTTTCACCGCGATCCAATGTGCGGAAGCCCCTGCTGTAGAGATGTTATTGTAGGAGGGCTAAGCAGCATAAGAAAATCACTATGCAGCCTGTCTGAACTACAGTCGGCTGCACGACCACTGAGTGTCATGGTATTAGCATTAGTGAAGGCCGGGAGGATGATGTATGAATGTATATTACTGCATAATCCCCAGACTAGACACAGGTCAGTCCTTCATAACTTACCTGAACATAGAAGGATGTGTGCTGGCAGGGCGGCTCTCAGTGTTACGAGACGATGCGGTTATCTAAGGACTAGATCTGTGTTCACCTCTGTCCTAGACTGGTAATGTTCCTGAATGCTTCAAATCTTGGCTCATAGTGATTTCCAGAGCCCGGTGGCTTCTACCGAGATGGTGCATTACCAGAATGTTGTGGAAAAAATATTGGGAAAAAAGAATATTGTGTGAAAAATATTGTCAACTCGAAAATACAGTAGGATAGAATATAGAAAGTAAAAATATAGGGGCATGTTAATCATGGTTTTACGTCACCCGTGTGACACGCATGGGGGCGCAAGGGTTTCGCAAAACCTAGAATCGCATTTACCAGGTCATGCAAGGCCATCTGCATGGCCCTGCGTGGCTTGGTTAATGTGGAGTAACGCAAGGCAGTAAGAGGTCTCCATGGTTAAAGTGTGGGTTTTCCATGGTTGCAGCGCGGGTTTTCCCTCGCACCCAACCATTGATTTTGGTGCACCCCGAGATTGACCATGATTGGTAGACCTGGGAATGTGGCAAAATGCGACGCCTTCCCAGGGCAAGCGTAACAAGGAGAAATGTGTATTTTGCCTCATTATTTCCTCTTTCTATGTGTGCTCAATTCTGCAGCACACATACAAAGAGGAAAAACCCTCAGAGCATTGTTTTTGTGCAGGAAGGTGTCCCTTCCTGCAGAAAAACAATCCTGCCTACAACACAGGCACCCTTGTACCATGGTGTCCCTTCCTGCAGAAAAACAATCCTGCCTACAACACAGGCACCCTTGTACCACGGTGTCCCTTCCTGCAGAAAAACAATCCTGCCTACAACACAGGCACCCTTGTACCACGGTGTCCCTTCCTGCAGAAAAACAATCCTGCCTACAACACAGGCACCCTTGTACCACGGTGTCCCTTCCTGCAGAAAAACAATCCTGCCTACAACACAGGCACCCTTGTACCACGGTGTCCCTTCCTGCAGAAAAACAATCCTGCCTACAACACAGGCACCCTTGTACCATGGTGTCCCTTCCTGCACGTAAACACTCAGTAATGGCGTTTTGTAATTTCTATGTGTGCTGCTTTGTGCAGCGCACATAGAAGTTGCAACTTGTCATTTTTTTTAATGATTGTTTATGTGCAGGAAGGGGGACCTTGCTGCACATAAACAATCATAGGCAATTTGCTGTTTCTATGTGTGCTGCACAATGCAGCACAGATGGAAACAGCAAAAACGAGGAGAAATTAAACATTTCTCCTCGTTGCACCTCTTTGAGACCAGGTTTTCCCTGGTATTAATTTTGGCGCTCTTATAAATAGAATATGTATAAACAACAAGGGGACCCCAGTAGTAACACCAGGGGTAGTATATACGTTTGAAGGGAACAATGGTCTAGGGAGGCCTAAAGATCCTTGGCTACTAATTAATGAGCAATGTATGCTGGACCTCACAACCAAAACTCCTCCACTGTAATTGATTAGATTGGAGTTTTGAATACTGTTGTCAATGCGATGTAAATTTTAAATGTCCCTAAGCACCTTTCACTTCACGCACTTTCACTGTTTTGTGTGAGCACCACAACTATTACCGTAAATAACTGAATGATACTCCATTTATGCTGTCAATAAATGTGATGTCATTCCAAAAACCTTGTGTCCCAGCATACATTGCCTATCAAGTCCTGCTTGGACTCCCTGTGAAAGTGTTCCTTCTGATTAATACTACGCTCATTAATTAGTAGCCTTGGCTACCGGAGCACCTTTAGGCCTCCCCTAGACCATTGTTCCCTTCAAACGCTCTTGTAAATAGGGGCAGTGTCAGAATCAATGGGTGTTGTGGTGGAACGCCCACAGCAACACCCACTGCCCTCCCCTTTCACGCTATTACTGCGTGAAAGGGGCCTTATTTACAAGGCAGCGTTAAGCCACGTTAAGTGGCTTAACGCTGCCTTGTAAATAAGGCGAGCCTCCTGTCGCCATCACAACGTCACTAAAAGTGACATTACTGTGGAGTTAGGGGCTTGTACATATGCCACTGAGTGTCATACGATATTGGATCCTTCACACGCTCATCCAGTGCGTTGCTGATTTTGCATGCTGCGTGCACAAGTAACTGGAAATCCCTGCGCATAAGTAACTGGGTCCAGAAATTTTTTGGAGGCCCTGGACGGCCACGGTCATTCCAGCATGTGAAAACGTCTCGGGACATCCATGGGCACCTCACAAGAGGCGGAAAGTTAAAGTGCCTTGCCCTGTGCTCAGCACAAAGCCCCACCCCCTGCAACGCCCCCTCCTCACACTGTGAAAATGTTTCAGAAGTTTCCAGGTCTGCATTAGCATCAGGAGAGAGCTCTAAAAATACTTTTGTGTCTGTCACTAACAGTGAAGCAGGCACCCAGCTCTTCCTGCAGCTTGTGGTAAAGTCACACTGACGAGTCGCACACATATGAAAATGTCACACTTAAAACCACCACAGAGCGGGCACCGACGCGTGTGTAAGAGGAAGTTAGGCTCCCACCTCGTTTAACGTAGCAGTAAATCTACGGAAGACAAAAATAATGTGAATTGAAAGGAATAGCGCACTGACACCTGTCCAGGCACTATGGTAGGAGTGCATGCTTCACACCCTTAAAAACAAAGGGGCAGATTTACAAGCCCCCTGCGCCACCAGTACGTCACTTTTCGTGACGTACTGGTGGCGCAGAGGCTCTCTATATTTACAAGGAGAGGAAAAGCCACCCTGCGTGACTTTTCCTCTCCTTGTAAATACCGTCCCTTCACACGCAGCACTTTGCGGTGAAGGGGCGTTCCATGGGTGTTGCAGTGGGTGTTCCCACTCAACACTCATGGAACAGGACTCAACTCCAGAATTACGTGAAATCGTAACTCTGGAGATGCGTTAGTATGCTACGCCACCCTAGAGGTGGCGTAGCGAGGCGCAACGAGGAGAAATGTTTTCATTTCTCCTCGTTTTTCCCTCTTTCAATGCGTGCTGCATTCTACAGCACGCATTGGAAGAGGAAAATGCCTGTAGTGATTGTTTTTGTGCAGGAAGGTGCCCCTTCCTGCACAAAAACAATCTCCCCACGACGCAGGCATCCTTGCACCATGGTGCAAGGGTGCCTGGGCCGGCGCATGGCAGCAGTTTGTGCGCCAGCGCAGGGGAAGCACAGAGATGCGACATATTCTTGTAAATATGTCGCATCCCTGTGCTTTCCAGACTAACGCAGCACGGCGCAGCAAAATGACTTGCTGCACCGTGCTGCGTTAGTTTAACGTAAATCTGCCCCAAAATGTGCATCGGTAAATCAACAAAAATATGACGCAGTACAAGCGGAAGAAAAACACAGTTTCATAGCATAGAACACCTTTGGACGAGAGAGAACTAAAATGTAAGTATGCGATACACGCAGGAAAAATGCATGTAAAGTGAAAAAATAGGTACATGGGCAATAAACCCGTTAACAGTTATTGTAGCTGGCGCATAATAATGGAAGAGGCAAGGGGCTTATTTACAAGCCTCTTGCGCCGCTGGTACGTCACTTTTAATATGGGAAAAAGTGACGTACCGTCGGCAGAAGGGGCTTGTAAATAAGCCCCAAGAGCTCCATAAAAGAGTGAAATTAGGGCTGGAAACAGTACATCCATGAGAGAAACAAGAACACAGAAAGGCGCCATTTGAGGACATTTAGGGCCATATTTACAAGGAGTTAACGCCACCAGAACGTCACTTTTTCCAAAGTTCTGGTGGCATTAACTCCTTCGTCTTATTTACAAGGCAGCGTTAAGGCACTTAACATGGCTTAACGCCGCCTTGTTAATAATGCGCTTATTCACGCAGCACTTAGATCGAAAGGGGCATGCAATGAATGTTTCAGTTGGCGTTCTGCCAGAACACCCATTGCTTTTTGACGCTGCCCCATATTTACAAGGTATGCGGCAGCACCAGAAATATTGCCAGGATATACCTGGTCTTAAGCAGGCGAAACGAAGAGAATGTTTTATTTCTCCTCGTAATTTTCTTTTCCACACATATTGCATTCTGCACTACACATGGATAGAGCAAATTGCCTGTAAAGATTGTTTATGTGCAGGAAGGTGTTCCTTCTTGCACATAAACAATCGCCCCTGCAGTGCAGGCACCCTAGCAAAATGGCGCTAGGGTGACTGCGCTGACACTAGGCAGCTTTTTTAGCGTAAGCGCTAGGGGAAATGCAGGGGTGCCTAGCATTCTTGCAAATACGGTGCATCCCTGGTTTTGAAACTCGGGGCGCGGAGTTAGCAAATTTGGTGTAACACTGCGCTTTGCCAGTTTCTTGTAAATATGCCCCTGTTAGACTGGGCATCTTTTGACGTATTTCCCCTGTTTTCTTGCTTTCTGAACTCCTGGGGCCGTATTACGCAATGGCATTGTTTGCACCCGGTGCACCTTTGAAAAGGTGAGCCGGGTACAAACAATGTCAATGCGCCCCATTATGGTGAATGCACTGCCCCCAGGGCAGCTGCATACTCGAGCTGCCCTGGGGGCAGCGCATCTATGTGAAAACACGGAGCAGCTGCTCTGTGTTTTCAAAGTGCAGGCGGCACCCGCCTGCACGTTCAAAAGGGATTAGAAATTCCCTTGCAGGCGGGTGCAGTTAGTGACTGCACCCTCCTGCAAGGGGATGTCTGGGGGGGTACATGGGACCCCCTTTACACCCTGCAGAGGGCTGCTCTCAGGGGGCGCACTGACAGTGTGCCACCATTTAAATGGCGCACTGTCATTGCGCCTCCTCAGGGCTTCTTTGACTCTGCGCCCGCGTCTGTAATATGGCGTGGGCGCAGAGTCAAAGAAATTCCCTCATTTGCATAGGGCACGCCCCTATGCAAATGGGGGAACACCCTCTGTTGATAGCGCTGCCATTTTAAGTGCGCCAGTGCTATCGGTATTATAGAAGGGGACGCACACGCGTCTGTGCCCCCTTCTGTAATACCAAATGCCTCGGGGGCACGGCACCTTCTTTAATACGGCTGCTGGTTTTGATGGTATGCCGGACTTTGTTTTTGCTGGGTTAGTGCCTCTGCGCACTTTCTCACTGCTGCTCAGTGTTAAGGTGCAAGTGCTCCTGCTGTAAATTGTGTCATGATTGGTTTTCCATGACTGGGTTATTTGATTTACTGGTAAATCCCTCGTACAGTGCACTTTGTGTGCCCAGGGTCTGTAAATCAAATGCTGCTAGTGGGCCTGCAGCACTGGTTGTGCCAACCCCACAAGTAGCCTTTCAAAGGTGTCTCAGACCTGCCACTGCAGTGTCTGCGTGCAGTTTTACTGCAATGTCGACCTAGCAAGTGCACACACTTGCCAGGCCCAAACCTTCCCTTTTGTTAAAAGCAAGGCCCCCTCATGTAGGCCCAAAGTATCCCTGTGGGCAGGGTGCAGTATATGTAAAAGGTAGGACATGTACTGGTGTGTTTTACATGTCCTGACAGTGGAAGAATGTGTATTTCGTTTTTTACTATTGCAAGGCTATCTGTCCAATAGGCTAACATAGGAGTTGCTTTGTAACATCTTACAAGCATAACTTTCCATTGGAACAAGATGGAGAAATGGAGTTTGGGCTTCCTAAACTCAGAATTGAAAGATACCTCTTTTAGTAAATATAATTTTTATATTGTGTGTTTGAAAATGCCACTTTTAGAAAGTCTACTGCATATACAAAGAATACCTTGAGGAATTATCTACATGAACACTTCACATTTATCTTGGTCACAAATGTGAACCAAACAGTAAGAAAATTACAATTGTAATCAAGGATGTATTCAAATTTCTTTATATTATGAAATAATTCATTAAGCGTTACATCCACAAATTCATGAAAGAATATATATACACATGGTGATCAGTATACAAAAAAGCAAATACCAACACTGCAACTAACCAAACAATCCCATATGATGCACCTGTTTGTTATGGGATTGGCGGTAGTGAAAACACCCTCTTCCTAACAAATAATAAGGGTCAGTTAAAAAAACAGTCCATATGTATTCCAATTCTTGATATTTAACACAACTTGAAATCAACTTAAATCAAGAGGTTAAGAGGCAAGTTTCGGGCTTTTAAGGCCACCTGGGTCCGCAAGACCATCCTCAGGACTCAGCATTGCAAAATAGGGGAACTCCTGTGGATACTAACAAAACAAACCAATGAATACACCCTATGTCCTACTGTATCGCCTGCTCACAAAAAAGCCAAACACCAGTGTCTGACCAACCAAATCATGCAAAAAGGTGATCAATTTAAAAACCACCAAGAGTACCCATATGCAAGCATACACACCCATGTGTAACCAAATCAAACCTTGCTTGAATCTCACTTCCAAATGTTGAATATTCAAGCAGAAGATTTTTTACAGACCATCACTGGGAACATTAATCAAAGAAACAAGTGAGTATGGGATCAAATATACCAACAAAGGGGCCGATTCTGATGCGGGTTGGAAAAGCTTCCCGACCGAATCGGTTGGGAAATGGTGTCCGACCCACTCGGATCGGGAAAGTCCGACCGGCGGAGTAGGATGCATCTGGATGCTTCCAGATACGATTTGGTTGAACTCCCATTGACTTCAATGGGAACATTTGTTCCTAACCGCATCATAATTGGGCCCTCGGTCGGGAAGACACGTTCCCGATCCGATTTGGAAGGAGCAAATGCCGTTAGGAGGCCTTCCTAACCGCATCAGAATCAGGCCCTCGGTCGGGAAGCTTTTCCAACCCGCATCAGAATCGGGCCCTGAGTGTCTAAAAAGTGGAAGGATTAAAATTAATCTTACCCACTCGATCAAGGGAACATCTTATCTACAAATAAATGGCCAAACCCATAGTTAGTATGACTCCTCACAATCCCCACATACGGACAACACATAACAGATAACCAATAGCTGAGCCCCTAGAGCCTGGTATAATACCCACAACCGGCATGCACTTACTTTAAAAAATGAATAAATCTCCAAACAAACAGCGTCCGGCTACTTCAAGTGGTCCTTGTACGCTGTAGCTGCCGGTTCCGACCTTTAAACCTACTTGCGTCTAAACGCATCATTACGTAATGCGTAAACATGTGTCCGCCATGTTGTGCGTAACATGAATCATTCTAAAGCCTAACGCGTCCAACACTATTGACGTCGTATTCAATCAGGAACAGAAAGGCGGTTCTAGTTGCAACCATGTCCGCCATACTTCAGTGTGTGAACACACCAAAGAAAAGAGTGAGGGCGGTAAATCGTGTCGGCTCTATCCTACTATACGTCATGCTCAATAGGAGCCAGCATCGTCATAATAACCATAAAATAAACAAGCAAAAGAACATTACAAAAATAACAATAATGCAAATTCATTACCATATCTAATGTAAGTAATCAATGTAAGTATACAGAAGGCCATAAATGAAAGGAAAATACTCACAAATAAATCACTCCATTGAATATCCAAACAACAAAAGTATCTATAAATGTCAGTATAGAATATAAGATTGCCCCAACAACCGTATAATTGTACCAGAAAACTAATGCACTGAATTAAAGAATTACATATGATTTCAAGGTAGCTAAGGTGTGCCTTCCACAAATAAATTGAGTCCCTTTTCCACAGTCCTTGCTGACCAGATCCTTCTGTTTTCCTTCACTGTGAGCAGGCTATCAATATTGCGTCTCCTTCTAGAACCTTTGACTACCTCCAGTACAAACCATTTCATGTCAGAAGGTGTATGGGACATGTTCAGATAATGTTCAATAAGGAGTGCAGATGTTATTTTGCAACGTATGCGAGATTGATGTTGTATTATACGTTTCTTTACCTCTTGTGTGGTTTTTCCTATATGATACAGTGAATACGGACATTGAATACAATAGATTACCTTTTTCGAGAGGCAATTCGAATGATGTTTTAGAGTCCATTCCTTGTCATTAAGAATACATGATTTTACCACTGATGTGGTGGCGCAAGCTGCACAATGGCCACAAGGATAGTGACCCACCACAGGTGTCAAACCCCAAAGATGTTGTAATGAATTCTGTTCACATTTATTGTATGCCCTAACCAAGTGATCTTTAAGATTTCTTCTTCGCTTAAATGCAAAATGTGGTTTCTCCCACTGTGTATCCACTTTACGTATTAAATGCCTCTTTTTCAATATGGTCTTTTTAATCATATTGGATTCTGTCCCAAAAGTGGTCACACAAGTAATCATTTTATGATCCGTACCCTGGCGATCTTTTACTTGTAACAGGGCCTGGCGATCATAATACCATGCTCGTTTCATTGAGCGTTTCACCAGGCGATAGGGATACCCTCTCATGACCAATTTTGATTGTAAAATTTTTGCTTCCCTGAAATAATCCTCCATCTTTGTACAGTTATGTTTAATCCTTAAAAACTGACCAAAGGGGAGATTATCCCGTAAATTGCGTGGGTGATGACTTGTGTATTTTAAAAGTGTGTTCCTCGCCGTAGGTCTCGTATATAGGCTCACTGCTGTCTAGAATCATTCCAAATGTTCAGATCCTAAAAACATATGGAATGTTGATTATGTTTCATAGTAAATTGTAGATTATCATCCTGTCTATTCTTGAGGTTTGTCCTGCCTTTCCTGGGTGACTCATAGCCAGGCTAAATAGACCTGGCTGCATTTAGAGTAGCGGGATGAGTTGTCGCTTGCACCTGAATGGACTGTGGCTGCATTCCACAAAGCTGTCTCGCCCTCCTGGAATGAACCTGACCTGGGCCAGGCAGAACTGGTTCATGTGTGCCAGAGGAACTTTGCACTTCACACCGACTCACTTTACATCACTTCCCTGGTATCCCTGACACCACTGCTCCATCCCGACATGGACGCCGCTGTCTGCACTGTGGTTTGGGGGCACCTCTCGTAAGTTACACAATACAATGCCCCGGTCCACACCGCAGCCTTTGCCCACCGACATTAGTGCCATCTACTCCAGTTCATCAGCCGACAACAGCGCTTCAACGAAGACGATGACGCTGCCTGCACCGTGACCTGCCAGCACTGTGACAAGCACCGTCCCACTTTGCACTGCAGCCCTCGTCTCACCGCTGCCACTGGATGCCGTCCTGAGGGCACCGCACGCTGCACTGCTGCACATCACACTACAGCCCCGACGCCTGCCAATGCCGGCGCTCCCGCCTTAAAACGCACGGAGTTTGATCTGCAATGTGTGTGACTTCAAAGGCTCGACCACTTCTGCACCGACTTCAGGAACCGATGCTTGCTGACGCCGGCTTTTTGAAGCTCATCGCAAGGTCCCAGGCGCCCTGCATTTCTAAAGGTACTGTTTGCGGGTCTTCCCGACACCGTAGCTGGCACGCGACGCCGTGGCCAGCCAGAACTGTTGGATTTGTTTGTTCACAATGCCGTGATACCCCGGACGGAACTATCGACTTCAAGGAACTTTTTAAAGTCTATTTTTGCTTTTTTTTTCGTACAGAGTTTTATATAGCGCAAACTTTACCCAAGGGTATCGGGTATCAGAGGGCTTTACATGAGCACCAGCTGTGTTACATGAGGACACATTCATTTCTTTTTTTCTGTTAGGTATGGGGCGATTAAGTGATTTGCCCAGAATCACAGGATGTTGCGCGTCCTTGCCGAGACTAGAACCCGGTTCCCCAGATTAGAGGTCGACCCCCTAGCCATTAGTCCAACTCCTCTCCTGCTTTACTATTTTTAATAATTGTAGGTTGTATTTTTATTGTTTTGGTCTTTTTTTACACAGCTAAATATTGGATATTTTTTTAAAACTGGTGTGGTGTCCTTTTGTGGTTTTTTCACTGTATTACTGTATTACTGTATGTTAGGTGCACTTGCTTTACACACTGCCTCTGAGATAAGCCTGTCTGCTCATGCCAAGCTACCAAAGGGGTGAGCAGGGATATTTCAGAAGTGTAACTCCCTTATCCTGACTAGGAAGAAGGGTCCCTACTTGGGTAGGGTAACAACATGCAAACTAGAGACCCTCATTTCTAACATTGGTTGTCAGCGATGAGGATAGGACTTGCATTTGCACTTGACCTACAGTGATTGGTGTAAACTACTACCCTATCGCACACCACTACCTACCACATACTGTTTTCTTTTTGGTCTATTTTTGATCTTGCCATTTGTTTTGAGCCTGAACTTTCTACTGCATCATGCCTGGTACAGCAGCATCATCAGTTGCATCCCTGGAAGTGGCCTTTGAGGAGGAAAGGTTGGAAACCTACAAGGTGAAGGAGTTGAAAGCTATTTTCAAAAACCTAAAAGTCAAAATCAGAGGCCTAAGCAGGAAAGAGGGATCACAAAAGGCTCTGAAGGCCTGAATAACAGCAAGACACACCAGGGGCAGTCTGGAGACCTTACTGTGGAGGTGGAGGAGCCTATTCCTAGGGTGGATGTGCTTTTGGGAGGAAAGGGACCCTCCAAGCTAGGCATCAGTGGTTTGTCCCTAGAGGAGCTGGAGGACAGGAGAGAAGCTAGGAGTCATCAAATGGACATTGAGAGGCTCAAGATCGAATCACAGAAGATGGTTTTAGACCATGAGCGTGGTCTCAAGGAGCTGGAGCTACAGAGTACCTCCAGCTCAGATGGTGGCAGCCAGTCCTCAGTGCAATCAGAGAGGATAGTGTACATTCCTAAAAATGTAGGCAAGGAGTACAAGAAGAGTGATGACATACAAAGGTGTTTTCAGGGCTATGACGCATCTATCCACATGAATGGGGTCTCTGAAAAGATTTGGGGAGCAGGATTGTGGCCTCATTTCTCAGAAGAGGGAGGGACACCTTATTGGCTTTGGGTAAGGGTGCAACCGTACCTACACTGACATAAAGGAGGCCCTTATCACTAAGTATGGTTTCACTCCTGAAAAGTACAGGGATCCGTTTAGAACCAGTAGGAAAACTGATTCTCAGACATGGTTGGAATGTGTAGATTATTTTTACAGGTTACTGGATGTTTTGGGTGAAGGGCAGCAATGTGACAGATTTTTATGGGCTCTATAATTTGATTGCGTAGGAGCACTTGTCTAGTCTATGTTTTACAGAGCTGTGCCAGCATTTGACAGAGAGTAAGCTGACTGACCCCAGGAAGCATGCTATGGAGGTGGACCGCTGGGTGAGTACCAGGGTCCACAAGAAGGTGTTTGGGGAGACTTTGCCGAAGGTGAGCAGGACCCCCAGCAGAAGAGTGGGGAGGACAAGGGTAAAGCAAAGGAGGTCTCTAAAAGGCCCCAAACTAGTACCCAGGGTAAGGATTCCCTCCCCCCATTGATAAGAAACAATGGGTCTCTTCAGGAAAGCCTGCAGAGACGGGACCCCGTAAGTGCTATACATGTGACCAGGTGGGTCACTAAAAGGGAGATCCCAAATGCCCCAAAGGGGCACAGCCATCCACTGGTGGGCAGTCCAAAGTGATGGCTAGTGTAGCGCTTGGGGAGGAGGGGTACCTAGAAGAGGGTGGAAGTCCTGCATAAATGACCCTTGTCTCACTAGGGGACAGTGAGATGGCCCCAGGAAGCCAGGTGCCTGCAAACACTAGGAAGGACAACGCCTGGGTGACCATAAGTGGGAGGAGAGTAGAGGCTCTCAGAGATATTGGAGCCAGTGTGGCCTCAGTTCGGTGTCACTTGGTATCTGAGGAGCAAGTAGTTCCTGGGGCATTTCACCAAGTAGTTGCTGTGGACAACTCAGAGTGCCAGTGTAAGTAAGTGCAGGTTCCCTTTGAATGGGGGAGATAATATTCTTGGGGGAATTTCAATAGAGATTCCCTCTACCAGCTGGTCAGACATAAAAAAATAGTCCAGACGAACCATTTTATTGTGGGGGGCGGAATAATACGTGAAGCCATAATCATCTTTTTTATGCCTAAACCAGGCGTCCAGTAATCTGTGTTCACATACTAGAGTTCAAAGAGCCTAAAAACTCTCGGTTTCCTCCCCGGATATTCTTGGTTACTTAAAAGATTAAAGTTGCCTGCCAAATGAATATTTAAATCCCCACAAACAATCAGTGGATGCGGCCACAATGCTAGCTCAACATTTAAGAATTTCATAACCTCTGGGTCATCTAAATTTGAGCCATAAATCGAACAGATAGAAATAGGCCTATTATTAATCATAATTTCAGCCACTACCCATCGACCCGCTCTATCCTCTTTCACTTTTTTGCAGATCCCAGCTCCCCGCCTTACCAATATGACCACACCTCTGATCATAGATGATTGTCTTGTACAGGCTACTAAGTCAAAGCCTAACCCTTTCAGACACTCCCGCTTCCCCCACGGGATATGTGTTTCTTGTAAACACAAAACATCCACCTGCATGGTTTGTAAAACTTTGCATAGGAGCCCCCGCTTCTTGCCATCATTTAGGCCACAGACGTTCCAGGTACAAATACGCAACCTACCCCTCATTATTTAATAAAGATATAGATCCTGAACACAACTCAACAAATAGTAATAATATGTTAACACCACCATTTTTACTCATTATCTCCATTCCAATACCAAGATTCACATTACAATTGCCATGACTACAATTAAAGACCAAAACCCAGCGTGCCCACCAAGCCCCACCCCCATTGACTCCACACCTACCCCCACCCCTTACCCCAACCCAACCCCCCACCCACCCCAACACTCCTCCCCCCTAGAATATTATCTGACCATAATTCGTTGATAGTAGAATGTCCCTGGGGGTATATGGATAGGGTTCCAAGGCCATGGACATTTGAAAGGAAATTACTGCTGGATCAAGCCTATCGGGACCACCATATGTCTAAATGGATAACAGAATTTTTAAGCATTAACAGAAAGACCGCTTCAGATTGTATAGTGTGGGATACATTCAAAGCTGCAGTACGGGGCGAGACTAAGAGCTTTGCTGCCTATCGCTGGAAGACTGCTCAGGAGCAGACTAAGGGGCGCATTGAGCAATTACGGGTAGCAGAGTTGGAGCTAATGCAGGATATCAAGGATGGTCACGATACTGATCAAAGTCAACAAGAGGTGGCCGTTATCAAATCCAAATTATTAAAACACTTTGGGGAAGACTTGGCCGCAAAGTATATGCAATATCGTACTATGATGTATGAATTCGGGGAAAACTCTGGTAGAGTTCTTGCTAAACGGTTACAGCAGAGAAATGTAGCAAATAGAATTCTCAGAGTCCAAGATCAGTATGGTCAGATTCAGGATACACAGGAGGGGGTCATGGAGGTGTTTGAAAAATTTTACACTCACCTATATACAGAGGAAAGGACTATGATATCTAGTGAGTCTTGGATGGAGGGGTTCCTGCAAGACATTGATACTACTAAAATTACAGCAGAACAGAATGAGGCTCTCTCAGTACCATTTACATGGGAGGAGGTGGAAACGTCCATAAAATCTTTGGCCAATGGAAAGGCTGCTGGCCCTGACGCTATCCCGTTAGAATTTTATAGGGCTTTCTCTCAAGAAATCCGACAGGATGTTTTATCTGTATTTCGGGAGGCACAAAGGGGTGTTATACCCGAATCCTGGAGGCGAACAACCATTGTTCTCTTTAAGAAAAAAGATAAGCCTGAGCTAAATCCCTCCTCCTATCGCCCTATCTCACTTATTAATACGGCTAGCAAGGTTTACTCAAAAATCCTAGCCACTAGACTCGCGAAAGTCATCACTCCGCTAGTGTCCATACGTCAACATGGGTTTATTCCTGGAAGGGACACGGCTGACCATGTTAGACGGGTCATCGCTCTGCTGGATTGGGCGCAGGCCACAGAGTCGCCCTTGGGGGTGATCCTGTTGGACGCCGAGAAGGCGTTCGACAGGGTCTCCTGGCGATTTTTGTGGGCAGTGCTTCGCTGGAAAGGGATCAGTACTGAATTTATTCAGGCACTACAGGCGTTGTATATCTAC
The DNA here is from genome assembly GCA_963921515.1 of Calotriton arnoldi. NCBI lineage: Eukaryota > Metazoa > Chordata > Amphibia > Caudata > Salamandridae > Calotriton > Calotriton arnoldi. The sequence goes on from CAWUFW010012110.1 coordinate 259,942, forward strand.
CCAGATGCAACAATCCGTATTTCAGATCAGGAAACAGGGACATTTAACATTAGCAGGGGCACTAGACAAGGGTGTCCGTGTTCGCCCTTGCTTTTTGCTCTGTACATTGACCCTTTTCTTAGCAAAATTGAAGGGAATCAAAATATTCTGCCGATTAGGGTCAATGACACAGACTATAAAACGCTAGCTTATGCGGACGATATCGTGGTCTTAACTAGAGATGTTGCTTTGGCCTTTGCGACCTTAAAGACTCTCGCAGAGCAATTTGGCTCAACATATGGGTATAAATTGAATATCGAGAAGACGCAGATCCTACATTCAGCGTTTCTGTGTCCTGCCGATGTCCCTGTTGTTACTGAAGCAACGTATTTGGGGGTTAAAATCACTGACTCAGTTGATAGTATCCCCGACCTGAACATCTTACCAGTGGTCGAATCTATAAATACTAAACTAGAAAGACTAGACCATCTGCATCTTTCGCTATACGGCCGTTGTAATATACTTAAAATGCTGGTTCTTCCAAAGTTTATGTATTTATTCAGAACCATCCCCTAGAGTTTTCTCAAGAATGCCTGGTTAGGGCTGAGAGGATATGCTCTAGATTTCTTTGGGGCTAGCACCGATCACGCAGGGCTGCCAAATGGATGTGTCTCCCTAGGGACCGGGGTGGCTGGGCGGTTCCCAATATTTTGCTGTACTACTGGTCATCCATGCTGCAACATTTTGAAGTACTCTTAGTAGGGGATAGGGCTGAGGTCCCGTTGGCTAACAGACCGACTATTTATGAAATAGGTCTGGGGGAGGCGGCAAAGGGCATTCTAGTTCGGATATTGGAACCAAGTTATTTTAAGAAAACGAGGTTTAAAGTAATCAGCGCTGCGTACTCGATTTGGCGGAAAATTCGGCGTAAATGGAAAATCCCGAATATCAATGCTTATACGCCGTTTTCGGCTGCAGGTATTTTTGCCATCGATTTTTCAGGATCAGGTTATCTTCAGATGGCAGCGGGTGGGTTTGAAGGTTATTGGTGATTTGTGTCAGGAAGGGCAAATGGCATCCTTTTCTTTTTTAAGGGAGAAGTTTCAGCTAAATAACTACGACTTTTTAAATATCTTCAGATTAGGAGTTTTTTGATAGACATCGAAGTGGGGCTACTTCTGTGTTTGAAAAGATTTCTATAGTTGAATTGGGCCGAAGGAAAGTGAGAATAGGCAGAATTTATCAATATCTTCTGTCTCGTTTCCCGGATGATATCGATGATCAGAATATCAAGTGGGAGAGAAAACTTGGTAAGAAGGGGGTCGATATTGGTTACATCTTAGAACTAGCAAGCCAGATCTTAATCTCTGGCAGCCTTCGGACTCAATGTTATATGGCGGTGTTTGATTTGTACTACACACCTGCGAAGATTGCTAAGTGGGGGGGCGGAAGGGCGATAGATGTGGCAGGTGTGGGTTTCAAGCGGCTGATGCGATCCATATGTTTTATCTATGCCCAAGCCTGGGGGAATTTTTTCATGAAATTGAGTATTTTATAAATACAGCTCTAAAAATCCCGGTCGTAATCTCCCCAGAGTTGGTCATAATGGGTTATGAGGATACCGGGATGGTCGGAAGACCCAGATACACTGCCGCCTTTTTGTTTATAACAATGGCGATGGCTCGGTTGTGCATTACGTCACAATGGATAGGCCCGGAAGCTCCTACTTTTTCTAATTGGAGATCTAGGATGTTGGCACTGTATAATATGGAGTCGTCTGTGTACCTCTTAAGGGGGAAAAGGAGGCGGGAGATGGGTACTAAAATGTGGGCCCCTATCAAGGAATGGTCTCAATGATAACTGTTATAGGTGGGATCGGCCGATTGTTGGTTGCATAGGTATATAGGTATATGTCCTATCGTGCTCTTCATTTTTTTTAGGCTCCACGACGGATCTCAAAGCTTATGTTATGTTTTTGGTTATGTTTTTGTATTATTGTCTCTTTTCCTAATGAATCTCTTTGTATGTTATTTGCCATGACATTTGTTAGCGATCAAATAAATAAAAAAAGTTAAAAATAAATGAATGGGTGGGGGGGGGAGTCTCAGGTCCTTTGAGGGTGGTTGTGAGCATCAGCGGTTCGTGAAGGTATGCGCGGTGGGGAGAGGTGGGGGATGTCACAGACAACGGAATAGGATTTATTTATTTATTTAATTTTCCCTATTCCATCGTCCGTTGACTTCCCCTCCCTCCCGCCTCACTCCGCCCCAGCCCCGCCCCACCGCGCTTACCTGCACGGACCACCGCTGGTTGTGAGCCCTACCATTCCTGTAGATTGTCTGCTAGGTAACGACTTGGAGCAGTCCTTGTGGAAGGATGTGGAGCTCAGGTCTTACTTGGAGATACTTGGGTTGCCAGAGTGGGCATGCGTGACCACTCGATCCATGGCAGCCAGCAAGGGTGATCAGAAGGACCTGGATCCTGATACAGTGGCCCAGGTGCCTGCTAAGAGAAAGGGCAAGGAGCGTGGGAAAGCCACCCCTCAAGTTCCCACAGTCAGGGAAGAGGCTGACCTCGAGGGGATGTCCCCGAACCTACAGTGGAACAAGTGGCTAAACTGGGGGACTTATCTGAGCTGACCCATTGGCAGCAAGAAGGTAGTCCCACCAGGGAAGAGATTTGCAGGGAGCACAAAGAATGCCCTTCTCTATAGGGTTTGCGACAGCAGGCTGCAAATCAGGCAACTGGTGATCAGCCTGGATCACACTGGATCTATTGGAAGAATGGTTTCCAATGCATCAAGCCTAAGGTCGCTGAGCCTGGGTCAGCCCATGTGCTGGTGGTACCCCAGTGCTTCAGGACCTTCCTACTGGGTCTGGCTCATGACTGGCCTTGGCAGGACATTTGGGGCAGGACAAAAGCTTTGATAGGATTGCCACCCACTTCTTTTGGCCCCAAATGCGAAGGCAGTCTGATGCTCATTGTAGGTCTTGCTAAACTTGCAAGTGGTAAGAGTGGAAAGAAGTGTAAGGCCCCTCTCGAACCTTTTCCGGTTGTAGGCCCCCTTTGGAGAGGGTGGGGATGGTTATTGTGGGGCTTCTGGAGTGGACCCCAACACAGCCATGGGTAACAGGTATATCCTGGTCTTGATGGACCATGCCACCTGGTACCAAGAGGCTATCTCTCTAAGGACAACAACGGCACCCGTGGTGGGCCTGGCGTTAATTGTGATCTTTTCCCGCATGGGGTTCTCCAGAGAGGTGGTGTCCGACCGAAGTATCAATTTCATATCTAAGTATATGACATCCCTGTGGGAGGAGTGCGGTGTGACCTACAAGTTCACCACACCTTACCGCCATCAAGCTAATGGTTTGGTGGAGAGATTCAACCAATCCTGAAGAGCATTGTCAGGGGTCTAACTGAACCCATGAGGCATAAGTGGAACGTCCTCTTACCATGCCTTCTCTTTGCTTAAAGGAAGGTACCACGGAAGTCATTAGGGTTCAGTCCCTTTGAGCTACTGTATGGGCACCCTGTAAGGGGACCTCTCAGTTTTGTGAAAGAAGGCTTGGAGCTAGCTCCCAGGATATTTCCCTAGGATTTATTTAGCTACATGCTGCGCACTTCAGGAGACTTGCTCAGGCGAACCTAGAAGCCAGCCAGGAAGAGATGAAAAGCTAGCAAGCCCAGAATTCCACTCTGGTAGAGTTTCAACCCGGCCAGAAAGTTTGAGTTATGGCCCCGGTAGAGCCTTGTGCTGTGCAGGACAAGTGAACTGGGCCTTTTGCGATGGTGGAGCGCAAAAGTAATGTCACCTACCTGGTGAACTTGCAGACTCCCAGGAACCCTTTGAGGGTCCTACATGTGAACCACCTCAAACCTCACTTTGAGAGGTCTGAAGTAAGCTTGCTCTTGGTGACAGATGATGGGGTGGAAGAGGAGAGTGAATCTCTACCTGACCTCATGTCTGCATGGAGCACAATGGGTCAGTGGAAGGTGTGAACCTTTTCCCTACACCGACCCCAGAGCAGCAGGGTAACTCTTGACAGCTGTAAGGGCAGTTTGCCACACTGTTCTTCCTGACCCCAGGTGTCACCCATTGGTGAACCCATCTTGTGGGCACTGGGAACAGACCCCCTTTATAGCACAAAATGTACAGGTTGACTGACAGGGTCAGAGCCTGCATCAAAGAAGAGTTTTCTAAGATGTTGTTGTTAGGGGCGATGGAGCCCTCCAACAGTCCTTGGGCAAGGTATATGGTCCAAAAGGCTGCTGCACACGGTGCCACTCCTGAACTTAAGTTCTGCGTGGACTACAGTGGGCTCAATGCCGTCACCAGGACTGACGCGCCCCCCATCCCCAGAACCGATGAGCTCATAGATCGGTTGGGAGCTGCCAAGTTCCTTAGCACGTTTGATTTAACGTCTGGATACTGGCAGATTGCCTTGACTGATGGGGCCAAGGAGAGGTCTGCATTCTCAACACCAGAGGGGCACTACCAGTTCTGGGTGATGCCCTTTGGGTTGAAGAATGCCCCTGCCACCTATCAGAGGTTGGTCAACCAGGTGTTGGCTGGACTGGAGCATTTCAGCACTGCCTACCTGGATAACATCGCAGTGTTCAGGTCCAACTAGGAAGATCACTTGCACCATCTCTGGGAAGTGTTGAAGGCTCTGCAGAAGGCAGGCTTCATGATCAAGGCCAGTAGTTGCCAATTCTGGCAGGGGTCCATGGTGTACTTAGAGCACCAGAAGGAAGTGGCCAGGAGGCGCACCTACACCCCAAGATTGACACCATTTAGGCTTGGGAGCCCCCCAAGACCCAGACAGGAGTGAGATCCTTTTTATGTCTAACCGGTGAATCACTGACATAATATCGACAGATACAATATCGACCTACATTTTTATCGACACAAAATTATCGACGACACTAATATCGATACCCTATACTTAATACTTAACCCTTCATTCCGCCCAGTGATCTCAAACAGGCCACCCAATCTCTGGTACTGTCAAGACTCGACTATGGGAACGCAGTCCTCTCAGGAATTCCAAAATCGCATCTGGCTCCCATCAAAACAACGCTACATGCGGCTGCCAGAATGATCACCGGTATCAAGAAATTCGATCATATCTCCCCTGCACTCAGGGAACTTAAGTGGCTTCCAGTCGAAATGCGGATTAGCTTCAGAACAGCCTGCCTCACGCACAAAGCCCTTCACACCGGCAAACCCGAATATCTGGCGAAAAAACTCAAAAAGCCGGCCAGACCAGGAACCTGAGAAGCTCAAACTCCCTCCTACTCATCCCACCAAAAACTAGACGAAAAAAAACTGCGGACCGATCCTTCGCCGGAAGCGCTCCTAAAATCTGGAACTCTATTCCCCCTCACATCAGAACCATCCCTCCTTTGTACAATTCAAAAGCCAACTCAAAACCCTGTTCCTCAACCGCTCCCTAGGGAGTGGATAGGATCACTCCGGGCAGCTAGCGGACATCGCGCTCTGCTCCAGCTCTAAGACTCCGAAGAATCCTGAAGACTAACACTGTCCTGCACTATAATGTGTTGCTTTTTTTATTTTGCGTTCTTCTGTTAATATGTCTCTCTTCTATTTTGTATCTGATGATTATCTGCTATGTACCAGCTGTAAAGCGCTCCGATACCCTAGGGTCAGGCCAGCGCTATAGAAAACTTCTTAAATAAAAATAAAATAAATAAATAAATAAACAAAATACACTTATATCGACCCCAAAATATCGTCAAACATAATTATCGATTACAGTATTATCGAACACATAAATATCATTACTAAAAATATCGGCCATCCTTTAAAAATATACAAAAGGTCCAAAATATCGAGCACAATAATATAGACAACAATATTATTGTTTTTGTTCAAATATCGACAACTCAAAAACACATATAACAAATGAATTTAAACACCATAAATATATTTAAATAAATAAACATACAATGCGTATAAAATACATTAAATATGATACATTTCTAAAATAGTAAAACATATTTAAAAACATTAAATAATAAATACACTATTAATAACGATTTCAAATGCATATTTAGACTATACACACACATTATTTTACATCACATATAAAATAATACACATTTAAATAATTCAACCTGTGGGAAAAAAAAAAGTAACTGACTCTTAATTAGCGTTTTCCATACATGGAAAACAACTACTAAAACAATTAAAACAATAAAGATCAACCAATGAAAAACATACATTATTAAACTAAACCTGTGAGAATAACCAAACAATTAATTAAACACTATATAAAAAGGAAAACTTATTCTTATTTTACACCTTAAACCAAAAAGAATCAAGAAGCCGAAATGCTGCCGGATTTCTACCAGAAGCAAGAACTTCATCAAAGAAAAATCTATTTCATACTGCAAAAAGTAAGTAAATTACCATTTCTAAAACAACACTAATGCTAAAATTCAGAAACTACTATTTATCATACTCAAATAATTTATATATATATTTTTTAGATTTATATCTCCCCTACAGATAATTCTAAAAGCATCCAGAAAATTACAGATCAGCGTCTAAAATCATCTAACTGATAAAGTAAGTATTCATCGAAACGCATTTTAAAAACATGTAAAATACCCAACCAAACCCCAACTCCACCCCAAACACCCACCCCACCCCAGGTACATATTTAACAAAATAAGTAAAAATATGTTTTACTCTTCCAACAGAAATATCAGCAACTTAGCAGAATTCAACCAACAAAGAAAGGACATCTCCATCCAAAAGCAGTTCAAAATCAACATTGTAAGTATATTAATAACAATGTGTATTTATTAATACATAATCATGTGCAATATTCGTTGTAATAATTGTTATATACATTTTTTATAGAATTTAACACATCACAATGACAGAAGGTGCCCAATTTATCACATCCCAAAAAGGAAAATGTTTGTTATGCTACATGGGGTATGTCTATACCCAGGGAAAGCAAAGTGGACTAAAAGTTAATTGGAAATGTAGCAAGTACTATTCCAATAAATGTTATGGTCGAGCAACAACTAGAGAAACAACTTTTTTGTATACAAGGGAGCATAACCACCCTCCAAATGTTACTGAAATCGAGTTTAGGACTGCCCTTGATGACATTAGAGAAGCTAGCACTAGCTCACAGAAACCTACCACTCAAGTACTTAAAGAGATGCTGCCTAGAGAACCCAAACATGCTACTGGGAAAATGCCCTCTATTCCTTCATTAAAAAGAACTATAGCTCGCACAAAAAAGTCACAACAACTACCACACCTACTTCTTAAACATTTGAAGATGTGGTAATTCCCCCAGAACTATCTATAACTCATAATGAAGAACCCTTTGTTCTCTATGACAACAAATGCAAAGAGAAAAGAATAATTATGTTTGCAACCGCAAACAATTTAATAAAGCTTCAACAATCAGAAACATGGATGATGGATGGGACATTTAAAATCTGTCCCAAACCATTCTACCAATTATACACTGTACATGCCCTATTTCAAAATACCAACATCTCCTTTATCTACACCTTGCTACAACATAAACAAAACTCCACATATATGGAAGTACTAACTAAAATTAAAGAAGACACAAATAATTATTTTCCACAGAAAATAATTATAGATTTGAGCAGGCTATGATAAGTGCTATTCTAAAATCCTACCCACATACATTAATTTAAGGATGCTACTATCATTTCAATCAGTGTCTACGGAGACACCTTCAGAAATCAACACTAAGGGGTCGATTCCGATCTCGGTCCGAAGGCCCTTACCAATGATATTCGTAGAAATACCTTCCGACCGACACGTTCCGGGAGCCGGTCTATCCAAATGACGTAGTACGATGCGCAAATGTCTCCAATTCCTGGACGACTCGAACGCTCCGAATCCAGCAACATTTTATGGATGAACAGTCTCCGTCTATGCTGAATGGAGTCATCCGGAGGCTTTTCTCAATCAGTTTCTGGCTCTGCAAGTACGATGCGTACTTCCTGCGCGCCGGACAGGTCGTCAACTCCGACACGTCACAGCATACGGACGAGACGTCTTTCAGCTCCGATACACGCCACAACACGTACAATGCATACGAGGCGGACCAGCCATGTATCCAATCGCGCTTGTCATCCCTACACTGTATGCCTACAACCTTAACCGACGCAGTTGTCACAGATGGTAAGTCAGAAACCTACCACACACACCAAAATGTCACTACCCCGCGAAAGGCAACACCACCATAGGGTAACTATGCCTATCACTACCAGAAGTCACTACTCATAGGAGGGTGGATGCCTATCACTACCAGCATTTAAGACCTATAAGGGGGTGGATGCCTATCACTAGCAGCATTTCAGACCCCATAGGGGGTCGGCAGCCTATCACTAACAGCATTTAAGACCTATATGGGGGTGGATGCCTATCACTACCAGCATTGCAGACCCCATAGGGGGGTGGAAGCCTATCACTACCAGCATTAAAGACCTATCAGGGGGTGGATGCCTATCACTAGCAGCATTTCAGACCCCATAGGGGGGAGCCTATCATTGCCAGCATTTAAGACCAATAGGGGGTGGATGCCTATCACTACCAGCATTTAAGACCCCATAGAGGGGGCGGAAGCCTATCACTAGCAGCATGTCAGACCCCATAGGTGGGTGGATGCCTATCACTACCAGCATTTAAGACCTATATGGGGTGGATGCCTATCACTACCAGCATTTAAGACCTATAGGTGGTGGATGCCTATGACTACCAGCATTGCAGACCCCATAGGTGGGTGGATGCCTATCACTACCAGCATTTAAGACCTATAGGGGGTGGATGCCTATCACTACCAGCATTGCAGACCCCATAGGGGAGTGGAGGCCTATCACTACCAGCATGTAAGACCTATATGGGGGTGGATGCTTATCGCTACTAGCATTGCAGACCTATAGGGGGTGGATGCCTATCACTACCAGCATTGCAGACCCCATAGGGGGGTGGAAGCCTATCACTATCAGCATTTCAGACCCCATAGGGGGTGGAAGCCTATCACCACCAGCATTTCAGACCCCATAGGGGGGTAGATGTCTATCACTACCAGCATTTAAGAACTATATGGGGGTGGATGCCTATCGTTACCAGCATTGCGGACCTATATGGGGTGGATGCCTATCACTACCAGCATTTCAGACCCCATAGCGGGGTGGAAGCCTATCACTACCAGCAGGTCAGACCCCATAAGGGGGTGGATGCCTATCACTACCAGCATTTAAGACCTATAAGGGGGTGGATGCCTATCCGTCATCATCATTTACTTTATTTCGACCATAGGATCATAAAAGTACACACAGCATGGTAGGAAATACAGTTAAAAGTGATCGATATGAGGTAAAGGTAAAAAAATACAGATAAAATACAAAGATAAAATAAGAATAAGAAAAACGAGCGGGCGTCATATAGTCCGGATAGAATGATCATATGTTGCTTCAATAGGATTTAATCTAAAGTCCATATCGATTTTGTCCATCACTTTACAGCATCCATCAGGGCAAACATTTGGACCTTTTCAACCACAGCGCATACCAATATCTAGACAAACCAAAAACCACAACTCTGCTCGTGTACGTGCTCAGAGATCTAAGCACCTCCAAGTAATGTCCGGTCCCAACAATTTTGCAGAGTGGAAAGATCCACTTGTCCCTCAGAGATTTATACATCGGCCAAAAGAATAGGAGGTGGATGATGGACTCAGCACTTGCATTACAGGCGGGACATTGATCATCGTTCTCTATATCCTTCCTCCATTTTTTACAAAATGTTTTAAGGGGTAGTGTTTTGTAACGGAACTGGAAAAACAGCTTCCGGGCCAAGGGAGGGACAATTTCATCCAAAGTGTCCTCAAAACGAGGAATGCATTTAAAATTGAGGAAATTAGTGGTCAAACTGCCCTCGGCGTCAAGTGCAGTTTGCAGAAGTGTTATTTCCCAAAACCTTTCCTTTAGCTGGGGTCTCGATATGGAGTTCATGCTTCCAGGGTCAGACCAAAACCCGACATTCCTAGCTTGCCTAGAAGCACCTTTAGGGCTCTAAACCAAGGGATTGTTATAATAGAGGGCATTTTCATGAGCTCTAAAAGTGGCTCCAGGTAAGGGCAGAGCTCTTCCACGGTCCACAATCTATACCAAGACATCAGGAGCTTATAGCTGATCTTGTGGGCCAGCTGTCTGTGTGCTAAATCAAGGCAAAGCGGCATCAATGGTGTGCTTACAGGAAGATCTGTCAGGGATCTGAGAAAGCGATTTTCTACTAGTGAAAGGGGATTAGTTGAGCCTGAGCCCCATAGTTCTGCTCCATAAAGTGGGCCCCCTAAGATTTTTGTGTTGTAGATTCCGAGGGCTGGCGCTAGCTGCCTTGAAAATGTATTTCTATGTATTTTGGCCAAGTTTGCAGTCTGGTGTATGAGTTGCATCTTCACCTTTTCAATATGTTGATCCCACTTAACTGTTGGAGTTAGGCGAATGGCCAGGTAGTCAAAGGTGTCGACGCATTCTAGCTTGCTACTACCGGCCAGGACTTGCCTTTTGTTTGATTTGGCCTTGCCCTTCCTAAAAATCATATATTTGGTTTTAGTTTCATTCAGCACCAGGCCTCGCTCGTCACAAAACATAATGAAATCATTTAAGAGCTGCTGAAGTCCCTGAGAAGTCTTTGCGATTAAAAGGATGTCGTCGGCAAAGAGGAGAGCTGGAACTCTCGTACTGGCGACTTTCGGAGCATCACACCCATCCTTATCTAAACACTTGATGACATCATTGATAAAAAGAATAAAAAGTGTGGGGGCAAGGACACAGCCCTGTCTCACACCACACTCGACTGGGAAAGTGTCAGTGAGTTTATTGTTCCCACCCCATCTCACCTGTGCTGCGTTGAGTGTGTGGAGTCTGATTAAAATATCTAAAAGATTCTGTGGCATATCTTGCTTCTTAAGAACCCTCCACAATTTTGCTCTGGGGACTAAGTCAAAAGCAGACCGTAAGTCTACAAAAGCCACATAGAGTTCCCCTCCTTTGATATATACTTCTTTCCAATATAGACATAACTAACCCTGGGCGAAGTTCACGAAGTAGCGCTACGCGAAGCTACGCGAAGTGCACTTCGCACTACGCGAACTGCGTAGTGCGCTGTTCGCGATGATTGCACAGTGCCGGATGCTTGTCCGCACTGTGCAATCATTGAAAACGGCATCTTGCACAGTGCGAGCTGTCTTTTACTGCCGCTCGAGTAGATTTTTACTCGAGCGGCAGCTTTCTCAACGCGGACTGGTAGTTTCTCATCGCGAGCGGTCGCGAGCATACGCGACCACTCGCAATGAGAAACCTGACCTCCCGCGTTGAGAATCTCGCCGGGAGGTTTACTTTCCACGCTCGTGATCGGCAACTTGATGTTGCTGATCGCGAATGAGGAAAAAGTCTCGCCGGGATGTCATTTTGCTTGCTCGCGGTCGCCAACTTGACGTTGAGGACCGCGAGCAAGCAAAAAATGACCGCTGCACTACGCTACGCGTGTTTGCACTGTGCTACGTGCAATTCGCGTAGTGCGAAGTAGCGCAAACTTCGCAAACTACACGAGCGTGGCGTAGTGCTTTGCCCAGGGTAAGACATAACAAACGAAACGTTTGGTCTAAGGTGCTAGTTTTGGCTCGGAAGCCTGCCTGGAGGTTACTCAAAACTTCAGACTCTATGATCCATTCCTGCAGCCGAGCTAAGATCTGCTTGCAGAAGATCTTTTGTAGGGAATTAATAAGACTTATTGGCCTGTAGCTAGATGGCTTCGCTCTGTCCCCTTTTTTGTAGATTGGAACGATCTCAGCATTTTTCCACGATGGAGGAATGGGGCTACCTCTGAGGATTGAATTAGATAATACATTTATGTATGGACCCCAGAGAGGCACATCCTCTTTGTAGAGGTCATTGGGGATTCGGTCAGGGCCAGGCGCACGAGCCAAGGTGCAGGAGGCAATTGCTGCTTTGCTCTCTTCTAGCGTAATATGGAGGTCGATTGCCCCCACAGCATCGCTGATCAGGCCTTCGTCTTGTCCCACAGGTACCACATCCCTAGGTTTGTATAAGGTACCAAAATGGGTTTCCCAGGCCTCAGGGTGTACTGTAAACTCCAATTGTCGCTTGTTACCCTTTAACCAATATGCTGCTAGACTCCAGAAGTTTTTCGAATCTCTGTCTAGCAATGCTCTCCTCAGAGATGACCATAGGGAACCCTCCCACTCCCTTTTGGCAGATTTGACTACTTGTTTATACTTGGCTCTGCAAGACACTATTTCAGGGCGAGATTTTTGTTTGACTGCCTTTATTAGTTCCTGCTTGGAGAGCCTACAGGCCTTGGTATACCATGTACCCTGTTGATCTTGTGTCTGTTGTAGGCTGGGTCTTTCCGCCTTAAGCCGGTTTTCATGGCGGCCCAGTAGATCCTTAATTTCTTTGTATAGCAGTTCATGACTAAAGCCTATCACCTCGTCAACCTGCTCCACAGTTGAGCTTGCAGCTTTCTCAAGAAATGTGGAAACCTTCCTCTTTACTACTCCTAGGGCCTCCGGGTAAGCCTCAACTCAATTCCACTTAATTCTCCTCTGATTGTTTGCTGCTGATAGTATACCAATATCTGGCGAACCCAGGTTGACAGTCCCCACAGACGCTTGGTTTGTAAGGGTGAGAGCAAGAGCGTTGTGGTCGCTGTCAACCCTTTTGACCACTGCCATATCCATGACAAGGTGCCAGTAGTTTAAGGATACTAGGCAATAGTCAATTCTGCTTTCATGAGCTGTCCTATTGTGGATGCCTATCACTACCAGCATGTAAGACCTATATGGGGGTGGATGCCTATCACTACCAGCATTTCAGACCCCATAGGGGGGTGGATGCCTATCACTACCAGCATTTCAGATCCCATAGGGGGGTGGATGCCTATCACTACCAGCAGTGCAGACCCCATGGGGGGGTTGCATAACACTAACAGTAATGTGTACCCCATAGGTGGTGTTAATCCTCGTGGAAAGCACTTGCCCAATTTATACTGAAAAAATCATACAGGCTAACCCCCTATCACAGTAGTGACAGATATGTATATGTGAGCCTTAACATTTTTTCCTGGTAGTGAAAATTTGTGTATCTGTGCCAAACCCCACCTGGATTGTAGTAACAAATATGTTTTTGTGTATTAAAACTCACTTAACTCTAGTGCCAATTGGTGTATTGTGGGCTAAACCACACTTTGATTGTACTGAGAAATATGGTATTGTGGGGATAAACCCCCTTAACTCCCGTGCCAATTGGTGTATTGGGGGGTAAACACCATTTGGATTGTATTGACAAATATTGTTTAGTGGGGTTAAACACCTTTAACTCTACTGCCAACTGGTGTATTGGGCGGTAACCCCCACTTAAATTGTACAGACAAAAATGGTCTTGTGGGGTTAAACCCCCATAACTCCAGTGCCAATGTGTGTATTGGGGGGTAAACTCCATTTGGATTGTACTGACAAATATGGGATTGTGGGGTTAAACCCCCTTAATGATAGTGCCAATTGGTATATTGGACGTAAACACCACTTGGATTGTAGTGACAAATATTTGCTTGTGTGGTTTAACACCCCTTCCTGCTAGTGCAAATATGTGTATTCTATGGCAAACACAGCATGCATTGCACTGTCAAAATGTGTGATGTGTGTGAAACATCTGCAGCACTGCAGAGGCAACACTTGGGTGTGGGTAACATACGCTCAGCCATGTGCTGCCAATGTTGTCATTGGGCGGGATTACTCCCAGCAATGTGTAACTGCACATTGTGACATGAGAAAATCAAAATACATCAACTATTACATTTGGGGTATAGCTGAAGTAAACACAGAGGATAGAATCACAATGGTCCATTTCTGATGAGACACCACACTACACAGGGACTGCAACGTTGACGGGTGAAATCAGAGGGCTGTGCAGTGTGGAGATGTAGGAGTCACAGGGCCAGTAGAGAAATTAACAAAGCACAACATCCACTTCATGTCCACAAAATACATGTGAAATACATGTGTGAAGTTCACTAAGACAACCGCACAGCCACCCCCTGCAGAATAAACACAACATGTCTGTCAGTGTGGACGCTGACTCTGCCTGGCCTGACACATATGATGTGTGGCTTAATTCCATTGAGGCTGATGTGTGTTGAGTCCTATCAGGAAGAAATACATATACGTCTTTAATCACTAATGTTGGAAATCAGGCATTGTTTGCTGTGCAGGTGCCCAAGAGTCACAAACAGAATACGTTTGGTGGAACAACAAACAATACATCAATGGACTGACTCACTTCCACACTACCGCCAAGGCTACAACACTGTGGTGACAGAATTCTGTCTGCTGACCCTCTGTGATGCTGAGTATGGATGTGTGCCATATCTTTTGAGCACACTCACTCTTGTGCACTGTGTCATGTGCCATGCATGAAGCACTATCTTCTCACATACCCAACCATCACTCACAGGACATGGCTGCTAATGTGAGCCCACATTGTAGGTAGGGCCCTTTCTTGGAGCCAAGCCACATTTGGACTGTAAAAACTACACACACATTTATCATCATGCTGCTGTAGTCCCGCCCACTTCCTGCTTTATAAGGAACTGCGCCGAGCGGACGCGCGCAGCGGATCTCAAAGCCTAATTGGAACTCAGTTAAGTCAGGTCAGGCTAAACTGACTCTGCAGGATTTTAAAAAAAGCAGTTTTTAACTATTGTAGTGCTCACCTGTGTACTTCGTGCCCCCCTGGTCCGTCGCGGCTTGTGCCGTTTGTGCGGAGGGGACAAGCACCATCTTTCTTTTTTACTAACTTCCCCCCGGCGCCAATTCACTTTCCCTTGACGCCGGTCAGCGCTCCTCATACGCTGCTGTAGTCCCGCCCACTTCCTGCCTTAAAAGGAACTGCGCCGAGCGGACGCGCACAGCGGCGCGCCAAAGGCAAGCCCGTCTGCGCCCGTCCGCGCCTGACCACCGCCAGACATCTTGCTCATTTTACCTGTAAAGACCTTCTAACTGCCTGTGATGGCCATCCTTAAATACACCAGCCAGGAACTCCACTTCTTAAACAAAGTACCCTGCAGAGAGGCTGGCAGCGTCCCTACCACACTGATGACCGGTCATACAACACACGAGTTCCCTCTACTCAGCAGGCAACTTGAAACAGCCCACTGCAGTACCACATGCCACCAAATCAAGTCCACAATATTGAAGTCCAAGTACCTGACCAGTCTATACTGCAATGCGCGCTCCCTCCCAAAACACGCATTAGAAATCTGGTCCCTATTGGACTCAGAAAAGCCTGATCTATTCTTTATTACAGAAACTTGGCTCCAAGATTCATCACTACCAGACCTCGCCATAGCCCTTCCCCTTGATTATCAACTGACAAGACTAGACAGGAAAGATAAAAAAGGTGGCGGAGTAGCGATTGCCTTCAGGGAAAATATTAAAATGCGTATTGTAGAATCCCACCTGGCAGAATGGGGCGAAATATGTATTTTCACATTAGAGCACGTCAGCAAGGAGTCCTGGAAAGGCGCCCTCCTCTACAGGCCACCCGGTAATAAAGCCCACTTCACTAACAATCTAATAGAGATAATCTCGCCACACGTTCTGGCCGCGGATAATTTTCTCCTACTTGGGGATTTTAATTACCACGCTGAACTCCTATCGGACCCCCACACAATAGATCTCATCACCAGTCTAAACACATTGGGCCTAAAACAACTGGTGATAGGCCCCACCCATGTCGCCGGTCACTCCCTAGATCTTTTATTCACGAACTCGCCTAACATAGTGATCGATCAGCTGCTCCCAGTTATATGGTCTGATCACCATGTAATAAGGTTTCTAATTCACGGGAAACTGACTCAACCTTATTCCAAGAGAAAAACAAAGTTAAGCAGATCCTGGAACAAAATAAACTTAGATTCTTTTTCCACTAACTTCATTCCCCTCTCCCCTTCAAAGATTGCCCACCCAAACAAGGCTGCTAAAGATCTGGAACTTGCCATCAGCACAACGCTAGACACAATCGCCCCTAAAAAGACAACTAG
Source organism: Calotriton arnoldi (assembly GCA_963921515.1). Lineage (NCBI taxonomy): Eukaryota > Metazoa > Chordata > Amphibia > Caudata > Salamandridae > Calotriton > Calotriton arnoldi. Next base: position 276,077 of record CAWUFW010012110.1, read on the forward strand.
GTGCCCGAATAAACTCTCCCCATGGTTCACCCCAGACTTAAAAACCGATAAACTCATTGTCAGAAAAGCTGAACGCAAATGGCGACATACAAAAAATGAAATAGACAGACATCACTACAAAACAATGCATCGGCTCTATATGGACCATATAGCCACGGCCAAAAAAGTCTACCTGGGAAATAGAATAAATCAGGCCTCCAATTCCCATAAAGAGCTGTACAAAATAGTAAAGGAATTCACCAATCCCTCTTCATGCCAGCAATCGCTTACTGCTTCCCAGGAGTGGGTTGATTCCCTTTCATCCTTTTTGTAAACAAGATAAATGACATTTATAAACTGTTCCCCCAATCAGCCGACATACCACCTATACAGGCCGGCAATAAATCTCCTCCCTTGCACACAACCTCCCTCAGAGAATTTCATATTGTCACAGAGGAAGAAGTAGCCCTTACCCTAAATAAAATTAAATCCGGATCACCAGCCGACCCGGCCTCCTCCCAGATTCTATCCAAAATTGCACCGGCTTTTCTCCCTAATCTGACTAAAATTTTTAATCTCTCATTTTCACAATCCACGTACCTTTACACTGGAAGGAGGCCATAATCAGACCAATCCTAAAAAAACCAACAGCCGACCCAAAACAGCTTGCTAATTACCGATCAATCTCCCTTCTGCCCCTGTTTGGAAAAATCATGGAATCTCTGGTCAACAGTCAACTATATAAACATCTAGAAAGCAATAATCTGCTGGACCCATCTCAATCGGGGTTCCGGGCCTTTCATAGCACCGAAACGGCCCTACTCGAGATGGTTGACAATATCAGGCTGTCTCTGGATGCAAAACAATCTGCCGTCCTGATTTTACTTGATTTGTTGGCTGCCTTCGACACCATCTCACATGACATCCTTTTGGAGCGCCTTTTGGAGTTTGGTGTCGAGGGTCCAGCATTGAGCTGGATCAAGAGCTACCTGACAGATCGATCTTCCAAGGTCCAAATAGGAGATATCTTATCCAAGAGCCAGGTAATTGATAAGGGAGTCCCCCAGGGATCCATATTAAGTCGCACACTCTTTAACCTATATGTGTCCCCAGTGGCAAAAATAATCCGAGCACATGGGTTCGAAACCGTGTCATACGCCGATGACACACAGCTACTAATCACCCTTGGACCAGACCCCATGGACACCAAACTTAGATTCAAACAGTGCTTGATGGCCATAAACGACTGGATGTCAAGAAACCACTTATTACTCAACGCAAGCAAAACTGAAATCATGCTTTTTGGTGACGCTCAGAAATTGTGGACAGATGACTGGTGGACACCATCTTTGGGATCCTGCCCCCCACCCAAGTCAGCAGCCCGAAATCTGGGAATAATAATAGACAATAAACTCTCCATGGCTGACCACATTAACAATGTGGTGCGTACCAGCTACGGTTTAATGCGTAATCTCAGGAAAATCTTCTAGTGGATTCCCTTATCGTCCCGTATGCCTCTAGTACAGGGACTAATCATTAGCCGTTTAGACTACGGAAATGCACTGCTGGCCTCCATTAATGAAGAGCAGCTGTCAAAACTTCAGGTCCTACAAAACACTGCGGCCAGACTGGTCCTAAACCTCCCTCCTCGCACCCCCTCTACGCCTAGTCTGAAGATTCTCCACTGGCTCCCCATAAAAAAGAGGATCAACTTCAAATTATGTTGTCTGGTCCATAAAACCCTTAATGGCAAAGGGCCAAAATATCTAGCCAAAAAATTGATAAAATATCAACCAACCAGAACCTTGCGCTCCACCAGTAAACATCTCCTAACAGTACCAAAAGTGCGCACAGTAAGGAACGGCGGCAGATCTTTTTCCAAAATTGCCCCTGAAATTTGGAACACCCTGCCTCTACCTCTCCGATTGGAACCCGATCATAAGAGGTACCGCAAAACTCTTAAAACCTGGCTCTTTTAGCTCTTTAGCTCTGTCAAGACAGCTCTCTTGGTTCTCTGAGTATCTGCTAGCGCTGTGAGACCTATGGGTGATACACGCGCTTAACAAATCCCAAATACATACATACATACATCAACAATTGTGCATCTTCTAAACATACATTGACAGGTGACATAGCACAGGCAAATGTGAAAGCCAATATACATGCACTGTAGACAACGCCAGGGGTGGTGGTGGGATGTGTCTCACAAACACAATACACATAGCTACACATAACACATGTGAAATTTTGACATCCATTTAGGATGGAGAACATGTGCATAATGTGATATGCATTGTACACATTTGGCACTTCAACACTGTCAAGGAGACATACAAAGAAGAAATGTTGCCATCAGGCCACACGGTAGAGTATAATCAGCTGATTGTGAGCAGTCATTGACACATACAAGTGCCACACTTGCAAATACATATGACATAATAAAAATAACACTGATGATGCTAACATAAATTGTAATTGTGAAATTTAGATTATGTCACATGTGAGTTTGCTCCCAGTGCAGGCCCTTGTCTCGCCCCAAACAGGGATGTCATTAGATTGACTAGATTTAAATGGTGCATCCACATCTTGGCCAATAAAAGTCAATGAGGTGGAGAAAGCACTCTAATACTCAGCACACAGATAGCTACTCAAACAGTTACATCTGCAGGGACTATAGTCTAGGTATGAAGGGGGTTTGAAGACAGAGATTCCTGCTCACATCACACACATAATGGTTTCAGGATCTGTTACTGATTAACACACTGCCATGAGTTGATTTCCCTACAGTGGAAGTCCAGCTGTGGCAAGCTTGCCCTTGGCATGGGTCTACCATGTCATGATGACACTCAGACATGGCTCCAACACCTACAAGACACTGAAGAGTATGTTTACATAAGCATGTGTACATGTGTGTGTCTGTGTAGTGTAGCTCCTATTTCCCTAATAGGCTCTGCGCATTGGAATAATATACCCTATAGGCTTGACATAGGACTGAGGTCGGTATGTCCCTATCGAGTATATTAAACTTAATTACTTGTGCCAGCTAGCTCAGAGGCCACTAGAAACTCCTTGATAAACAAGAAGGGAATAGTTTCTGGCAGCCGCAAAACATGACAACTTTGTTTCCCTTTTAGAATCAGAACGTGTCCCAGAGTCGTGGAAACAATAGATAACTATTTCACTCAGCTCAATCGTGCATGCTTAGTTTTCCTCAAAGTTACACAGAAAGAATAGACGGGCGTTTCAATATAAGATTTATTGAACAGTCTTGATTCTCGTGTAAGTAATATGTGCTATTATGATCACAAGACAGTATGCAAGATAAATAATGTACAGCGTAAGCAGTAGAAATAAATAATACTGCATTAGCATGATCTTTAGTAGATATTCATTTACATAAATAACATAGACTAAAAATGCGAGTACTCATACGATGCGTTTCTAAGCTAGTTCTACCCCAATGTACCTAACCTAACCTAGGTGTAGGGAGAGGTATGAAATAGGTGAAGTATTCCTTACTATGGTATACTAAGAGTATGTTAAGCCTAGTATGCCTAGTATGCCAAGAGTCCCTCTAGGTTTCTAGTCAGCTCCATACCTGAAGAATGAGAGAGGTAGGAATCTCTTTGCCAGACTCGAACTCCAACAACCCACAAGGGAAGTCAGATCACTGGAAGCTGGAAGCTGGGCTCTCTGCGTGCAGGGAATGGCAGCGTCTTCTCAGTGCGTCAGGCCGGGATACGGGCTCCTCTGAAGTCGAGGTCTCCTCTGGTTTACAGGGGCTAGGGAAGGTATATTTATACCTGAGAGGTACCTCAGAATGTTAGCATTGACGTGAATCGGACAGCAGAAGACGTCATGAATGAACCCTCAAGGTATAACGGTTCATGCATAATAGATGAGTCCTTGAAGAAATCAATAGTCCTGAGCTAGGGAAACTCCCGAAGCCTAAGGGTCTGTTCTTCAAGAACTCATTGTGACGTTAGGGTGGACGGATGTCGGAGACCATGCCTGTATTTGGAGTGCACGGTTTAATGCCTAAATAAGGACTTGGATTTTATGCCTATATAAGGGCAGGGCGAATTGTGCCTATATAAGGACATGATACAGAAAAACCCATGTACGGACACCCTAAGAGGAATACAACATCTGAACTCATCTGCACTTAGAAAAACTTCATGTATACACATTTTGAATGATGAGACAGATGACTTGTAGTTCATCACAGCGCTATTCTGCATGTTCATCCTAGATGGTTGCACTTTGAAATACTTGCACAATATCTACAAATGTCATCACGACCTATGTTCCAAAATTAAGTCATTCTTAAACTTTTTCATCTAAGCATGTTACCATCATGCTCACAAATTATGTGGCTCATGACAACCTGACAATCTATACAATGATGACTCAGATATCTACGGTAATAGGACACATATGCCAAGGAGCACATGCAGTCTATGACATCACCATTTCATTGTACACACAGTACAAGTTTAGGCCAACAATGATAGTTCCCTTATTATCAAGGCTTTTTTACACAAAGAATTCACTTTAAAAAAAAAATAAGTGCTTTATTCAGCTGTTTGGAACTAAACATCATAAAAATATAACAATTAGGCCAATGGCCAGTCCAATTTTCAAGTCCTTGGGGGATGCAAATAGGGATCATCCCCTTGCTTGCCTGCACTGTAATAAACACTGGGACATCCCCCATTGGAGGGGCATATGACCTTGCCAGGCACCGCAGGGACAGGACTAGGGTGTACCAGTGTGGGTTGTGGGAGGGATGGTGCCTAAACTAGTGCTGGGCTCCACTGCAGTGGACATGTCTGATTGTGTGGGTGGTGGCTCCACTGCAGTGGACATTTGGGACTGAGGGGTGGGGGCTCCACTGCAGTGTCAGGAACAGAGATAATGTGTGGTGTCATGGTAGGGGAAGTGCATGTGGTAGGGGGGAAGGCCTGATAATCTTTGGGATGGTGTAATGGTGTGTGGGTGAAACTTGTGTGGTGTGTGTGATCTTTAGGAGGGGTGGGCTGGGACCGGGAGGAACTTGATTTTGGTGTTGAAGTGTGGGATGGTGTTGTGGACTTTGTAACTTTGGTTGGGGGGGATGTATGGATGGGAGTGTCAGGTTTTCTACTCTTAGGGGAGGGGGTGCGTGCAGGTGTGGATCGACTCTCTGTCCTGGGGGATTTCTTCTTCCCCTTGTGAGTTTTGTCAGATGAATCAGTGGGGAAGAGGCCAAGATCAGAGTGGAAGAGAACCTGTGAAGCAGGTTTGGCTGGAGAGTGCTGGGTAGGTGTTTTGGAGGTAGAGATAGGTGAGGAATGTGCAGTGCTTGTGGATAGGTGTGTGTGTTTTTGTCCCTCTCCCCTGTGTGTTTGATGTCAGTCCCCATATTGCCAGGACATTTTCATTCCCTCTCAGGGACAGCATAGTCACATGTGTGATGTTTGTGGGAGGAGGGTGTGTGGGACAAGGGCCTGCTGGTAGCTATAGTCAGAGCTACCACTCCTTCTCTCACCCAGAACAAATAGGCCACCGTGAACCAAGGTTACATGACAGTGAGTAAAAAGTTACATTCACAATGTCTGACAGTGGTGCCTCGAGTTAGTTTGAGCACAACTACCAACAGGGCCTTGTGATCTCCACACCAGGGCACAGTGTCAGCCATCTTGCCAGTACTTTTCCACTCCCTGTGCAATGTGTATGGTTCAAGGTGGCCTTGTTGGTCCATGTTGGAGGAGGACTGTTAGCTGTGACTACAAGTCCCATCATGCTTTTAGCAACACCCACCTTCCCAGCCATCCCACACTTTCTTCCTGTGACTCAGCTTCCCTGTGAGTGAATCTAACCATGCTGACAAGATGGCTGACAGTGGTGGATGCTGTTTTGAGCACAAAGACTTTCTGTGTTGGTTGTTACGTTGGTACAGGTCATGAAATAGTTTAAGATTACTGTGAGATTGCATGTAAATTTGTTTGACTAAGTGGCATACACATCACATGCTCATTTGCTTTATATAGTTCTGTCTTTGCTAACAGTGATTTGTATGACTGTGTCCTTGACAGTGATGTCTGTGGCTGTGTATTTGCTGACAATATAGGCTATTTGAGTATGTACTCACCAGGCTCTGGTACTTCTGATATTCCATGTACGCCCCCCCGGTGGTAGGATGGCCCGCACCTTTTCCTCCCAGGAAGTGAAATGCACTAGTTTGGCAGGAGGGCCACTGCCAGTATGCTGGCTCAGGACATGTTCCCTCCCGATTAGCTTCTTGACCCTCCTGCGTACATCGTAGTACCTGTTCCTGATATCGTCCATTGTGCACAGGCAAGTGGCTTGAGCGTTCACTTTGTTGACAATCCTCTCCCACATCTTTGTTTTCTGGAACAGGGGGGTCTGTTGGACCAAGTTGCCAAATAACTGTGGCTCTACTCTGAGAATTTCATCTACCATTACTTCCAACTCACAGTCTGTGAACTTTGGATTCTTCTTTGGGGGCATGGTGATGGGTGGTGGTGGAGATAGATGTGTGTGTGAAGATGAGGGTGAGTGAGTGTGAGTAAAGGTGTGTATTTATGAGTGTATTATTTTACAGGTGCTAGTTGTGTAGAGGTTGTGTGGTGAATGAGTTGTGTGTGTATGTATCAGTGCTATGTAGTGTTGTGGTCTGCTAGCAGGTATGTTGAATTTGCAAAGGATCATGGTAAAAATGTGGTCCCTTTATATAGGTGGAATTGTGGGTGTGTCTTATCATAAAAAAATGTTTTTACATTTTTTTTGTATATGACAATGCTCGTTTGCACTTATGTTGTGTGTTTCTATTGTATTATCTTTGAACATTTGATGAACGTTGCGTTGACTGCACCGGATGCTTGTTCATGTATTAGTGGGGTTGTCCGAGTCTGTTCCATTCATGTTAGTCTATGTAGCATTGTCCGCGTACGAGTCTGTCGTGTCGGGCTCATGCTAGGCTATGTAGCATCGTTCGCGTACGAGTCGGTCGTGTCGGGCTCTTTTCCTGACGATTCGCATGGGCGGAATATTTCCATGCGAGTCTTTTGTATTTGACACGCATTGCATCATACCACGCCATTGGGACAGCACGTGTACGAGTCGGTTGGAAGCTGTTCCAGATCCGCGTACGAGTTGGTCGCGTCGGGCTCTTTTCCTGACGATTCACATGGGTGGAATATTTCCATACGAGTCGTTTGTATTTGACACGCATTGCATCATACTACGCCATTGGGACAGCGCGTGTACGAGTCGGTTGGAAGCCGGTCCAGATCCGTGTCGGTCGGAACGATTTCCGAGCGAGATCAGCATCGGGCCCTTAGTGTGGATTTTTGGAGGTGTCTCCAAATACATTGATTAAAATGATAGTAGCAACCCTGAATTGCTGTGTGAGCGTATGTTTTAAGTATTCCATTTATCATTGCCTGCTCAAAGTCAATGATTATTTTTTGGGGAAAGTAATTATTGGTTTCCTGTTTAATTTTGTATAATAGTTCAATATAGGTGGAGTTTTGCTTATTTGATAATAAAGCGTATAGGAAAGGGATGTTTGTATTTTAGTGTAGTGCATGAACAGTATATAACTGATAAAATGGTTTGGGACATATTTTAAAAGTCCTGTCCATCATCCAAGTTTCACACTGTTGGAGTTTTTGTAAATTATTAGCAGTTGCAAAAATTATTACTCTTTTATCATTTGATTTGTTATCATACAGAAAGAATTGTTCTTCATTGTGTGTAATTCAGAGTTCTGGGGGAATTTCTACTTCTGCAAATATTTTGGGGACAGGTATGTTGGTGGTAGTAGCTTTTTTAGTTCTAGCTATTGTTCTTTTTAGGGAAGATATTGAGGGCATTTGCCCAGTTGCATGTTTTGGGATTCTAGGGAGCATTTCTTTAAGTATTTCTGATGTAGACTTTTGTAAGCTAGTGCTAGCTTCTTTTATATCTTCTAATGCATTTCTAACCTCAATTTCAGTAACGTTAGGGGTGTGGTTATGCTCCCTCACATACAGTACAGTTGTTTCCTTAGTTGTAGCCCTTTTACTACATTTTCAGTTTACTTTCATTCTTGTTTGCTTTTCTTGGTTATACATATACCCCATATAACACAGTAAAAACTTTCTTTTTTGTGAAGTTATAAATTGGGCGCCTTCAGTCATTGTGAAGTTTCAAATGCTAAGAAAAATGTATATAAAAATGACTAAAACATTTACTGTACTGTTTTATTTTTAGAAATATATACATTGTCATTTTTATACTTACAATGTTGAATTTGAACTCGTTTTCAATGCTGATTGGTTTTCTTTGTTGTTTGATTTCAATTTTGTTGCTGAGATTTCTGTTGGGACAAACAAAGTAATTTTAATAATTGTGTTTAACTGTGTATGAAGTGGGGGGAAGTTGGGATAAACTTTGTCTTTGGTTGGGTATTTTAGCTAATTGTTTTAGTTTAATTTAGTTTATACTTACTTTATTTGCAAGTCGATTTTTCACAGGGTTCTGTAGGTGTTTGAATGTCTTCAGAATTATCTGTAGAGGAGATATACATTTTGTTTTAAAAATTAATTATTTTAACTCTATAAATAGTGCTTTTAGAAGATTAGCAGTAGCATTAGATTGTAAATGTTAATTTACTTACTTTATGGAGCAGGAAATAGAGTTTTCTTTATTGTAGTCTTGTGTTCTGGCAGCAATCCGGCAGAGTTTTTCCTTCTTCTTTCTTTTTGGTTTGAAGTGTAAAATAATGCTTAATTTTCGTGTGTTTATATAGTGTTTAGTTAATAGTTTGTTAAATTTCATTGGTTTATTTTAATAGTGTGTGTATTTTATTGGTTGTTGTTTATTGTTTTAATTGATTTGGTGGTTGCTTTCCATATATGGAAAACGCTAATTAAGTTTCAGTTATTGCATTTTTTTTTTACTGATATAATATATTAAATGTGAATTATATTGTTTTGGATGTTAAATAATATGTGCATTTTATTTAGGTATAATATTTATAGAGTGATTAATTGTGTGTTTTTAATATATTTTATGAGAATATATTTTATTGTTGTTAAAATATGTTGCAAGTGATTTATTTTATATGTTGTGTGTGTTTATTGATAAATATATAATATTTGGGTTAAGTTTTGTACGTTTCTCAGTGTTTTTAACATGTCGATATTTTTTTTAAACAATATTATTGTTGTCTATATTAATGTTATCAATATTATTGACGTATATTTTTTAAACATGTTCGATATTTTTAATAACTATATTTTTGTGTTCAATAATAGTGATATCGATGTAAGTGTATGACGATATTTTACTGTCGATATTAGTGTATTATTTTAAAGTATAGGATGTCGATATTAATATAATCGATATTGTGGTTTCGATAATATGTAAGGTCGATATTGTGTGTTTCGATATTATGTCAGTGATTCCTTTGTGGGACTGCGCTGGTCCCACCAAGTATATTGCGACCTCAGGAACGCCATGCCACCTGGATCTCTGGTCCCTGGCGGTTGCGGCGGTGCAATGGCGGTTCGGCCACACAAGTTGTAATAGGGCGGTCGGACCGCCGCAGTAGGAGTGTCCATAGGAACATCGTAGTCGGATCATATTTTCAACTCTCACTTCAACCTGAGCCATAATAATATTAATCTAAATATTAGTTAGGAAAATATTTACTAGGTAGAAAAAATAATATGCACACCTACTATATTTTGTCTCATGATATTCTTGATCTCACAATGTTTCCCCCACAATATTGTTTACAAAGGATAACATTAAAATTATATTAAATGATATTACGATCAAATATCGCTGTTAGTTCTCAAAAGACTGACAGAGCATTTTACAACAAAGGGTAACAGGATAAGAACCTACAGAGCAACTGAAAGTGGAAGAGAAGTGACAAGATAAAGACATTAGTGAAGTGAGTGAGATAAATAACAGCTGTGGATGGCATTGGTCTTACCCTCGTGCAATTAAAAGGTGAGTATATCTGTCGTCAGCAGTCATTAAACATTTAGAGAACAATGGTAAGTTACACAAGTTATTTACGTGTGCAATAAGCATCAGTTATGAGAACGAGGAGTGAGACTGTGGTTAGTACATGAAGTCAGCATGGAGCTCACTTGAACCTCTGCGCGGTGATCAGAATGTGACACAATGTGCCTAGATGTTGTGTTAACAACAAGTTTTATAAGTTTGTGGTCAGCAGTAGTACAATATTAGTGCCACTGTGGGAAGTGTGTATCATCAACAGGGTAAGTGTATTGGCAGAAAAAGCTGGGTTTATTTATGAGAGGCTTGCGCCGCCGGAGTGTTACTTTTTTGGAAGCTTTGGCGGCTCAAGACTCTCAGTCATATCCATGAGTCTACTTTGCGTGGCTTTGAATGGCCTCATAGATATGGAGTAAGGCAAGTCGGCGCAAGACGGAGCATCGCCTTACTCTGCGCAAGGGAGGTGTTGTGGTGGGTTTTCTAACATAACAACCAAGGGTTTTGACTCTGCCCCAGATATACTTAATTACGTAAATCTGGGGCAGCACCAAAACTTACGCCACCCCAGAGCCGGAGTAATGAGGAGAAATATTTTTATTTCTTCTCGTTTTCTTGCCTCTCTGGATTGTTTTTGTGCAGGAAGGTGCCCCTTCCTGCACAAAAACAGAAGGTGCCCCTTCTTGCACAAAAACAATCCTGCCAACATCACAGACACCCTTGCACCATGGTGCAAGGTTGCCTGCGTTGGCGCACGGTTGCAAATTGGGCACCAGCGCAGGGGGTAAGACCGGAATGCACCATATTTCATAAATAAGGTGCATTCCTGCCCTCCGCCAATTCCCTGTAAATGAAGGCCAAAGTAAGTAATGCGAGTGCAGGTTTAATAGCTTTGCTTCGAGGATTTGCAGTGAGGGAACTCGTCTTATAGGGGTGGAGGGCAACCTGGATCCTTGGTGCAAACCCTGAGAAGTTGTGATGAGTTGTAGGCATTGTTCTGAAACAAGGTGTTCCGAGAAGAAGTTTAGATTTGCTCATAAATTAGCATTTTTTTACCAGACAGTTCCAGGTTTTGTACAAAGTGAGGTTCTATGGGATGGGGGGTTAACGTATACCGCTCTGCATGTAATAGAAGCTATTGAGATTGAGTGAGATTCAAGTGCTAACCACTTTATGGAGTTTAGAATGGGGGTAATTCTGTTCTCACCTGAGTGATGGGCCTGGCTGCAGAGCAGAAGTTTGGCTAGGAAAGGTTTAGGCGGGACTTAGGTTGTCCAGTTATTTGAGAACTTCTGCCTTCTATGCAAGCTATCACCCATGCCCACCTGACCTGTAATTCAAACTCTCTGCCCATCACAAACCTCTCCACACTACTGGACATTTATCACTACTGGATACAATTAGAAATGTTTCGCATTGAGTGAGATGACGATCTGCAGCAGCCACAATGAGTGCACGTGCGCTTGTGTGTTGTGTCTGAAGACCCAACAGGGGACAATCTGACATGTGAAGGATGAATGTTTCCTCTTCTCTTAGTGGTGTTTTACGTGCACACATAACAGTGCATTTTATGTTACATTGTGCTCATGATGCACCTATCTTTCCACTTTCTCACTTGTTTAATATAGAGGTGGGCAAGGCAACAAATTAACAAGGAGAGCCAAGCCAGAGCAGAACCAAGGGTCTGGCCCTGCAGTGAAATTGTTTTCTATGAAAGTGATACCACAAACATCACGTAAAATATTATGAAATCTCTTGAAAAAAGTGTATTTCTTTAACATGTGGAAGCTTTGACATTAATACGTCACATTATGACCCTGAACTGAGTTACTTGATAGTTTTTAAACCTGAGCCATTAGTGAACTAAGAGGAAAGACAGTTGTCATGTGAATCCTGCATCTGGTAAACACAAGGAGATGATGGACGGAGCGCTGAAACTTTTCAGACACTCACCCCCAGTCACAGATCTGGGTTGAATCCATCATAGCTCTTTAGCTCACTTCGCCACCCCAGTTCAGACACGGCTATATGCAAATCAGTCTTGACCCTGTGCCTCATGGGAACAGTCCAGCCCGAACTGCCAAGCCATGTCTTCCCTGGACCGGAAACAAGCATCCTGGGACCATTTTCTGGGTAACACCCTTCATCAGCCAGGCTAGCTTGAATCCAGTGGCAAAGTGAGTAAGGGACCCACGTCTGGGCATACCCTGCCAACTTAGGGTGAACAAAGCAAACACAAGGAGATGATGGACGGAGCGCTGAAACTTTTCAGACACTCACCCCAGTCACAGATCTGGGTTGAATCCATCATCGTTCTTTAGCTCACTTCACCACCCCAGTTCAGACACAGCTATATGCAAATCAGTCTTGACCCTGTGCCTCATCCTGTATCTGGCCCAGATTATTATTGTCAGGCCTAGAGCGGTGTGTGGTCTAGGGCCCAGCCCACACATCTCTGTCGTGCGTACTGGTGTGCCATTACCTTTGTGGGCTAAACCGAGGTGTGGTAAGGCATGCGAGGAAGCTCCTGCTGCTCATTGGTGGACTTTGTGTTATTATCACTGTTGAGTCACCACAATATGGCCTTGTGTACGTTTTAGGGCTTTTCCTTGTTTTGGTGATGTCTATACTATCATGCCCCCGTGCATATTGCCTAAGTGATGTGTGTTTACTGTTGGGGGGTCTTATTGCAGGTTTCTTTATGGTTTTCAGGAGCTGTAGTCATATGGGACTATATGTCCCATGATGCCTGAGGGCGGCCATCTTGGGTGTTGCAAAACCCACAAAACCAGCCACATCTTGAGTTCAGTGCTCACTATTCAATTGGATATCTGCTGGTGAGGAGCTCTTCCCTCCGGCTCGGTCTTGGTGGCTGCGGGGCTTTGGCTCGGTCACAGATGGGTTCTGAGCAAGAGTGTATAAATTAGGTTCACAAAAGAGACTTCATGTTATATACGCTTTGGAACACTATATAACCAGAGCTGTATTGCTGATAATAAGCACTGCATATTGGATATTGTTTTACTGCTTGTATTTTTTGCTGTTCATTACCCTTTGCTTTACAGATCTCCTTCCCTGCTGTTCTCTTCCTAATTCCCTTCCCCCACTTGATCACTCCAAGACTCTGTTGTATAATACTTGTCAGAGTTGGAGGTGTTGAGAGGGGGGTCTATTGTATCTTCACGTGCAGACCCTGAGGAAGAACGTTCACTCTAACAGATTAGTGAGCCTACGGGTTTTATTCCTCCCAGTCTGTACGAGAGGTAAAATGGCCACCTCAGATGCTCTCATGAAGGGCAAATGTAGAGAGACTTGACAGAAGCTAAACATGCAATGGCAGCACTCTCTGAGAAGGTGGATAGATTGCAACAACAAGGTGCAGGGGTTCCCCTTCCTCACAACACAGCACCATCTCCACGGCCCGACCAACATCCTCCCACTAATATTCCTGTGAACATTCCCACGCAGATCCCTTTGAACGTTTTTCAGGCAACCCTTCCAAGGTACAGATATTTCCAACACAAATACTGTTACATTTTACGTGTCGGCCTAGTGCATTTCCTGATCCACAATCCAGAATAGCCTTCCTAATTTCCTATCTCCCAGGTGACGTAGCCACTTGGGTAGTTCCCCTTGTTCGACAGAAAAGTCCTTTGTTATATAATTGGCGAAGGTTTCTAGAAGAATTTGAAAAGGTATTTGAATGTCGTGCCATCACTTTATCGGCTGATAGAGAATTATGGGAACTAAAGCAAGGAAATAAAGATTTGATCACTTATCTGTCTCATTTTAATCGCTTGGTGGCCGAAACCTCTTCTCCTGAAGAAAAAAGGTCAGCTCTGTTTTATCAAGGACTTAAAGATTAGCTTAAGGACGTTTTAGCTCAGATTGACCCTCAACCTACTTCTTGTCCTCAGTTGATAAATGTGACTTTACAGTTGGATCATCGATTATCTGAACAAAAAGGAGAAAGAAAAAGACCAGAAAAAACAAGTTGGCGTATAGAACAGCCTAGAATGCAGACAACCACACCTGAAACAGCTGCAGAACCAATAGAAATTGGAACTATTTGACAACCTTTATCCAAAGATGAAAAAAGAATCAGAGATTAAACGGAAAGTGTTTGTATTGTGGTCACAAGGGCCATTTTGTTAAAGAATGTCCGATAAAACCCAAAGGTAAGATCGTGACTCCTAAAAAACTAGCAGCATGAGTAGATACTATGACGAAAAATTGACTTGCGCAAGATGTTTGGAAGAGGATCTCTTGGGTACTCTTGCCTTCCCTTCTGTCAAATCATGTGTTACTAATTACAAGGCTCATTTCCGACTATCTGTAAGAATAATCTTAGATGTAGGAGACCATCAATGACAAGTTTTATTGCATTCTGGAGCAACCGGGAATTTCGTTGATTTTGAAACAGCTCAATGTTTGCAAATCCCACGTATTAAGAAGGAAACACCTGAAATTGTACAAGCAGTGGACGGAAAAATGTTGTCAGGTGGTCCAGTGACTATGGAAACCATACTAATCCACATGAATTGTAGAAACGCTATAGAACAAATACATTCCAAAAACATACAATTCGAGGTCATTCAAGCTTCGCAGTATGGGTTTATACTAGGAATGCCAAGGCTCTGTTTACACAATCCTTCTATTGATTGGCAGAAACAAGAACTCCACTTTAATATTTACATTGTTTAACTCAGTGACTCTCTTCAGCAGAAAAAACAACTAAAGACTTCGTACATGGCCATATTGCCACAGCAGCCGAAAAATAAATTATATTGCCTTCACAGTATTCTGAGTTCGCTGATGTTTTTAGCGAAACAAAAGCTGCCATGTTACAACCACACAGAGCATATGATTGCCAATTGGGGAGAGGATGTAGCCTTGCGGCTAGAGCGGTCGACGTCGAAGCTGGGGAACCGGGTTCGAGTCTCGGCTACGACGCTCAACATCCTGTGATTCTGGGTAAATCACTTAATCTCCCCGTGCCTAAGAAAAAATGAATGTGTCCTTGTGTAACGAAACTGGTGCTATGTAAAGTGCTCTGATACCCGATTTATAGGGTCTAGTTCGCGCTATATAAAACTTCCCAAAATAAAAAATAAAATAGTCTTGATACCCGTTTCTTGTGTTCCAAATTGCCGTATTTATGCTCTGTCAGAAGCAGAAAATCAACATCTAAGACAATACCTTGATCAATACTTAGAGAATGTCTTTATACATCCACCACGATCCCCAGCAACATCCCCACTTTTTTTTTTATCCCAAAAGCAAATGGAGATTTAAGAACGTGCATAGATTATAGGGCATTAAATAAAATCACAATAAAGAACAAATATCCCCTACCTCTCATTCCAGTTCTATTAGAACAAGTAAAAACAACAGTGATTTATACCAAGATGGATCTTAGAGGCGCACATCATTTGATCCACATTAGAGAGGGGGACGAATGGAAGACCCCTTTTAAAACACTTTATGGTCTTTTTAAATATTTAGTAATGCCCTTGGGTCTTTGCAACGCCCCTGTGGCATTTCAGTTCTTTTTAAATGATGAATTACGAGAATATCTTGACCTATTTGTCATAGTATATATCGATGATATCTTGATATACTCAGAGAGTTTTAAAATCCACGAAGTCCATATGAAAACGGTGTTGAACACCTTAGGGAACATCAATTATACTGTAAATTAAGTAAATGTGACCTCCATGTTACGCAAGTTGAGCTTTTGGGAGATATCCTAATCCCTTTGGGAATGAAAATTACCAAAAGAAAAATTCAAGCAGTAGCGGAGTGGCCAATACCTAAATCAGTCAGAGACGTACAATGTTTTCTTGGTTTCGCTAATTTTTATCAGCGATTCATCGATCATTTCATCGATCATTTCTCTTTATTGGTATCTCCCAAACTGTTGCGCAAGAAAGTTTAGTTTGAGTGGTCACCTGAAGCTGATAAAGTCTTTCAAAAATGAAAAAACGCTTTCACTGCTGCCCCTATTTTGATGCATCCAGATCTTAATGAACCTTTTATTGTGGAAGCTGATGCTTCTGAAGTTGCGATTGGTGCCATCTTGTCACTAAGACACCACAACACAGGCCAACTCCATCCAGTGGCTTATATGTAGTGAAAATTAAACAGTGTGGAACAGAATTACACCATCGCAGAAAAAGAGTTGCTTGCCATTCATGATGCTTTTAAAGAATGGCGACATTACATTTTAGGGGCACGGTTCACTGTCGCAGTCTATACTGACCATAGAAATCTCCAGTTCATGACTTCCGCTTCGTTGGATGAAGTTTGTGAGAAGTTGGACTGGTATATGCTGTCCACTAATTAAAGTGGGCACCTTGCACCAGTCCAAAGAACCCTTTTGATGTATGAGGTCAAAGATAACCTTTAGAAAGCTATCCTAGTGGTAGCTGTGGAGAGCAGCCTTCAGGCTTAATCTTGAAGGAAAATAAGCAGCTTGTTTTTCCAGAATATCACCTTTAGTATTAATTAAATGAAAGGAGAACCACTTAGTAGTTATAAAAATATGTATTTATTTATATAACACTCTCTAGTATCCTTTACATGAGGAACCAGCACAAAGCACACAATACTGTAGCACAGAAACAATAGTAAGCAGCAATAATACACAGTGGGCCCAGAGGGGGACCAAACCATATACTAAAATAGTGGTATAAGAACCACGACTCGAGTCAAGACCAAGACTAGAATGTGTAGAATCACTGGGACCCCAAGGAACCACCCAAGGTGAGTACGTAGGGACCCCACGGAGGACGGGTGCAGTGTGAGTACACGACCGCGTGCGCCGTACAATTCAATGGAGAGTCGCGGTTGCAATTTTACAGTTTAAGGACCCTTCCCAAAGGACTAGGAAGAAACCCCGTGGAAGTTAGGAGGTTGGAGAGCCACCCCACCCGTGGATACCAAAGTACCCGAGTTACCTATCCCAGGGAAGCCGGGTGGATAGGTCGGAAGTGGCGTCGGAAACCGCCGTCGATCTCAATGGGAGTCTTCAATCAAGAGTCACTGCAGGGAAGGAGAAAAGTGTCAGATAAAATCCAAACGTGGATTCAGGATGAAGAGTACCTGAAAGCAGAGGGGACAGAGTCCGGGTCACCGGGAGTGACCAGGGGGCTCAGTAGCAGGCCTGGGCGTAGTTTGCGTAGTTCTGCTACGCGAACTACGCGAAGTTACAAAAAAACTCTGCGAAGTTCCGCAAGTGGCAGAGTGCAGTGCGAACTACAGTTTGTGCTGGTATTCCTGCAGCTCGGGTAGAAATTCTACCCGAGCGGCAGCTCGCGCTCGCGAACTTACCGTTCGCGATTGCAAACTTACCGTTCGCGAGTGGGAAAAAAACCCCGCTGCACTTCGCGAAGCGGAGTTTTCTGCACTCCGCGAGCTCCACGGAGTGCAGAAAACTCCGCAAACTCTGCGAACACAGCGAAGTTCACAGCCCAGGCCTACTCAGTAGGCGGATGCCCACCAATGTCGGTTGCTTCAGGTGCGTTGAAGGGTTTCTTGACTCTGCAGCTACGGGGACCAGGAGGTGTTGAAGATGACCAGGAGTCAGATGCGAGCTGACCCACAAAGGATGTCGAGTGCTGAGGGGTCGGTGTCCGGCAGGAGCACCAACAAGCCCTGGAAACGACAACACACGCAGAAGGTCAAGAAGGGTTATGGTTAGGACCAGCAAGGTCCAGGAGACTCACCAAAGCAGAGGGAGTCAAGGCAAGCCTGGAGCAACCAGGGAAGGCACAAGAAAGCAAAGTTGACCCTCACATGGACCTACAGGCCGGAGCCACAGGAGACGCAAGGGGACCTCAGGCAGTTTCAAAGAACAATAGCTTGCAAGGCACAGAGTGTGTGGAGGCCAGAGTCCTTGGTAAGAAATGTGCACAGAGGTTGGGGCTGTCGATACCCCAATGCACAAAGTTGGGGAAAGCCAACAAGCATATGCACTTGCAAATTTATGTGGTGCACAGGGGTATGGGTTATGCGGTCCCCACGAGGAATACTGGCCTCAAACTCGGTGAGAGGGCAGCTCAGCATCAAGAAACATCGGAACCCACCTCATGTGTTGCTGGAGTCTTCGGAGTCCTCAGGAGCTCAGCAGCAGACCGGACAGATGCGTTGTGGTGCCTGCAGATGCAGGGGAGTGACTTCTTCACTCCAAGGGAGCTACTTCAGTTGTCCTTGATGCTCCACAGGACCTGCACGGAGCCTGTATGGTGCATGGGCACAGACAAAGCTTTGGACAGAGAGGGAGGCGAAGACGGGCCCAGACGAAGTCCAGAGTGTCCAGATGGTCAAAGGTCAGTGGTTCCTTCTTGCAGAATCTTGTCCACGTCGAATCTAATGTCTTACAGCCAGGTAAGCACTTTTGTACCCACAGGAGAGGGTTGGACAGATTCAGGGGACCCACCCAGAGGAGGATCTGGACAATGAGTATGATACTCCCCGGTCCTTTGTCTAGTTTCGCGCCAGAGCAGGAGCCAACGGCTCCCAGAACTGGTTTGAACTAGACTATGCACAAGGACACCAAGTGTGCCCCTCATGCAGACTTTCAGACACTTTGGAAGTGCACCCACCCAGCCCCAATACACTAAATCCTGTCTGGGAGGTGGTCACACCTCCCTGTGACAGGATGCCTATTGTTCTACCTTCCCCTGCTCAAGCTTGGCTCAGCAGCAGGCGGGCAGAAATGTGTCTTTGGTCGGCAGCATCCATTTTGTGCTGACCGGGTCGAGAAGGCTGGTACCGAGAAGACCAGGGACCCCACGAAGCTTGCTTCAGAAGGGTGGGATCATATCTCTCACACCGGTTGGAGGTATGATTCCAAGGTCTTTGATACCAAATACATAATGTTTTGTTGCAGCCGTTTTCGAGATAGCATTTACTGCGAGGTTTTAATGCACCTCTACCTATATGTCTGGCTGCGTCACAGACAACCCGAGAGAATGGTCTCCAAGGCTGCAGAAGGGCTCTGCTCATGCAGGAGCACTTTCTCACTTAAAACCCAGCACCCTGCCTTCAGGATTGTTAAGGCCTGCAATAGGGGCCACATGAGTTTTAAGTGTAGTGACCTATAGATATAGTAAACCTATATCTTTCGTAAGTGGTGCAAGCACCAACTTACACAGGCTGCAATGCCAGACCTGTAGTTCCATTTGGCATGACCTCTCATGGGTGCCATAATACATGCTTCAGCCCACAGTAAGGCCTTTGGGGTACCTATGCCCTGGGTACATGGGCTCCATATACTAGGGACTGACAAGTGTACCCCAGTATCCAATCTGGTATGTACCCAGTACATGACATAACCAATTTAGGGAGAAAGCAAATAGACTGGGCTCCTGATTAGCAGGATCCCAGTCAGACTAGTCAAAAACAGTGTTGCATTTAGCAAAAAGTGGGGGTAACCATCAGAAGCAGATCCTACTTTCCTACACAACCCCCCCAAACATAAGGAGATGAGACAAACCTTGCCAAGTTGAGTCTTCATTTTCCAAGTGGAAATATCTGGACAGTCCATCTGCATTGGCATGGTTACTCCCAGGTCTATGTTCCTCTGTATATTCCATCCCCTGTAGGGAAATGGACCACCTCAGAAGTTTGGGGTTTTCACCCTTCATCTGTTTTAGCCATAAGAGGGGCTTATGGTCTGTCTGAACAATGAAGTGAGTGCCAAACAAATATGGCCTCAACTTCTTTAGAGGCCCAGACCACAGCAAAGGCTTCCCTCTCTATGGCTGACCAACGTTTCTCTTTTAGGGTCAACCTTCTGCTAATAAAAGCTACTGGTTGATCTTGACCCTCTGCATTAAGTTGTGACAACACAGCCCTTACCCCCAACTCAGATGCATCTGTTTGGACAATGAATTGTTTGGAATAGTCAGGACTTTGCAGAATGGAAGTAGTGCACATGGCCTGCTTGAGGTCATCAAATGCCTTCTGACAGCTAACTGTCCACTGAACTTTCTTGGGCATTCTCATTGATGTGAGATTATTCAAGGGAGTCACTATAGACCCGTAGCCTTTAACAGATCTCCTGTAATACCCAGTCAGGCCCAAGAAAGCTCTGACCTGAGTCTTGGTAGTAGGAGCAAGCCAGTCCATGATGGTCTGAATTTTGCTCTGCAATGGTTGAACCTGGCCTCCACCCACAAGGTGGTCCAGGTAAACAACCTTACTCTGCCCTATCTGGCACTTAGTAGCCTTGATAGTGAGGCCTGCTTTCTGCAGAGTCTCCAAAACATTCTTTAGGTGGACCAGGTGATCCTCCCAGGTGCCAAGCTTCCTCCCCCAGGATGGGCAGGGCCCACAAAGGGGAAGCTTTGCAGGCTTGCCGCCTTTGTGAGCTTCCCCAGGCCACTTGCTGCTCCCAGCAATCTGGTCCCCACTGGTTCTCACCCCCACTTTGGGCGGGAGAACCGGCGGTAAAACCAAGTGAGGAAGAGTGCCCACCTCCGCCAACTCCACCCCTCATATGGGGGAGGCGAGGTGAGGCACAACTCTCAGTCCCAGCCATCTTGCAGATGGAGGGACCCAGCCAACCAGAGTGAGGCATATGCCACCCTCCCACTGGAGGGTGGCATAATAGGGAGTGTACCCACCCCAAGGAAGGGACCCATTGGTCCCTACCTTTTTCCTAAACACTAACACCCCTAAATCCAGTAATTAGGGGGCACCCCACACCTTGCTTCCTCAGATCCAGACAAGACAAGAAGAAAAGAAGAAGAGGGACCAAACAGCCGTGCCAAAGCTAACCAGAGGAAGATGCCCACTGACTTGGCCCCAGCCCTACCGGCCTGTCTCCACCTCAAACCTGATCCTGCGAAATCCCGGTGTGTCCTGCAGCCAGCAACCTCGAAAACCCCGGAGGACCTGCCTGCCTTCACCCACAAAGACTGTGTCTCCCGTGAACTCCGGATTTGATCATCAACACCCTTTTGCTCCGTCCGGAACAGCGAATCTGCACCACTCTTTACCCGCCATCCACGGCCCGAGCTCGAGTGGGAAAACACCACAAAGAGGTCTCCCCGGCGATCCTGACCCGAGATCCGGTGATCCCTGACCTGCCTCAAGCCTCCAGCCGACGCCTGCAGCCTCTATCCAGAAGGACCCCCCAACCGCGACCAGGAGCTGGTAAGAAGATCCGACGCTAAAAGGCACCCCTGCACCCCACACCCCATGGACTTGGGTGGCCCAACCAACAGTGCCTAACCAACCCCCAGCATCCCAACTTACCTCTTGAAGTGGTAGTTGCTCCCAGAAGGCCTTCGTCCCCGAGCCTGAAGTGCCTTTGCAAACTGGAGGTTCCCCATTGCAACTAACAGGGCGCCCCATGTCAAAACAGCACCCTGCACCTGGCCGCCCCAGTGCCGCTGAGGGTACACCTTTGGTCCTACTTTGTTTCCCCATTTGCCCTGAGCTAAAGTCTAGGAGCTTTGCTCCCACAGCCAAGTGGCCTGCTCGTCAGCAGCCACCAACTGGAGGCACCCTATCCCCCATTGGATAACATTGTGCCTCAACACTCTGCACCCGGCCGCCCTAGTGCCGCTGAGGGTGTAGCAAGAGTGCATCCCTGATCCTGGGGGACCCCCTGAGTCGAACCTCAACTCCCACTACCAAATACTTACCTTAAAACCGATAACACTATTTTCCTCCATAGGATAACATTGACTGTTTTTCTAGGAAAAGTTTCTAAGTGTGGAGTTTGGAAACCTAAAGAAATTCTTTAAAATTGTACTAACTAACAGAAACGATTTTACTTACCTGTTTACAGGAAATGTCCCAGTGTAGTATCCAGGTATACTACACTGTGAAAGAAAAGTAATCTCAAAAGTAACTTACCTGGAATTTTACTACAAAGCCCATTCAAAGTATATGTACTGTATGTACAAAGCATTGCATTTCTCAGTAACAATACTGTAAGTCAAAACCAAGTGCATATACAATTACAATCCAAACTGTATTACAACTCTATATTTACTGCAAAGTACTTATCACTTACCTGTGCCAGGCTTGCTTTCTTCTAGAAAATAAAATAACTAAAAGATTTTTTCATACAAAAACAATTGGTCTGAAGTTCAGTCTCTGAGTGTGTGAATTAATTTGCTGACTGAGTGTGTACAACAAATGCTTAACACTGTCCTCTGATACAGCCTTACTGCTCGACCACACTACCACAAATAGAGAGTAAGGTGCTATCTACTTTTACCTCTGCCTACCTTTGGGGTTCCACTGGACTCTGTACACACTATACCTCTCTTTGGTATAGTATATACAGAGCCAGCTTCCTACAATATGTTCTTATATGTGAGTTTAATTCCTATAGTCTAAAACTACCTATAGGAGCTGTCTGGATTGGAGACAGGAAAAAAGGGGATATTCATTGGTGAAAGGCAAGGCACTATTATGCCCTGATATTGCAATTGATCTGGTATTGCTTTTATACCACCCCTTGCTACTGGCTTTAAAGGATATTGAGCCTGTGCTTGAGGCTCACAGCATAAGGGAATGACAGATGTAATTGTTTGTTTATCCCACCCACTTGGTTTATGTATAAGGCTGAAGCCTGTCTTGCAGCTAATTCACTGGTGTAAATTTCCTTGATGTCTTGCTGTACTATGGGAGAAAAAGCTACCCTAGTAACGTCCTCTCCCTGGGCACTTCCCCAATAAAGACTGGAGGCCAGTCTTCCACGGCTAGTACTATGTCATAATTCCCAGACACAGGTGACCAGAAGACTGCTTTTAGTGGTGCGTGATATATTCCCTTTGATAAGTATGGTTAAATCATAAAATCTGTCAGGAGGACTTAAATGTTTAACTGGAGTCTCAATCCATATATCAGTTGGACTCGCATCCAGAAACCTTTGAAGCATCTGATGCACTATTCGACTGCTGCTGCACTGTCTATTTATTTATTTTTTATTTTTTGAGATTTATAAAGCGCACAACTACCCATAGGTGTCTCGGCGCCATTGCCCAAGTCCTATTCTGGAGGAGGACGTTTAGTTATATGGGCACGTTTTTAATAGGTCCTACTACTTTCTTCTTCTTTACTAGAGTTTTAGAGTCCGATCATTTCTCCTCCATCTTTACGTGGATGCCAGTCTTGCGTCCTGTTTCACTTTTTCTTGCTATACTCCTCCTTTTTTCTGGACTCGGATCGACTCCCTCTCTCTGCTTGTTTACTGTCAGTGTACTGAAAAGAATTTGGAGAGTGGTTATCAGAATATTGATACCATTCAAGTTTTTTTCTTCTCATGGTCTCCTAAGTTGTAACCACCGCTACCAGATTCCCAAGATGTGGGTGATCCAGTCCAACTTTTCTCTTTCTCCCCCTATTCCTTCTTTTCTTCCATTGCATAGTTGTCTTTACCGGAGCACTCATAGTAACTTTTAGGTTTTAAATGTGGCTTACCGACTCACGTACCCAAGGTATCACAACCCACAGAGGTGTACAATTCTGTGATTATTTTAGGTGGGTCCCTTTCATGATCTTGAACTGGAATGGCTTCCAGTGTCTGACGTAGAGCCAGAACCGAAGCTTCTCCCTTAATATTGCTCTTGATGGTAGACGAAACTGTAGAAAAGTTCCCTATTAGCTTTATACCTAAGTCGAGAGTTGGTGCAGCTCTGTGCTCATTCTGTACCTGCTTAAGTACATCAGGGAGAACTGCCAATGAAAGAATGCCACATGTGCTGGTGTAAATGCATGCAAAGATGTTTCCCAAGGTGTTACATTCCTCTACGGGTGGCACAATCCCTAGAGTAAGACACATAGCCAATATTCTATGTTTGTCTTGGGGTGTGAGTACGGATACACTGCTTCCAACTGGTTGGTCTTGCAAGCAGTCCAGAAGGCCACCTTGTCATGCTTCGTGGGTGCTTTACCTATGATAGCATTAATAGTCTGTGGTCTAATGGTTTGTACTTGTGTCTGTACTGCTGGTCCCACTGCGAGGGTAGGTCTAGAGCTTAAAGTACACTGTACGAACAGTACAAGTCTCCTCTATAAGGTGATTGTGTGGTTTAAAATCCTGATAACATCAGCTGGTGCTAAGTTGTCACCGCGAGGAACAAGTGTATACCTGCCAAGACTGACTACGTAGCCCCTTCATTGCTCAGGGAACCCAGACAGACATTTCTGTGTATATGTGGCAATTGACCTGCAAATTAGTTCTGGTGTTCCTGGTAAATCAAAGGAATTTCCAAATCTTGGAAAGCCATATAGTGTGCAGCCAGATCTACCGCTTTATAGGTTCGAAACTGCCCTGAGGGAGCCTCAATATACTCGAACTCCACCCATGTGTACAATGTCTCAAAGGCATACACCCAATGTGCAGCTATTACATGATTAACTGCCCCCCATCATGGACACCTTGAAATTTGAGATGCTGAGTGAATGCTTCCCTGTAATTGGTTCCTATTGCAATAAGTGCTGCCATGCTGAACGGATACAATTGAAATTGGAATCAAAGATTATAAAACCCACAGAATGAGGGATAACCTTTTGAAAATCAAGTTTGACAAACATATGGAAGTAGGTGCTCCTTTATCCCCAATAGGCGGTAACCATGATTACTTCGGACGTCTCTGTAATGATGTATTAATGGTTCACATGTGTGTGAATAGTGAAAGAACTACTCAACGCGTAACCGTAAGATAAAAGCCCTACGTTTGGTGCCAACTGAGTAAACTAAAACTACAAGGTTTGCTTTACCACCCAGGGGTGACACAGTGGTTCAATGCTCCAGCATTTAATGTGAAAGACAGGTTATTGTAGCCATGCAGAACCCCACCCAATACATAATTGTAGTGGAGTCATTGCTTTTGAGTTACTAACAATCTCTGAAACAGAATTAGGGCCACTGTGGTAATGGAAACAAAGCCTATTTCATTCTTCACAATATAACACAGACACACTGCACTAATAAGAATAGACACTTTTAACTAAAAGCATTTATTGCAACAGTGTGAACCTGTTTCTGAGCACATCTAAAATAACCACACAGGATATCATAAAAACAGCAAGAAGGCATGTTTTGAACAGCAAGAATAAAATGAACATTTCTCAGACAGTTATAATGTCATCTAAAATCCTAACACCCTAAAACCTACTTCTATGTGCTGCAGTAGGACAGCATGGATTATTTATTTATTTATTTTGAAGGTTTTATATAGCACGAACATGACCCTTGCGGGTATCAGAGCGCTTTAAAAGGGAAGATAGTTGCACAAAAGAGCACTGTATGTCATAATTACGTCCTACTATACAAACAGCCGTTATGAGAGTTACATACATTGTTCATGTGAGTTTAGTCACGAGAAGAGATTTTACTTCTTTTTTGAAAGAGGCAGTAGAGGGATTCAGTCTGGTTTCCGGGGGCAATGCATTCCATATCCTAGGAGCGATTCCAGAGAAGGCACTGTTGTATGTTTTCTTTTTGGCAAATCGTTGTGGTTTCAGAAGAAGGTTACTGGAGCTCCTGGAGGATCTGTTGCCACATGAGAGCACCGGTTTCTGGGCCAGATAACTCGGAGTGTTGTGATGTAGGGCTTTGTGCGTCATACAGGTGATTTTTTGTTGAATTCTTGCTTCGAACAGTAGCCAATTAAGAGCTCTAAGGTCAGGGGAAATGTGGCAATTTCTTTTGGAGCCTGTGATGAGTCTGGCTGCTGCGTTGATTGATGCTCTTAGAGGGGCCGTCGGAGATCTGGGAAGTCCGCAAAGACTAACACTCCCATATTCAAGTCTTGGGATTACTAGTGCTTGGACTGCCAGTTTGAAGTCATTTGCGGGAAGGAAGGGTTTTAATTTTCTCAAGGTGTTCATCTGAAAGTTTGCTCCTTTTGTTGCGGCACTAATGTGTTTCTGCATGTTTATATTTCTGTCAAGAGTTAATCCCATTGATTTCGCTGAGTCGATAATAAGAGGTTGGCAGTTGAGCGCTGTTAGATGTTTAAGCCATTCTTGAATGATGGTTAATTGGAGGAATTCAGTTTTGAGGTTGTTTAGTTTCAGGTGGTTTTCGGCCAGCCAAATCTGAGTTTTTTGTAGCGTTCAGTTGAGAGATTTGATGTCATCCAAAGAATTGCTCTTCAGCTATAGTTGTGTATTGTCTGCATACATGTGATAATGGATGTCTGAGGAGCTGAGAATTTCGGTGAGCGGTTCCATGAATAGGTTGAAAAGTGTAGGTGAGAGGGATGAGCCCTGCGGGACTCCTAATCTGACTGGGACGGCCATGGACAAGGATTGATTAACTTTGAATCTTTGAGATCTGTTTTGGAGGAAAGAGGTAAACCAATTTAGCACTGACCCTGATAAGCCCATTCTATATTTCAGGAGGTCTAGCAAATTGTCATGTTTGACAGTGTCCAAGGCCGAAGATAGGTCAAGCAGGATTAGCAAACAGGCTTCGTTTTGGTCTAGGATTTTTAGTGTGTCATCTACTATGTGGGTCATGGCCAATTCAGTACTGTGCCCTGCACGAAAGCCGGATTGGTATTGGTTGAGTAGGTTGAAATGGTCTATGTGGTTACCCAGCTGCATGTATACACATTTTTCTAAGAGTTTAGCCAGAGTTGGGATGTTGGAAATCAGGCGGTAATTATTTAAGTCTGAGAGGTCAGCCGTTGGTTTCTTTAGGATGGGGGACACCTGCCCAGATTTGAGAATTTCAGGAAGATATCCTTAAAGAAGAGAGGTATTGAAAATCTTAGTTCATAGTGGCAGTAGCAGTGGTATGAAGTCTTTAAGGTAATTTGAGGGAAGAGGGTCTGTGAAGTGGTTGGAGGGGTTCAAAGGCATGAAAGCTTTTAATATTGAGTCTTCACTGTAAGTTTTGAAGGAGGAACATGCAGCATTATTTTTGAGGGCGTACTTAGGTGTGAATGCGATTGGGGTTGCTGTAGGGGGAGGTGAAGTGTCCTTGTGAGTGTCAGTATGAGTTACTAAGGCATTAAGCAGGTCCATCTTCATGTTTTCTGTATTCTTAGTGAAGAAGGCGGCAAATTCTTCGAAGCTGGGTAGTGCGTCTGGTTTAGCTTGGGGGGGGGTGAGGTAAGCCATTAGATTGTGTTTTAATTAGTTCAAATCGTTTTTTGGGTCGATTCTTGGCTTGGTCTAATTGATTTCTGAAAAAGTCTGCTTTTGATCGTCTGATCTTTCTATAGTAGGAGTTTCTGGTGGCTCTTAGTAGCTTAAGGTGGTCATGGGATGGTGATGATCTCCATCGACGTTCGATTAGTCTTCGGGATCGTATGTCCTCATTGAGTCTACCATCGTACCATGGTTTTGAATCTTTTGTGGAGATCCTCTTCAGTTGTAAGGGAGCTGCTGTATCTAATATCGTGGTCATAGAGTTAAAGTTGTGGTTAGTCAGAGCTTGAACATCTGATAGGCCTTCAGGGGGAAGCAAGAGGTTGGCACTAGAGGATGTGATTAAGTCAGGGCCGGCATTTTTTAGATTCCTCTTCCATATTTTAGGTCTCGTGGGTTGTGCAGAATATAATTTTACTGATTCATTAATGAAGAATGTGATGGAATGGTGGTCAGACCAATCACAGGGGAGGATCGTTTCAAGCTGAATAGATTCAACATTGGAAATAACCAAATCTAGGGTTAAGCCTTTGTCGTGTGTGGGGCTGTTACAGATTTGGGTAAGGTCAAGGTCAGAGAGGAAAGCTTTGAGGCTATTAACCGCAGAATCGTTAGGGTCATTCCAATGGAGATTGAGATCTCCGAGGTATATTTGAGTATTTTGTTGTCCAGTATTTGTAGTCACGATATCCATGAATTGTTCGATGAAGGTGAGGTTGTCACCTGGAGGGTGGTAGAATGCGTGCAGTGAACATACCGGTTTGTTGTCTTCTTGTGATATATATTCAGAGGTATTCAAATGAGGATAATACCGGTGAATGTGAGTGGTTCACTGAGAGACTGTTTCGATGTATGCAAGGAATACCGCCTCCTGGTCTATCGGATCTGTCTAGTCTGGTGATATCGTGGTTTGGGGGAACCAGTATGTCGAGGATAGGCGTAGACGACTCATTTAACCATGTTTCGGTCAAAATTAGGAGGTCAGGTTCATGAGTGAGTATGAGATCAGCTATATCGGTTGCATGTCTTGAAGCAGATCTACAGTTTAGTAATATACATTTGAGACGTGCCTTGGCGGGGTTAGAGGTTTCTGTGTGATGGGGACTCGCATAAGATTTTCTTCGACTATACCTCTAGTTTTATGTTTTGGAGCTCTGTGTGTATTGGAGGGGATGGTTTGGATTAGGGAATGTTTATGGAGGTTGTTCGAGTGCTCTGTGTTATAGGTGGGATGAGGGAGATCATAAGAGCAGAGTAGGGAGTGTATGTCATTGGACAATAGAGGATTTTTCCTTCAGACCAGTCGGGTTGTGGCATTGGGCTAAGGTACTGTTCTCCATCTTGGGGGCAGATGTTTCGGGGATCCTAAGTGCAACTGGTGGGGGTATGGGGAGCGGTTACTGTGGAGGTTCATACTAGAGTCCTTATCAAGTCGTCTGATCTTGGGTTGATGTAAAATCAAGTACCGTAGAATTTGGAGGTCATCTTTGACTTATTGCAATGAAAGTAAGATTTCATCGAGTCTGGGGTCTGGTGTGGGTAGTGTGTGTATTGTTTGGACTAGGGGTAGGGGAGGGGTGGTTGGGCCAGAGATGGGGCTTGGAGGGTTACAGTAATATGAGTCGAGCTGTAGCAAAGATCTGCCTGGATGGCTATCAGGAGGGGGGGGGGGTGGAATAGCGGAAGGCGAAGAGTCATGTACCGGTTGGATGTGAGGCAGGGTTAGGGCTGTGGAAGTGTTCATGGTGCTAGGGGTCAGATTGGAAGAGATGCTAATTGTTTGGGTATGAGGTGTAGGTTGGGTAATGATGGAGTTAGGGGGGTGGTTATCATATCCTAGGGTGTCTGCTGGAGCTGGAGTGGTTGTATGAAAAGGTTGGTTTGTAAGAGGTGAATGCCTTGAGGGGGTTTCAGGCAGGGAGTTAGGGGGCGTTCTGGAATTGGGAGCACCTGGGGAGGGAGGATAGGGTCTCAAGACTTTTTCCTTGATGAGAGGAAAGATGTTATCAAGTAGGATTAAGTTGCGGTCTGATGATTGAATGAGGATGATCCCATTATGATAAATGGTGATTGTTGCTGCAGCTTTGTAAATTGGTGAGGGGATGATAGAGATCTTGAGACCATATGCTGTTTTCCTAGAGGAGGAGAATGAGAAAAGGGAGCAAAAGGCTTTCTTCCATTGGGCTCTTCTCTTTGTGTAACAAATGATGTCATTAGTTATACAACCTTTGTTTGTTGAGAAGTAGGGATCTGAAATTGGGGTCTGAGGGTGTGATTTTAGCAGATTATGCTTAAAGCATTTGGCTGCATTTTTTTGTAATGTTAGAGGGGTACTTAATGGTATAAGTATGTAGTCCTGTATACTCCATAATGGAGTTGACGCTTATCAGTAAGGGTAGAGAAAGGTAGGGGGAGTGTGCTAAAAAAGGTGATGTTAGGTGAGGAAGTGGGGGGGTGAAGGAGTAGCATAACTGGCAGTGTAGAGTTTCTTAGAGAGAAGTAACACACAGCATACCTTGTTGACAGCAAAAGCTTTTGCTATCAAAGGAGCCGTGGAGGCAGTGTTCCCTGCCAGAAAGGAAAACACACACCGGAGTGGCATCTTTCCTCTGGGACGCGGCTATTATCAGCATCGTGCGTGATGCAGCATCTTCTGAGTGCGCTGGCAGCAGTCGAGACCATCTCTGGCAGTATCTCTGTTGTGGGGTTCAACAAGGCCTGAGCAAAAAATCACCATTTTAGTTTCACATTTAAACTTGACATATTTTTCCAACTGTAACTTTCCACATGCTTTGCACTTATATGATAGCATACTAAGCAATTGTTCTGCAGGCAGTACATTTCTTAGTAAGCTCATTATCACGCTGCCCAGTAAACACCATCCAGGACGAGGAGCATTGAGCTCAATGCCCTTGTTTTAAGTTGTCAGGTTGGAGACAGCTCTGAGTCGCAAAGATAAACAAACATCAGCACGGCACCTCTGACACAGTGTGATTACAACTGTGGTTTTTATTATATAAGCCACCACTGAGCTTTATGCGCCAGAGGAGCATGGATTTTCCTGGACACTGTCACTGAGACGCAGTTCTGCTGATTCAAGTTCAGCCCCCTCTCCACCGGATGGCTGCCTGATACATCTTACACAGGTATGGGGGGTTTGGTCACTCCAAGAGATCTGGTAGAGGCCACTGTCACTATGTTCTCGATATGCATTATCATATAATCATATAATTATGCAATCTTGTCATGATGGTTGAATTGTTCATCTTTTTCACCATTCTTGTAATGCTAGTAACAATGCTTTGTTTCCTCTGCTAATAGTTGCAGCTTGTGCTTTCTACACACAAATACAATTGCTACAATAAATGTTTGAAAAGTAAATTTGTACATTTCATGTGTCTCCTTCTGGGTATGCCCCAGTAATGAACGAAAGGGTACATTTGTTTCCACATTTTCTTTGGGGAATTAGAGTGGTCATGTTCTGAAGTTGTAGATACCATCTAGTACTCTCTCATGTTAAGGGGTCCGGATGGGGTACTGTGAGCTAGCCAGGAATTGGGACAACATACTCTGATGGTATTGATAAACTCAGTCACACAGTCCTACTTAATTCGTATAACCATAGGACATTGGTGGGTGATAAACTCCGCTCCACTGATGGAGTTTGTAGAGTTTTGCCCACCGTGGGTTACGCTTGTAATGCGAAGTTCCAGCAAAACTCCACCAACCGCTGGGTGGCAGAGTTTTTTCTTGTGTGAGGTTTGCCAACGGTAAGTTGGTAAGAGCAGGCAAAAATTGGCATTCCGTACCCTGATTTTTGGGCACTAGGATAGTACCTGCTGAGATTTTCTCAACATGGGTGGTAGTGACTGTAAGCAGTGAGAAAGCTGCAGTTCGAGTCAAAAATCTACTCGAGCTGCAGCAAAGAAGCGCAGCGTGGTGCTGACCGCACTGACTTTGCAGCAAACAAAAGCATCTGGCGCTAAAAATCAATCAATCAGTAATCTTATAAAGCTTGACTACTCACGCGCTTTGAGCACACCCTAGCAGCGGGCAGACAACCCCCTTGCCACGCTTTTGAATGTGTGCTATGAAAGAAGGCAGCTGGCAACAGGTCCTACACCCAATCCCCCACGGGAGCCAATCCCCCTCTGGGCCTTGACCCCAAGTTGTTCTTTATTTTTTCAAAACTGCGTTTGTAGCACCACCATACTCCCATAGTACAGTAGCCCATGTTTCAACCCCATGGTCCAGTGAGACCATGCAAGCTTCACTCAAAGAAGCTTGCCCTGCCCATGGCACCATGGTGTGGAGCCTGCATGGCAGTTACCACAGGAGTACCATGTTATGTCACGTGAGGTCCGTGCTAGGTCGAGCAGGCGCACCGCAGAACCTGCAATATGATTTTTTTATGCAGGCTCTGAAGGGGACCCTCCACAAGTGGCATGGGGCCAGGGGGTCCCTAACCTGCCCCCTTATATGTAATGGTGGCAATAACATTTCTATTGAAGTTGTGGGCAGCCAATCAGATTGCTTGGTCCCTGGGGACTGGTAAAGATGTCCAACAGAAAAAACCTCCCTCGGCCAATCAGCTCGCTCTATTTTTTAAGTTTACGAACCGCAGAGTCCTGTTAGACCCCAGTGGGATCAACTGCTCAGATAGCAATAAAATGTTAACCCTTTCAAGCCCACCCTGAGCACCTCATTAAATGCAAATGGAAATCATTAAAAGCATGCTTTCCGAGTAAAATTAACTTGCTTTCCACCAAATTTGGTGTAGTTCCATTCAGCTGGTTTTTTCTGCATTGCTCCCCAAATTTCCTATGGGATTTAGAAAACAATGTTTTAGAACTTTATTCTCGGCCCACGCATGACGGGTCACCCAAAAGATTTCAAAAAGGAATTTAGGTGAATGAACATTTTTTTGTGGTTATGTTTTCTGAAGATTTCTCAAATGTGGCTAAAGTTACTAGCGAAACAGGAGATAACTAGAATTGGCAAAATGAATAGGTTTCACCTCTGAGAGAGCTATTGGCTTTGCCAATGTTTTTGTTTTTTTATGTTTTTATTTTTCTAGCCATGTTATAAAGCAGTGTGGTTGCTGTGCAGCATGGCTGAAAGTAGACAAAATAAACTGCTATGACGCAGCTAGCATTGGAAGCGCATTAGCGCTTTTAAAAAATTGCTGATGTGGCTGAATGTAGGGGAGAGCAACAAGGACAATGGAGGTGGTGGAATAAAAATTGCTCTGATGCGACCAGCGCAGGCTGCATCATAACCCTTCTTTTGTTTATTGTGGTGTGGGAGGCAGGAGGCAACATGGGGAGGTGGGAGGTAACAAGGGAGGTGGGAGGCAACATCGGGAGGTGGGAGGTAACAAGGGAGGCGGGAGGCAACATGGGGAGGTGGGAGGTAACAAGGGAGGCGGGAGGCAACATGGGGTGGTGGGAGGTACCAAGGGAGGTGGGAGGCAACATGGGGAGGTGGGAGGTAACAAGGGAGGTGGGAGGCAACATGGGGAGGTGGGAGGTAACAAGGGAGGTGGGAGGCAACATGGGGAGGTGGGAGGTAACAAGGGAGGTGGGAGGCAACATGGGGAGGTGGGAGGTAACAAGGGAGGTGGGAGGCAACATGGGGAGGTGGGAGGTAACAAGGGAGGCAGGAGGCAACATGGGGAGGTGGGAGGTAACAAGGGAGGTGGGAGGCAACATGGGGAGGTGGGAGGTAACAAGGGAGGTGGGAGGCAACATGGGGAGGTGGGAGGTAACAAGGGAGGTGGGAGGCAACATGGGGAGGTGGGAGGTAACAAGGGAGGAGGGAGGCAACATGGGGAGGTGGGAGATAACAAGGGAGGTGGGAGGCAACATGGGGAGGTGGGAGGTAACAAGGGAGGTGGTCGGCAGGCAATATATAGGGAGCAAGGATGACAGGAGGGGCAACAGAAGGTGGGAGGGGGGGCTTGGGCTTTGAGCAAGCACGCAGACAATGATGGGCGGGAGGGAGGGGCTGAGTGAAAGCAGCAACACGGACAACAATGTAAGGAGGGAGGGCGGATGGGGCAAGCATCACAGACAAGCACAGTTTCAAAGTTTCCCAGGTACAAGCATGCTGCTCCAGTCCAGGCTTTCCACTTAGAATTATGGAACTCGTGGTGCTGATTTATAATGACATGACCAAGACTACAAGTCTAAGAATAAACAAAAAAAAGCCTCCACTGGAACAGCGCATTACACATGGATCTGGGAAACGTGGCACAGCTGGATGAAGGAGGGAGGGAGAGAGGTAAATAGAGGGGAAAGAAGTACATGAAAAAGCCAGCTAAAAAAGACACACTCTAGTAGAGCGCTTAAACAAAAAGTAAAAAGCAGTGCCTAGTAAAATGAGCAGTAGAAAGACTCAAGTAATGCATCCATGCTCCAGGGGCGGTACAAACACACGAAGAGGAAGGAAGCCTAAGGCAGGTGACCAATAGGAAACAAATGAGAGTGACAATGAAACCACCCAATAGTAAGCAAGTGGGGGCCCCTGGCCTCCAAACCAGCAAGCAAAATGTCTCCAAGGGACAGTGCATGTGCTGTCTAAGAAGTGAGACCTAAAAAAGCCATGACACAGAAAACAGCAGACTTGAAAAGTGTGCTACGTAGTCAGCTGTGGGATATATCCGCACCCACGGAGGGTTTGCACCGGCGGAGGATTATTTCCCCTCACCTTCTCGTGTTAAAGGCCATGGGGATTGCAGCCAAATTTCTAATAAGATAAAATAAAATAAGATAAAAGTTTCCTCCTTTGAAGGACAGGGAGGGCTCCAGCAAATGCACCATGCTGGTGTCCTAAAGTGCACACACATGGAAAGTGTGCACAAGTAAGGAAGCAAGCAAGGAGTGCACAAGTGTGAGGAACATGCAACATTCTATTTTCTGATGGTGGCAGTTTGTAAAGTAAATCTTGTGCATTACCATGCATATTACATGTATCTGCTTCTCTTTCTATTGAAACTGCGGCTACTCCTAGTACTTATGATAAAAGTGTAATAATTAGAATTATAATACATAAGAATCTGCACTCCCTGTATAAACACAAGTCTGTCATTTCCTTATAATCGCCAACTTGTGACACACCCAGTCTCCGATTATAAAGCAAAGACAGCAGAATTCGACTATTATCAGTTATTACAGTTGAGTCTGGCGCCACGATGCCTGCTGCCAGAACCCGCAGCCATCGTGAAAGGCATGTCAGGCCTCTGAGCATAGTTGGTGACATTGCTTTTCTTTCTTCTGCTCTATTTTAACGCAGAAAGAACATGTTTATTTTTTGCAGAAAAGCTAAACTCTTTCTGCACATTTCAAGCTACTTAAAAAAAAAAAAGTGCAAAAACTGACCTGTATTGAACAGTTTCTGATATCTGTTTGCTACAAAAATCTAAAACGTTTCTGATGTGGTTAATTTACACTAGAGGTTTTATTTTTATTCTTTATGTTTGCAAACATGCTCGCTCTTTCGTACAAAAGAGCTACCCACCAAGATTTTATTGGGATAAAGTATCTCCTGGCGTACTCTAAAAGGATATTGCAAGGCATCTCAATGTTCCGCAATATACTTATAATGTACAGAAGGGATTCCATTATCCCTATATAAACTGTTACTGGGAATGTTGGTTGGACTTGGGCCTTTCTGCAGGGTCATCCTTGGACCTTTTGCCTTCATTCTCCTGTTTTCTGAACCCGTTTTTGTTGGCTTTTACGTCTTTCTGCACTTCACCACTGCTAATCAGTGATAAACTGCTTGTGCTCTCTCCTTTAAACATGGTAGAATTGGCTTCTACCCAATTGGCACATTTAATTCACGTGTAAGTCCCTAGTTTAGAGGTACTGTATGCCCCCAGGGCCTTTAAACTAGTAAGCCCGCAATACTGATTGTGCTATCCACTTAAGTAGCCTGGAGACCTGACCCAGGGCTTCCGTTGTTGTTTTAACTGCCATTTCAACCTGGCAAGATAAACCTCTTGCCAAGCCTAAACCTTTCTTTTTAATGCATGTACTTACCTCTAGGGTAGGTCCTACGCAGCCCAGAGGGCAGGGTGCATTGTATTTAAAAAGTAGGAGATGTACTTTTAGTTTTATTTGTCCTGGTAGTGAAAAACTTCTAGATCTGATTTTCACTACTGCAAGTCCTACCTCCTCTCTAGGCTAGCATTGGAATTCACATATTCTATTCAATAAGCTGCAACTTACAAATGGGAGCAGGTATCTAGTACATGTTTGGTGTCTTTGTAATTGTAATGAGAAATTCTCTTTAATGATGAATTTGGATTTTTATTTACAATTTTGAAAATGCCATTTTTAGAAAGTTGGCATTTTAGTCCCTAGCCATTTAATGATAGTGGCCTTTGTCTGGGTCACATGCTTGGATGTAGTGACAGTTGAACTTTGTGTATTCCCCCCAATCACTCACAATTGAGTGCTTAGGTGTGCCTGGTGGGTCATCACTGGCAGGATGGGAGGGAGGAGCTAAGCACAGTCACACTTGCACCTGAATAGGTCGTGTCCTGTCTTTACACAAAGGGCTGCATACCCCCTGTAGTTAGACTGAAACCAGGACTGGGAAGGGAGGATACCAGTGAACTTCAAAGGGGAATTTTCATCGACTTCTCCCACTTCAAAGACTTTAAAGAAGGGCACCAGGTATAAATATTAAACCTCAGACACAACACCACCTCTTCAGTACACTTCTGGATTTGTGGAAGACTCAGCCATGAAGAAGGACTGCTGTGCTGCTGGAACTGCCACTATGCTGGTCTGCTGCCCTGCTGAACTGCCTGCCCTGCTTTGCTGATCTCTTGCCTGGGTGAGAAGGACTGGATCTGCAGCTAGGAACCCAAGATCACCAGAGAGACTCCAAGGGCTAGTCTCTTGTAAATCAGCACGAGGACCCTGCAACTGTGAGTCTTGCCCTTCAAGTGGTGCCACCCCAGTCCACAGACCCTTGTTAGGGAGCCTGAGGTACCCTTGCCAGTCTGTCTGTGGAGCAGCAGAACTGACGCATCTTCCTGCTTCTCGCCGCATTCTCCCCCAGAACAAATGCATCGCCCTTCAGCGTGAGCTTCCCTGAGGCAAGGACTTCCCATCACTCATCACAGCCTGCCGGAGTCCATTTTATGCAATGCATCTCCATGCAAGAAGATTGAATCACCCATTGCAGCCCGCTGTTACTGCTGTTGCGTGACGCATCTCCATGCTAAAACATCGCCTCGCCTACGGAGCTCGCTGGAACCGCCGCTGCATGACACATCTCCACGCATGAACATTGCATCACCCATAGCAGCCCGTTGGAACCACCACTGCTCGATGTATCTCCTCACCTGGACCTCACATCACACCTGATGCACGACACATCCTCAACGCGGGACTCCATAAACCATTGCAACCAGGATTAAGGTACAGTAAAGTGGGCCCAAGTGGGTCCCTTTAGCCGGCCCACTCTTCATCACGGTTATCGTGGTCTACTGTGACCAGATATCCACAGTTGGCACTTTTTTACTTAAAACTTTTAAAATTGATTAGCTCCTGATCTACTGATAGGATTTTTGTTGTTTTGACCTTGTTTTATTTATTAAAAAGTACTCTATTTTTCTAATCTGCTGTGGGATTTTTCTTGTGTTGTGTTTTCACTTTATTACTGCTTGTGTGCTGCATAGATATTTTACACATTGTGTCTTAGTTACCCGAGAGTTGAACACAGGTTAATTTAGGGTTGTTGGGGACTTCACACTGGCAAGGATTGTGGTTTCTGCTTGGGTTTTCCTCCCCCTCAACCAGTGACCCAATTTCTTACAATGCTAAACTTCTTCCAACATAAACATTTTGGGAAAATTGTTTCCTGGTTTGTTATTACAAACAGCTAAATTGCAGAAGTGGAAGAGGAAGAACAAGCTGCAGGTTTACATTTCAAGCCTTTGTTCATCTTCATACATACCATGGGAGCTCAGCTGTCAATAGTGCAGTGGATGCAGTGTCACCAGGGCCTATCGACAAGAGGGGAGGCGAGGCTCTGTCCTTCAATTATAGTTTTTTCCATTGCCACACCAGAAGGGGGGGGGGGCATTTATTTCTCTTGCATTTTAGCCAATCGTTACATCACTGTGTGCCACAGGTCATTCCTTAAGCTGGCTTAAGGAAGGGCAACTGGAGCAGCAACATCTGGCGCTGTGTTTAGAAATAACTTGGGTTTAGAAGCATGTGTGTTCATTACTTTTCAGGCAACAATAAAATGTCAAGATAACTGGTGAGTAATGTTCATGCTGGATAGAAATCTTTTGTCTAGTAGCACTTTTGACATATCATAGAGTAGCACGAGGGGAACATGTACTATGCAGATAGCAAAACTGCTTTTTTCAGGATAACTCAGTGGGTTACTGCTTTTGTCACAGAGATCTTTTTGTTACTTGCAGTTCATAAGTTACAATTGTAATCTAGTACACTGACCTAGAATTGTCATCAAAGAGGTGCAATCAAACTGCATGGCACAGGCTAGAACGGTATGCATTTCCCCAGTTTTTCATTATCCTAATGTTGCTAAAAAGTGTTTCTTTGGGTAGAAATGCATTCTTATTAATAAAGCCAACACCATCGGCTGAGGTATTTTTTAAATCTTGAGTTTGTGCTTCTCCAGACCAAACACTCTTAAAATATACTGCCTACTAGTATGGATAACATGTGACTTCTATAACCCTGGGCATAGTGTGCGTAGTAGCACTACACGTAGCTACGCAAAGTACATTTTGAACTACACGTAGCTACGCAATGCACAGTACAATAATTGCCAAAAGCATCTTGCACAGTGCAAGTTAAAATAAATATTTCTGGCTTTATATGCAAAAATGCATATAATCATTTCACAAAAGTGAAAATGATAAATTAACAAGCAGTGAGAGAGGTGATGATTTTGGGATCCTCCCTAGCCTAGGGAGAGAACCAAGTAGATGCCTTGAAAACAAAAAGCACATCTTATTGAACGATTCGGTGGTGGTCCCATCCTCTTAGGACCACCCCAAGCACAGTTATTGGCAAAAATACAATCCCAACCAAAGGCCCTGCAAAGCATTATGGGACGAGATTAGCAGTGGGCAGTGAATATTATAGTATCCAATATCAAAATAATTCTACAAAGAGCTGCAGTTCCACTAGTCGTTACTAGATGTCCCCCACGAGTCAAATGCAAAAGCATTGAAACCCTTTCATGAAGCTTTTGCATTTGACTCGTGAGGGACATCTAGTAACGACTAGTGGAACTGCAGCTTGATGTATTAATAATTTCAATGCTTTTGCATTTGACTCGTGAGGGACATCTAGTAACGACTAGTTGAACTGCAGCTCTTTGTAGAATTATTTTGATATAGGACAATATAATATTCACTACCCACTGCTAATCTCGTCCCATAATGCTTTGCAGGGCCTTTGGTTGGGATTGTATTTTTGCCCATAACTGTGCTTGGGGTGGTCCTAGGAGGAAGGGACCACCACTGAATCGTTCATCATGATATGCTCTTTGTGTTCGAGGCATTTGCTTGGTCCTCCCCCTAGGTTAGGGGGGACCCCAAAATCATCACCTCTCTCATTGCCTGTTATTTTATTCTCAAAGTTCACTTTTGTGAATTGGTTTTATGCTTTTTAGCATGTAAAATTGCTTCATCAAAGCATTTGTAGATGTTGATGATTTTGTTGCTACGCACGTTGATTAGCACAGTTTTTGCACCGTGCAATTTGCGTAGTAGCACAAACTACTTATGCTTCGTGAGCGTAGCGTAGTACTACGCCCAGAGTTAGACTTCTACACCTTGTAAATCTTACTGTCTTATGTAAAACTTCCTGTAGACTTTGCACACATATGATTCATGGCCTTTGTATAATGTGTGAGTGATATAAAGTGCTCTGACACTCTACCCTGGTATGAGTAGTGCTATAAAATAAATGAACTGCATGTGAGCGACGGACTGTGAGAAGATGAGAGCATCAATGGAGAAGGAGGTCATGGAGGGCATCAAAAAGATTTTTGCATCGGGCACCACCAGCGCTAAAACTGGAACTGGCTGCAACCATGTCACTGCCTGGTACCAGGCGCACGCGTGTTAGGTCTCCTGGAGAGTTCTCTGTATTGCTATCATATTCCATAAACCAAAGTATACAAACAGTGATGGATGGAATGCTTGAATTAATCTCAGACCCTGGTAATTACTCAGGGCCGCATCTCAATCCATCGTTTTTTTCAATACAATTGCACCACAGTTTGAGCCAGCTATATGAAAATCAGTCTTGCCCTGCTCCAATCTGAACAATCCAGCTCGAACTGCCATGCCAGGTCATCCCTGAACTAGACAAAAAAGCAACGCAGTATCTGTCTTGCCCTAGTTATGGGATCATCAGCCGGGTATAGCTTGGTTCTAGAGAAGCAGTGTGCACAGGACCCACGGCTGGGCATATCCGTCCCACCTAGGGCGAAAGAATAATGTATGCATAAAGTGACTGGTAGCTACTTGGGTCCGCATCCCAATCTATCATTATTTTGTACACTATGTTACCTCATTTTGGACCAGCTATATGCAAATCAGTCTTGACCCTTCTCCAATCAGATCAGATGTGAGGCATTTCAATGTAAGTGCATA
Organism: Calotriton arnoldi; assembly: GCA_963921515.1. Taxonomy (NCBI): domain Eukaryota; kingdom Metazoa; phylum Chordata; class Amphibia; order Caudata; family Salamandridae; genus Calotriton; species Calotriton arnoldi. Next base: position 315,861 of record CAWUFW010012110.1, read on the forward strand.
TACAAATGTACAATAGGTAAATTAATAACAGATAAAAAAAATAGTAAAATCAATTTTGAATAAAAACATGAATATTCTTCCATTTCGAGAGCTTCACTATATGGCACACAGCTATTTTGCACTGCAGCCTAGGAGTATTTGGCTGTCTGCAAAGAATAAATTAGTATGGCTTTAAAGCATGTTACATAAATGTTTTATTCACTTGTAAGAATACATTGGTTTTTTAATATTCAGGACCCTGCCTTTGACGGCTGGGCTTCTTAAGGGCGTTAGGTAGAGTTGGCAATTGGTACTTTGGGGCACAGTGCTTTGGGACACTTGCAGGAGGTAAATTGACTAATGAGGCTTCTGTGGAATGGGGAAGTGAAAGCAAGAGACAGGTAAGTAATGCATCTGGATAATTCACAGGAGGAGTTCACTCTGCTGCCTCTGAATAAACACACTTCCATAGTATTCATCCAGCAGAGTGCGTATCAGACAAAGATGCTTATTAGTCCCATGTCATGACTGGCCCCTTCAGCCGCACTGACATTTTAGTTACCTACACAATGTAGCTTGGGAATGGTTGTTTTGATTTTTAACATGCTATGCAGTGCTTTAAGTGGGCAAGGTCCTATCTTGACCGAGCACTCCTTTCTGTCCTTGACAGTGCTGTCTCAACAAAAAGAAATGTTTAAGTAAAAAAAAAAGAAATCTGTGTGACAGGTTTGGAGTCTGTACCTGACTAAAGTCATTCTCGAGGGGGTCAAGGGAAGGTAGCATTAGGACGAGGAGGGGGACAAGTAGGAAAATAAGGGCCAGAAGCTGGACCACCAGGAGGGCTAGGATGACCAGAGCAATGAGGACAAGACTAACAAGGTCCATGGAGACCTAATCAACGAGGACCAGGGTTACCAATGCTGGAGGGCACCAGGAACAAATAGATGAGGAACAGGGCAAGGAAAAATACGATTATGGGTACCAGGGTGAGAAGGATCAGGAGGGTCAGGAGAATGTGGAACAGCGGGATCTCGACCCAGTGGAAGAGGGCCAGAAGGAACAAAATGCCAAGGACCATAACAACAAGGAGGGCTTTGAGAGCCTTGCAATAACAACCACATGGATGAGGACTACCAGGGCTAAGAATAGCAGACCCAAATAGACAGACCAAAGAGAACCAGCACTAGGAGACCAATAAAAAGATGGACCAGAGACATATTACAGAGAGCCAAGGGGCCAGAAGCGAATGAACCACTACCAGGAACACTACGACCAGAAAGGACCTGGGGGGTATAAAGTATCAAGAAGTCTAGGTCCAGTGGGACCAGGATCAGACGTTCCATGAAGGGTTAGACTTAGAGGTATCCTAAAACAGGGTGGCAAGAACTACATGAACAAGGGTGGCCCGCAACATGGGAACTAGGAGGGCCAGTGCTAGACGAAGGAAGAAAACCAGACCCAGGATAACCATGACGACGAAGATCATGATAGAGGGGACCTGGGTCAGATTGACAAGAACAAGGTCGAACAGGCAAGCCAGGAGGACTAGTATAGATAGGATGAGGCAAGAGCACCAGGGGTCTGGGAGAGCTAGGGAAATCAAGGCCAGCTGGATCAGCACCAGAAGACCTGAAAATGAATACCAGACAAAGGAGTACCATACCCAAGACCAGGACAAGATGGACCAGAAGAACCAGGTACAGATGGATTAAGAACAGGTAAACCAGATGAATACATAAACCAGGGGACAAGTACCAGGAGGACTGATGGACGAGAATTAATATGGGGAGGTGAAAAGGTCCAAGACAGGAAGCCTATGAACGAGGAGGACCTAGATAGGAAGCACTAGGTGCAGGAATGTATGGGACTGGCATCCAGAAAGACCAGGAAGTACATGGTCAATAAGTTCAAAGGCTAGCATGCAGTGCTATGAGGGCAAGGAGCAGGAGGACTAGGGACAGGAGGATCAGGACCAGATTGAAGAGGATTATGAAGATCAGGATCTGGTGGTCAATGGTCAGTAGTACCAGGAAACCAGGATAAGAAGGGCAGGACTAAGAAGACCAAAGGGAGCAGTACCAAGTGTGCCCAGAAGACCAGAGCAAGAAGGACTAGGAGGACTAAAAGGATCATGACCAGAAGGATTGGAAACAGGGCTAAGAGGGCCATGAAGATTAGGAACAAGGGGACCAAAACTTGGAATACCAAGTGGGACAGAGCATGGGGACTAGACAGTGGTGGCCAGGTGGACCAGGACCAAAATCACCAGGCTCAGGAGGACCCAAACAAGGAGAACTTGGATCAAGAGGTCCAGGATAAACTGCTGCAGTATCAGTAGGAGTAAAACGACAAGGAAAAGATCCAGGAGGACCAGGACAACACCAAACCATAAAAAGAAAGACTAAGAGGGCCAGGAAATGAGAGGCCAAATGGACATGGACCTGTAATACCAGGTCTAGGAGGTTCAGGGTGAAAAGAACCAAGGCAAGAGGACCAGGGCTAAGAGGACCAGAAAGGAACAGAGCCAGATGGGCCAAGACTGGTTGAACCTGGAAGGACCATGATGGCCAAAAGGCAAAGTTTATGATAACAAGCACAAAAGGACAAGAATGACCAAGAAGACCAGGACCAAGTAGAGAAAGACTAGGACGGTTAGGGAACCGGGTCCATGAAAAATAAGCCCAGGAGAAACCAAAAGTACAAGGACTAAGAGGATAAGGATCAATGGGGACATAATCTTGAGAAAGACAAGGGCAGGAGATTCAAGAGACACAGGCAACAAAGCCAGAAGGAAAAGTTCTAAGAGCACCAGGAAGTAAAGGAGCAGGGGGCCAGGAAGACCAGGGCAAAGAGTGTCAAGTGGACGTTGAGTACCAGGGCCAGTGAACCGGGGTAAGGAGGATCACAGCAAGGGACATTAGGACCTGGATGATCACAGCCAGGAGGTCCAAGCCCCAGGGCTAGAAATAAGATGGCCAGGAAGGTGAGCAACAGGATGGCAGGGCCAGGAGAACCAGTTAAAGAGGACCATGATGAGTTTATGTAGAAGCACATGGGGAATGAGCAGGAAGACCAGTGCTGGAAGGATTAATACCAGATCCAGGAACACCAGATTAAGACCAATAGGATCAGGGAGGCAGAATAAGCAAGAAAGATGAGTGAGCAGTACCAAGAATACCAGGAGGAGTTGGGGCCGAACAAGGAGGATTAGAAGGTTCATCACCAACAGGACCATGAACAAGCCTAGGAGTACCAGGAAGATCATGACCATAGAACCAGGGTCCAGCGTACAAAGTGCAGCAAAAAGACCAGGACATGGGGGTAGCAGGGTGAAGTAAATCAGGAGGACCAGAAGAGCTAGAACCAGGAAGGCTAAGGGAACTGGACCTGGATGTACAGGAGGACCAGGACAAAAATGACAAGGTTCTGAAAGACCCAAACAAAGAGAACCAGGATTAAGAGGATCCAGACCATTGGGAGCAGTGAAGACCATGAAGACAAGGCTCAGGGCCAAAGGGCCAAGGATGACCCTAACCAATAAGGCAAGGGCAAGAGGGCAAGGCCTAAGAGGTCCAGGACACAAGAAGCCATGTTTATTGAGGGGACTGGCAGAACCAGGAACTGAAGCACTGGGGATCACATTAACTGGATGAGAAGGATCAGAAGAACCAGGTCAAATGAACAAGGGTCAGGAAAGAAAAGGGAGAGCTAGGAGGTAGGGGCCTTAAAGGACCAGGATGGCCAGAAGGACCAGAAAAAGGGAGGATCAGAAGCAAAAGGTTCAAGTCTAGTAGGCACAAAACCAGGATGAGAACACAAACTGTGAGGGCAAGGAATAGGAAGACCATTGATAGGCAAACCAGGCTGAGAGGGAAGAAGACTAGGAGGACAGGACCTGAAGAATCAAGAGAAGATGGCCAGGCAAAAAGAGCCAGCAGGACAAGACCTAAGACGACCAGGGGAAAATCCCAAGTCACAAAGGCCCAAGGGTATCATGACCTGCCATACCAGGACAAGCAGGAACAGGACAAGGAGGAAAAGGAGGACCACAACAAGGAAAGCCAGGATGACAGGAGTCATGATGACCAAGTCGGGTGCCGAAGGCCAGGGTGACCTGAACATTATTGACCTAGAATGACAATGAGCAGGAGGACCAGGGCCAAGAGTGTCATGACATGTTGGAGAGGGACCTGAAGAACGAGTCATGTTAGGAGCAGGTGGACAAGGACCAGATATGGAAGTATTAGGTGGACTAGAAGAAGCAGGGTGAGGGACAGGGCTAGGAGGACCAGACAGGCTAGAAGCAAGGGGACCAGGACCTGAGGTTCCAAGTAGAGCAAGAAGACTAGGATCTGGGGTATTAGGACCAGAAGGAGAGGATCGGTGGAATAAGGACATCCAGAGCCACGAGGACTTTGGGACTAGACCAATGCCAAACTGACAAGACCCAGCCCTAGAGGATCTAATAAAGAGGGCCACAGCAGTGGATGCAGCACCCGGTGGACCACAAGGACCAGGGCTGAGAGAATCAGGATGACCCAACCAAGATGATAGCAGTGCTAGCCCTAGGAGAACCAGGACAACAGGGCTAGGTATATAAGGACCTCAGTCAATCATCATCGCTGCTGCAATTCAGGAAAGACCTCAAGACCTGGCTCTCCGACTGAACTTCAGACCCAGCCACCCACCCCCCCACCCAGTGCCTTGAGACCCTCACTGGTGAGTAGTCGCGCTTTAGAAGACCCTGATTGATTGAAGGACCCAGTAGACCAGCAGGATCAGGGTGAAGATCAGTAACACCAAGATTATGAGGTCCAGGAAGGGCTAGTACATGGATGAGCCAGAAGCAAGGCCAGGAAGACCAGGATCAGGAAGGACTAAAGCCAGGAGTACTAGATTCAGAGAACCAGTACCAGGGTAAACAGAACTAGTTAGACCAGGGCCAAGATCAGGAGGACAAAAACAGCCCAGAAAAGGAGGACTTGGTTCAGGACTAGGAGGAGGACCAACATCTACAGGCACAGAAGGACCTGGAAGAGAAGGAAGAACACCAGGAGCAGGAGGACAACTATGTGAGCGTAGGCCACATGTGTTAGCATATCCCTTTTGTAAATGGTTCTTATTCATGTTTTTTCTGCTGCCAACTCTGAGAACCCCCCACCTCTTCAGCCCATGTATAGAACTGATAAGTATTTGCTGAAAAATCAGACCAGTAGGTTGCATTTTGCATGATGTGATGGAGAGTAGATACACCTTTCCTACACAATGGGCTTGTATTGACTGCATTCTTGTGGATGGAAAGTGGAGACCCCGAACTGAAGTGAGGGAGAATTGAGAAAAGGCTACCCAAAGAAATTCTGTGAGGGCATTTTTAGCAAAGGGCTGCTGATCTAGTTCTTACGAGTGATGAGCAATTGTTAGGGCCGAGGTTTCTCTTGTTAAAGGTCTTAAAGTTTTTAAGTAGGGCTGCCCATATGTCTGTGCCTGATGACTTCTGAGATCTCATGCTTCATTGTGTCCTTGTTTTGAATACTTCGGCTTGGATCCATCAGTATTGATACTGCTGTGAGAGTCAACACAAAGCTCTAGGCTGTGTCTGAGTTATAGACAGAAATGGTATTTGAAACAGAAACACCCCAAATCAGTTCGGAATTCTCAATAGTGGAGCTATATTCCATGTCTGTAAAATGAGTATTAAAGCGGAACTGTCAAATGATCGATCAGTGGGTCACAAGAGTAGAGATAACAAAATGTCTCTGTTTATTCAGTGTTTTATTTCTTACATTATTTGTAATAAAGTCAACAAATAACAATCTATGCAAGTTTTTTTACTACTGTATCTTTCCTATATGTCTTTATTTGATTTACTGCGAAAATCAACTCATATTCCAATGACATTCGATTATCAATTAATTATAGCCCATTTCTTTGCTTGTGGCTACTTGAAAGAATACATTCTTTGATGGCCCGACAGAGTAGAGGCGATAGAGGATGGACATTATACTGTCTACCCTATTTAGAGTAAAACATGGCTGTAAGGGACAGGAAAAAAATTCCCAGCGTGTGCACCGTTAACTTATTTGTTTTTCAGAAATAAACTCTTGCTTTGGGAGTTTGTTTTTCAAAACAAAAAATTATTGTAAAGTTTTCTGGCCAGCCATCATATCTGGCATACTGTCCTTCAAACGTTTAGTGCACAGACAGGAACCGCCATGACAATGCAGAGATTTGTCCACAGGGCAGCGGACCTCTAAATCTGGCAGGTGGCGGCTCCTCAGGATAGAGGAGGTATCGGCCTCTGCTATCCTGACAGAGTTAACTTCATCAATTAAACTCTAAATCAGGCCCATAGTTTTCTTCCTTCTGTCATGAGATTGGAATGAAGTCTCTCCATTATACTGTGTTGGTCGCTTCATAAGGAGCCCTATGCAATTGTTTTTATTTTGATAAAATCACTCTAAATCTTAGATGCGTCTATGTCACTAGGATACAGCATTTCCAGGTCTGTTTTTTGCTGTTACAAATCTCTGATTTGTTTATTTGAATTGAACCAGAATTATTAATTCCAGAATCTACTGATTTGCTGCAGAAAAAGAGGTGTTCTCATAACATGGAGCCTTTTGCTAACCCTACATCTGGCCCTGGTACATTCCCATGGCTTTGTGAGTAACAGCGAGTATATAGCTTTAGAAAAGTAAACAGCTTTAACTAGTCTTGTAAAGGTTGTAATTGTCTGCAGGAGAATATAAAGGAGTAGGAGCATTTGTGGAGCACGAGAGCACGAGACAGCTCCATAAAGGGCCTTCCAAGTATCTATGTCTTGGCCCATGGTGTAGTGGATTGGCATTCTGTACCATGTCTGTCAAAATAACTTGGAAAAATTCAAACATTAGACCTATAATTAAGTGCCTGCATCTAGGTCAGTTTTAGCACTAAGGGCCTCATGTCACAAATTCACAGGGTTTGTGACCATAAAGTGCTTATCATTATGCATAAAACCCTTTTTATGAGTTGGAAATTCCTTCAACTAGTAAAAGGACTTTTGCAATCATTTCTGAATTGCAAATAGGATGGTTCATTAAAGGGGTTTCCTCCTCCCCTTTCCAATTTGGAAAGGAATTTATTGATAGTTTGTGACTGTAATTGCTGTTGCAAACCACTAATGAGCTAATGACCTCCCCTAGTTGGGGTGATAACTAATTTGGAAAGGGTAATGGGTCTCTTTTAGCCTCATTTCCCTATGGGAATCTGTTGGCAGCCTCAGGTAAGAGAAGGTTTAATAAATCGGAAACTTTTTTTATCCACCTCTGTTTCATTTAAGGAACACTGGCTGCTTTGAAGAAAAAAATGTTTTCCATTTTGGAATGCAGTCATAGAGATGATAGTGCTGTCCCTTGCAGGCCACCATCTATATGATTACAGTCAATCACAGAGGGTCGCAAATTGGCACCTATCTAATGATTATCAATTAGGCTGGTCGTTCTGCAATCCTCTGCACTTTAGCATTTTGTGAACCGCCCGAACAGTACATCAGTCAGTTTGCAAAATACTATTCCATTCCCAAAACGAATGTGAGGAATTTGTAACCACTTTTTGCAAATTACATAATAGTGCATCAGGAGCCTAAGTTTCATAAACAGATGGATGCCATTTGTTGTCACTCCTTGTTTGCATTAGGCATAACAAAACAAAATTGTGAAGTTCGCCTGCTATTTGCATGGCCCAGTTATGCCCAGTTGGGCACACTGTCTACTATTTAGCCAGCCACTAGGTGAATAATAATGAAGTTTCTTTTCAAGTTATTTGCATGACCAACAGCACTGCGTTACATCTTTTCTGCTAATAATCGAGTTCATTTGAAATTTGCATGACTGCTGGCCTAGTTGAACATGTCTGCTGTTTTTCCAGCAGCTAGGTAATGAGTGAAGTGTTTTGTTTGCTTGACTTCTGGTCAAATAGTACAAAACCACTGCTATTTAGCCAGTCGTCAGGTAAATATTGAGGATTCCTTATTATTTGCATGACTGTTGGTCAAACTGTGCATAATCTTCACTATTTAGCCAGTGGCCGGTTAAATAGTGAAGTTTTCCTGGTATATACACAGCGACCTGCCAAACAATGCAGAATCTCTACTATTTAGCCAGCGGCCGGGTACATTGTGAAGGTTTTGTGCTATTTTCACAGCCACTGGCCAAACAGTTCAGAATCTCTAGTATTAGCCAGCGGCCAGGTATATAGTGAAGTTTTTCTACTATTTGCACAGCTGCCGGCCAAGCAGTGCAGAATCTCTACTATTTACCGAGCAGCCAGGTAAATAGAGATATTTCTCTGCTATTTTCCAGACCGCCAGACAAATAAGAAATAATTTCTACTATTTAGCCAGCAGCCAGGTTAATAGCAGACAAAATACACTATTTATCTGGCGTCTGGGTAAATAGCCGCTACCGTACAGAAAAGCAATTTGCCATAAAAGTGAATGTTAAGTCAGGTGACCAGAGTAATAAATTGGCATTGGCAAAGATCCCTTTGCTTTCTTGAGGAGGACGATCGGTCCATGCTTCAGTGTTTACACAGAAGATGCCAGTGGAGAAAGAATTTATGTGGCATAGTCCTTGTGCCTCCTCGCCAATGGCACTGCACAAATATAATCTCCAATAGAAAGAGGAACATATTGAAAAAAAGACAAGCTAGGCATGTGCACTGTTACTTTCTATTACAGATGTCTTTCTGAAGCATTTCCTTCGCTCAGAGAAACTGTATTTTTGGTATTATAGCAGAGTGCAGAGGTGTCCTGCATTTTTTGAATATTCAAGAATTATTGCAGTGTGCGCCAGGACTTTTTAGTAAAATCTCATTAAATGTATTAAACAAACCACACTCCCCACTTTGCAAGTTGAACACATTTCTGCTTTTAAAGATTTATGGGGTACATACATATGTTAGTTAAAATGTTTGGCATGTTCTTGTCCCCACTGACCATCTCTCCCTGCATCTTACTGTGCAGGAGTTAATTACCTTTGAGACTCCCCTTCTGTGCTACCAACTTCCATTCATGAAAAGGAACAGATTGAAATTATATGGCAAAACCCAGCATATGAGGGAGAAAGGTAATGTAATATTTATTCTTACAGGTCCAGGTCTTGCTAAAAGCACCCATTTTTTCCCAGCACTGGCTGACCCAAATGTGCCCAAAGCACAGAGGTTGCAGGATTTCTCCAACATATGGCATTTATTTTACACCTAGACTAAGAAAATGTATTTACAACATTGTTTGCTGTTTACTTAATACACGTCTCCATGTTTGCCATCCAGAAAATCATGGATAAGAAGCTTTTTAAAGAGTAAACTCCCTGCATAACAAATTGTGGAGGAAAGTCATTTGACCATATACCCTTTCCCATCAAAGTCATTTTAAAATGACATCCTTTTCTAGGTCGAGCCTTGGTAGCGCACATGTGCTGTCCCTCGAGACATGCTGAATTCAGTGTATGGGCTTACAACCACCCATTAGCTTTTTATTTGTTTCTATGATTGTCCTTTAAAAAGCCTTGTCTTCAATTGGATAATGTCCCTTCTTCATCCCTCCTTATCGTCCTTTGTTTCCTCCCATGGAGCAGCGCCTAACTTCTGGTATCTTTCCACTTTTGTCTTAATCTGTTAGTTTCCAAGGACTTTTTTTATTTTGCTCGTCCACAAGTTGTTGGCCGCTATTCCTTGTTGTGTTTAATGCCGTGGGAGTTGGTGGGTCGACCTTGAAGCTGAGTTCAATAGGGATATTGCATCAGAGTGGGAGAAACATACCGTACAGGCCTCGAGCATTGACTTGCCCCCTTCAACAGGAAAGGTGGTTTCAGTAAAGCCCTCCTTGGAGCATCTCGAGATGAAAAGCAGCACAGAAGGTGTAGCCATGATTCCCACTTAAAGTTACATGGTCTGTTTGCTCCATTGTTACCCAGATCGGCCCATGCCGGATTGAAGTCTGCTACCCACAGCCCCAGCAGGAGCATGTATTTGATGTCATTGCGCACTCGGATACTGATGGTCTTTGAGGGGTAAGGCTGAGGTCTCCCGACCAAATATGAGGAGTGTAAGGGGAGTACAATCTCTGATGATTTTAGAGAGGCAGAATCTTGCTGGAATGAGGCAGAGTGTAACTGTCTGTTGATTACCTTTTTCCAGGCCAGGTAATACAGTCAAGAGATAGTGCTGGAACTTCGATTTGAAAAGATTTAAGTGCCTGCTGTAGTTGCCTGTGCCATGGGATCCCTGGACTCTCAAATGATGGTCTCAGACAGGCCTTAAATGAATTATTTGGTACACTCTGTATCCATAAATAATACTTCAGGATGTCTGATTTGCAGGTTAGCATTTGAATTGGTAGGCCAAATTCCAACCGGATTCTAGATCTGCGAAGGTGCCTTGGCAGTTGAAGTATTTTCTTGTAACCTGAGCTCTGTGTGTTCTCTAGGCTGAGGGAGTAGGCACCAGGAAAGGCCTTGTGACCCTATTCTTGTGCTGGGAGAAGGGACGCCTTTATGGCTTAAAGAAGTGGGACCACAGAAGCGATGTTTAATTTCTTGTTAAGGTAGTCTAGACTCTAAATGATAGTGGTGGATTTCTTTTTTAATGAGCCTTTATGGATCGAGGGCTGGGAGGACTCAGAAAACCAAATCCCCAGATAGTTATATTTCAGAGCTGTGTTGATTGTCTTGGTCCCCATGCAACATGAGAGTAGTTATTTGTTTTTAAAGGGTCCAAAGATTAGAATCTTGGTTTTGTCCTGATTGATTGTAAGGAAGTTCCTTTCATTGTACATATGTAAACTGTTCAGTGCTCGCCACGGCCGGACTGGGAATAGAAACCAGCCCTGGCAATCGGCTCGACCGGCCAGGGGGCTGCAGGGGAGGGGTTTGTGAGTGGGAAGCACCCCTCCCGCTGTTGCTTTTGTTACAGGGGGCCGATATTGCAGCACTGCCGCAAAACAGGCCCCCTGTAACAAAACCAGCCCCCATGGGTCCAAAACTGGCCCGCACCCTCCCAGCCCACCAGGAAAATGCCCAGTGCCTGCTACTGCCAGTCATGCCCTGGTGCTTGCTTTAGGTCTACTTCAGTGTGGTCCATTATTACCAGGTAATCAGCGTATTGAAGAATGTGTAAAGTTGTGTGGCTTATTCGGGGAGGGACCAGACTTAAATTCACCAGAGGCTTGCCCCAATCTGCTGTATATAGATTACAAAGCAGAGGAGCGAGGACACAGTCTTGCTTCATACTGCCTTAGGTGGTAATTTTAGAGGTGACAGTTTGTGGGCCTCTTTCTACCCAGACCCATGTGTTTGAGTGGAGGAAGATTAGGGGTCTTAGGAGGTTTGCTGGAATGCCCCACATTGTTAGTTTCCTCCATAGCATGGGTCGGTCCATTTTGTCAAATGCGGCACTGTAATTTATGAAGCAGCAGTGAAGTGGTTGTTGACTTCTTTGAGTTGCTTGATGACTTAGGACAACAGGAGGAGCAAGATGGTGGATTGACGCCGTCTTAGGAGAGTCGGGTCACGGAGGCGCTCAGAAGGCTCGAGATACATTGATGCAAATATTGTAGTGGAGAGCATGAAAGCAGAAATAGCTGGATAGAAAACATTACAGCCTTAGTGCCTCTGTCTCCTCGGGGGCAGAAATGCAGAAACGCAGAAACGCCGAACTCAGCAAGAAAACCGGCAAAATTTTAAAAAGACGGCATACGGCAAAACAGGAAAGCCTGAAGTGGACGTGGTTTATTGAGCTGGAATCTTGACGGATATGTATTTGCTGGAGCTTTGGCGGTTTGTGCCACTGGTGGAGGCTTACGCTGATGAGATAATATCATAATTTTATCAAGATACCTGGCATCAGTTTACCTTCCTATTATCTCCCTATTGCAATCTTAGGGTTTCTGTTTCCTCGGGGGCAGCAAACGCCGACAAGAAACCGACAAGAAACCGACAAAAATCTAAAAGAAAATGGCAAACGGCAAACGGGCTAGTGGAAATCTTGAAGTGGATGTGGACTATTGGATTTCTGGGCAGGAACTTGCTGATTGAATTTCTGCTGGATATATGCTAGCTGGTGCTTGCTGGTGCTTGCTGTTGCTGTTGCTCTGGCGATTTTTTTAGCTGGTGGTGGCTCTGGAATACAGTCGAGCTTGGGGAGCTGAATGCAGGTGAATACAGCTGAATGCAGGCGGCAGTAAGGCTTGGCTTTCGGCGCTTTCCGTACACTAGGGTAGCCGAGCGTTTGGCCGCCCAACGACGCCAACGATGCGCACAAGAGAGCTGGCGAGCTAGTTGTCACGGACGCTTGGCCAAATTGTATCTACTCCAACGGGATATGGCCCCACCGAAAGCGATGGTCAGGAGTACCCGTGCTACTAACAGAGCACTGGTGAGTACAACAGCGACTCGGGGTAGTAATTTGGATGACGAAGACGTGGAGATACAGAGGGCGGACTCTCCCAGCTCGGCTTTTGGACTGGGGAAGGTGGGAAAACCTGTGTTGCAATTCTTGCAATCAAGGAAGTCAGTGGAATTGTTTTCTTCTGATATTGTGGCGGAAGCTGATACTTTTAACAGCGGCAAGATATTAGCAGATATAGTGAGCCAAGCAATTGGGGTGCAACACAGTAGCACGACTTCTATCTCTACAGGTCATATTTTTGTAAATAACTTGCAGGCATCGCCTCAAACATTTCTTCAGCCTCAGCCTCAACTTCAACCTCAGTCTAAGGAAGACTTAGATAATGGGAGGGCCCCGGATTTGGATAGGGGCTCGATTGAAGGGGGACCGAGCATGGAAGCCTATTTACCAAACCTGCTGATCCAGCGATTGTCCAGGACTCCTCGAGAATACCTGAGGAGCTCAAGGCTGTCAAAGGCAGAGAGAATGTGACAGCAACGGAGCCCGGAATATCTAAGCCTGGCGAAAGTAATCTTGAGGCAATTGGGAGTCTTGGTAATATAGAGACTCCTATAAGCCCTATTACTCCTGTAACTGTAACTGTGCCTAATGAACTGATATTGGGTGATTTGAGCACCTCGTCTTTGGCTTCTGCTACTGATATTGACCAAGTACAAGAACAGTGCCAGACCCAGTCTCCCTCTGTGTTGCAGCATGAAGTCATAGTTGGTCAACAGAAGAAAATTTCAGGGGTAGTAATTGTTAAAAAGAAACATCAAAACCAGAATCAAAAATTGAAAGCGGTGAAGGAGCTGAAAAAAGCTTTCGGGGGTCTAGACCAGGCAGTGGGAGACGAGAGGGCAAAACAACGGAAAAAGGGAGCTACAGCTGATAACTCAATATGGCGATGGGTACAAGCAAAAGGTGGGGCCAAAGACATGGTATCAAGGCTATCAGAGACCGGCATGATGGATGAAGCTGGCGGTGGAATGGAGCTGGTGGCTGAAGGCACAGGTGACCTAGGACATGGCCCTGGATCAGCTTCAATGATGTCGTTGGGAGAAATGAGCCTGCAGCAACTATCGGGGGATCTGGAATGTAAAGAGGAGCAGGGAATCGAAACCAAGATGCTCTCACTGATTCTTCAGAACCTTAAAGACCAAAGAGAAGAGACTAGAGAGCTCTTTGCCCAGGTGCGATTAGATGCCCAGGGTATTCAGCAGTCTCTAAAAGAAGTCACCATAAAAGTAGGATCACTGGCGGGTGAGATGGCTGAACTTCAACAGCGAGTGGTGGATACGGAAGAAACAGCTTCGAAAACTTTTAGCATAACCGAGAAGCACGACCACGTCTTGGCCACGATGCAACTTAAGCTGGAAGATCTGGAGAATAGGCATCGGAGACAGAACTTGAAGATGTTTGGCATACCAGAAGGACAAGAGGGTACAGACCCCAGAACATTTATAGTTTAAACCCTGCAGAAATTGTGTCCGGACCTTAGTGATTGGGACTGCCAGATTCAAAGGGCTCATAGGGTGCCAATGGTCCAAAAGAGACAAGACAGCCGATATCCTAGACCTTTATTGATTTATTTTGGCAATTTTTTATTAAGGCAGGCTGTTTATTTAAAAGCTGGCCCAAGGTCGCCAATGTCTGTGGATGGTAATTCAATTTTCTTTCGCTCCGATTACTGTAAGGTAACAATGGACAGAAGATGGCAGCTTAGACAATTGATTGACCCAATGAAAGCTGCTGGGATGCAGGCATATCTGCAAGAGCCGGCTCGACTAAAAGTAATTCGTGGGGGTCAATCTTATATGTTTTTTTCAGAAACAGAGGCAAAGAAGGCGCTATGTGGATGGCAGAAAGAGGGGACAGGCTAAAAGCGGGAAAAGGTATATCACTCTAAAGGAATTTTTTGCTTTCTTATTTATGCGAGAGTAGAATCTATCGGTGGTATATGGTAGATGGTAGAAGTTACTACATTAATGTTTTTTCTGCTCTTTTGTCTCGATAAGGAAGGGATTATTGTGATATATGACAAAAATACTTTATTTATGCTTTCCTCTGTTTTATGATTTGCTTTTTCTTGTGTTGAACAACATAGAGACCAGAAGCCTCTGGATCCTTTGTGACCAGGGACTGCCAAGGTCAACGGCAGCTTTGAGAAAGGGGATGATTCCTCCTTCTAGATGCTGGGGGAGGGGGGAGGGCCAATCTCTAGTAGAGATTGGGGGAGAGGGAGGAAGGGAGGGAAGGGTTGGGGGTTTAAAGAAGAAAAGGTCAATGATTGGGTAAAAAGCAATGATAAAAGTATTCAGATAAGTAAGGCGGTTATTAAAAGGAGTAGGTATTTTATTTTATATGGAGGGGTTAAATGTTTAGCATGGAACGTTGCAGGGCTAAATAGCAGGATAAAGAGACGACTGGTGGCAGAAGAGCTAAAAATGTATAATCCTAGTGTTATGTAAGAGACACATCTTTCGTATAAAGACCGGGGATGGTTAAAACAGTTAGGGTTTGAGGTTATAGTATGCTCTACTCAAAGTGCTTCTATACGTGGAGTTGCAATATTAAAAAACAAACGGCTTAGGGCAACAGTTTGTAAGACAACATCGGATAAGGGAGGTCGCTGGGCTATTTCACAGCTTATATTAAAAGAGAGGAAATATGTAATGATGATCCCACGGTGGTGGATAACATTAATATGGAACTTTTTGAATTGGAAGGGGGATCGGGTGGTGATGGGTGATTTTAATTGTATCATGGATTATGGGATTGATACTACAAGGAGGGGGGCATTCCAGAGGATGCGGAAAACACGTAGGGCAATCTGGGAATTGGGTTGACTACAGGCTATTAGTGATGCCTGGAGAGTATTGCACCCAAGTTTACCAGGGTATACCTATTTTTCTGCCCCACATAAATCTTACTCAAGAATAGATATGGCTTGGGTGTCTGCACAAATATTATGGTCTACAGAAATAGATATATGCCCGTAAGTAACATCAGACCATAATCCTATTCTTCTTACTTTTAAAGTCAATACAGAGAATAGGCCACCAAGATCTTTTTCATTCCCTAGGTATCTTTTTCAGATGCGGATTATGTAGCTAGTACCGGGAGCAAATTAAAAGCTTTTTTGAAGAGAATACGGGGTCTGCTACTCCTATTGTGGTGTGGGATACATTTAAAGCCGTTATTAGGGGGCACACCCAACAGTATATTTGGCACCAAAACAAAATTAATAGAGGGACACTGAAGGAGATAACCTCTGCAATACGTAGGGCAGAAGATCTACATGCGGAGGCAGTTCTGAAGGGGGCGGGTGAGTCAGAACAATTGGGGTTTGAGGTAATTAATCTTAGATTAGGCCTGAAGAAAACACTTAAAGAGAAGAGCATGGTCACATTTAATAAATATCGGCAGATACAGTATGAGTATGGGGAAACAATTGGGAAAATTCTGGCCTATAAAGTAGCTTATGACAGAGCTAAAGCCCATATTACAACTATTAGAGGGCCTGCAGGTACACTGTATAAGCATCCCCAGGAGATTTTAGAGCAATTTGTGAGGTATTATCAAGCATTGTATACTTCTACAATAAAGCCAAGGCAGGCGGACATTCTTGATTATATTCAGGGATGTTTCCTGCCAAGTATAGGGGAGGAGATCGCCGAGTCCCTGGATGTAGAGATACCGTGGGAAGAGATCGAAATGGCAATTGGGGCTCTACCATCGGGCAAGGCTGCGGGGGAAGATTCTGTTCCCCTAGAATTTTATAAAATCTTCAAAGATGATCTGAGGCTGCCTTTTAGTCAGACGATAGGGTCAATCAGTGTTAATGGGCAAGTGCCCGATTCCTGGAATATGACAAAAATTGTCTTTTTAAAAAAAAAAAGATAAACCAGCAGAGGAATGTGGGTCATATAGACCGATTTCTCTCATTAACACTGATGCAAAAATCTTTGCAAAAATACTGTCTAACCGGCTTGCTCCGGTGATGCCTAGTCTGGTTTCTTTCCAACAACATGGGTTTATTCAAAATAGAGATACAACTACTCATGTAAATACGGCAGTGACAGCGTTCGATGTGGCCAATATTACATCTACCCCACTCGGTATGATTCTATTAGATGCTGAGAAAGCGTTCGACCGAGTGGGGTGGGAGTTTCTTTGGGCTGTAATCGATGCCTTCGGGATTGGCAGTCGCTTCAAGAAATGGGTACAAGCCCTATATGATAAACCCAGTGCTAAATTAGCATATTCAGTTTATTATCATCTGTTTTCCCGGTTTCTTGTGGCACGCGCCAGGGGTGCCCTCTTTCACCCTTATTATTTGCTCTATATATAGAGCAATTCATCTGTGTTTTACAAAATAATCCCCGAATAAGTGCTTAAAGCAATGGAACAATTTCTTTAAAGGTCACCGCTTATGCGGATGACTTGGCAGTATTTTCCACAGACCCAGGGCGAGCATTAGGGGAAATAACAGTGGCAGCTGCTGGGTTCGGACAGATATCAGGGTATAAATTAAATATTAATAAGACCCAAATATTAATTAATCATAAACCGCTAGATGTTATACAGGGGGTATGTTCAGTCGTCACTTATCTGGGGGTGCGGATATCAGCACAAATAGAGAAAATTATTTTTCTTAATTATGAGGAACTGCTAAAGGATACAATTAGATCATTTAAAAATTGGCATAAGCTACCGATTGGCATCATAGGTCGTATTAATATAATTAAAATGAAAGTCCTGCCTAAGTTCTTATATCTTTTTCGTTCTATTCCACTACGGGTTTCCAACTCCTTTTTTAAACGATTAGAAGGGGCAATTGGTGGCTTTATATAGGGATACAAGAAATCTAGGAGAGCGATAGAAAAATTAAAATTACCTTTTGGTCAAGGTAGCTTGGAGCTACCGGACTTTAAGATGTATTTTTAGTCAGCTTTCTTCGGCCGCTTCCGTAGTCTGATTAATCCTGCGGGTATTTTATTTTTTCATACATTTATGTTGGGGGAAGAAAGTAAGATGTTTCTGTATAGAATAATGGACCCTAATTATTTTAAAAGGGTTAAATTCAAGACCGCTCGGGACAGCATATATATCTGGCGGGCGATCTTGCATAAAGGCAATATATCTCCATATCATGATAAATTCCCTCTGTATTCTAACTGTGCCTTACCTAGTATATTTCACGATGGGGTGGGGAAAAATTGGGTCAGATTGGGAGTAGGATGCGTGGGTGATCTTTTCGATTATAATGGTATTATTGCTTTTGAGAGACTACAACTCATATATAAATTACCAAACTATATGCTGTTAAAGTATTACCAGATTCGAGACTACTTTCTAAAGCACCTGAAGTTGACTAATATAATTGGGTCTGAGGTTTGGGACTTCATATATGATGAAGTAAGGGAATCTATGATTAGTAAGGCTTATAAATGGCTGAGTAGTAACAGAGTAGATGATTGTGGAAGATTGGCCAATCAATGGAGTAAAATATTGGAGACTTCTGTAGGGGCTAGCACCATAACACAAGCATTGGGCACTATAACACAAGCATTGGGCACTATAACACAAGCATTGGGCACTATAACACAAGCATTGGGCACCATAACACAAGCATTGGGCACTATAACACAAGCACTGGGCACTATAACACAAGCACTGGGCACTATAACACAAGCACTGGGCACTATAACACAAGCATTGGGCACTATAACACAAGCATTGGGCACTATAACACAAGCATTGGGCACTATAACACAAGCATTGGGCACCATAACACAAGCATTGGGCACTATAACACAAGCACTGGGCACTATAACACAAGCACTGGGCACTATAACACAAGCACTGGGCACTATAACACAAGCACTGGGCACTATAACACAAGCACTGGGCACCATAACACAAGCATTGGGCACTATAACACAAGCATTGGGCACTATAACACAAGCATTGGGCACCATAACACAAGCACTGGGCACTATAACACAAGCATTGGGCACTATAACACAAGCACTGGGCACTATAACACAAGCATTGGGCACTATAACACAAGCATTGGGCACTATAATACAAGCATTGGGCACTATAACACAAGCACTGGGCACTATAACACAAGCACTGGGCACTATAACACAAGCATTGGGCACTATAACACAAGCACTGGGCACTATAACACAAGCATTGGGCACCATAACACAAGCACTGGGCACTATAACACAAGCACTGGGCACCATAACACAAGCATTGGGCACCATAACACAAGCACTGGGCACTATAACACAAGCACTGGGCACTATAACACAAGCACTGGGCACTATAACACAAGCACTGGGCACCATAACACAAGCATTGGGCACCATAACACAAGCACTGGGCACTATAACACAAGCACTGGGCACCATAACACAAGCACTGGGCACTATAACACAAGCATTGGGCACTATAACACAAGCATTGGGCACTATAACACAAGCATTGGGCACTATAACACAAGCACTGGGCACTATAACACAAGCACTGGGCACCATAACACAAGCATTGGGCACTATAACACAAGCATTGGGCACTATAACACAAGCACTGGGCACTATAACACAAGCATTGGGCACTATAACACAAGCACTGGGCACCATAACACAAGCATTGGGCACTATAACACAAGCACTGGGCACCATAACACAAGCATTGGGCACTATAACACAAGCACTGGGCACTATAACACAAGCACTGGGCACTATAACACAAGCACTGGGCACCATAACACAAGCATTGGGCACCATAACACAAGCACTGGGCACTATAACACAAGCACTGGGCACCATAACACAAGCACTGGGCACCATAACACAAGCATTGGGCACTATAACACAAGCACTGGGCACTATAACACAAGCACTGGGCACTATAACACAAGCACTGGGCACTATAACACAAGCACTGGGCACCATAACACAAGCACTGGGCACTATAACACAAGCACTGGGCACTATAACACAAGCATTGGGCACCATAACACAAGCATTGGGCACCATAACACAAGCATTGGGCACTATAAAAGAGGTGGTGCATTCTACTAATCTGAGATTGCATCAACATCGGACGATCTGTCTTCTCTATTCCACACCCGAGAGGATAGCCAAGTGGGCGGCTAACAATATAATTACAGATAGGATGAAGTGCCCAAGATGTGATATATATAAGGCAGATATCAAACATATGTTTGTAACGTGCTTAGAGCTAAAAACATTTTGGCAGGATGTTCAGAATATTATCCATCAGAAATTGGGGTTAGATATACCCCTGACAGTAGGGGAAATTATGCTGGGCTGTAGTAATGTTGGATCTAAAAGCAGCGGTTTATTAACTATTTTGCTAGTCTCGGCAAGGCTGATTATTGCTCGAGAATGGATATCGCCAAAGCCTCCAAATGTGATGGATTGGTGGCTTCTAGTCCGACAGACATATGATATGGAACAGGCATTGGCCAAGTCAAGAGGCATATGTTCAGTCGCTAAATGTAATAAAATATGGGGGTCTTGGCTTTAGATAAACTCCTGAAAATTTTAGGATACTTAACGGGGTGTAAATAAGTGGGTGAGGTCCTAGAATGCATTTTGGTATTTATTTCTTATGTGCTCCTTGCTTAATTACTTTATCTGCGATATTATGCTTTGATATTGGCGGTATGCGGCATTGATACTGGTTTGATATATTTGAGTGTACTATGTATTACCTAATCATTGACAAATAAAATAGATGACTTAGGACAACAAGAGCGATGCCCAGTTATACTTTTAATTATGCATATCTCCTGTTCCCTACATTGTATGTTTGATATTTTGGTGTCATTTTAATCATAAAAATATTTCCTAGTTTTATAAATTGGTGTTGGTCTTTAACTGTGTGTTGTGTCTTAGTTATTTAATGTATGGTGTTTTTAAATGCGTTACACACCTGTCTCCTAAGTTAAGCCTACCTGCTAGCAGCTAAGCTACCCAGGGTGGAGCATGGGAATAATTTATTGAGACCTTGACTGGAACTTATACTGTGATTGTGGCCATATTACTAGTGGTATGTACCTACCTACACCTACTAATAAACTGCCTTCCAACAGCATAACAAGATCAAGAGTCTCTGCTGCTCTCCTGATGACTGTCACAAAAGATGGTGTCTCCTCAGTGGCAATAGTAGGGCTAGGAGAATCAAGACCAGTGCCTGGAGAAGTATCCACTTGCATCCAGAAGATCATCATGAATCCCACGCTGTTCAAAGGGCTGATACTCCCCATCCAAAATGAACTCCTCTAGTGAATGGTTAGGCTCAGAACAAACATATAACTTAGGTTTAGGCTGAGGATTATTGGCTTTGGAATCCGATAAAACAATCTTTGAATGTTGTTGCTGACTCCATGATCCACGCGGTGCTTGAAGTTGCAATTACGCTGTCAAATGCAGCACTGAGGATGGAGCCAGAGGTTCTGGCAGATATGAATTCAGCAGAACCAGAGTCAGCATTGGCATTGCCCCCGGGATGAGGTCGAGAGGCACAGCTGGCTTCGAGGAAGAATCATTGATGGTAAACTACCTTTAGGCTTTCTCGATCCATGAGCCCAAAGGCACTCCAGTGGGATCTAGTGTGACACAGAAAGTCTTATAATAGCCAAGTTACGCTGATAAATCTGATTCGGTGTTGCCACCCACTCACAAGAAATCTGAAAATGGTATCAGAATTGAATCTGACTCTAGTGGAGGAGAACAGGTTCATGGTCTAAAGGTGCCAGGTGCGTCATGCAATTCTCAATGGTGTGAGTGGTGAGACACTGGTGGCCCATGTTTTTAATTTTTATGCTTTTTATGGCTCCTCTTCGACTTACCTGAGTTTGATGAAGACCTTTTATGAAATTGCCATGCCATGTACTTTGACTGGGAATGATTCTTTGACTTCCTCCACTTGACAACAGCAAGCTTCACCTCGTGGTCCCGGATTGGCACACAACAAACACGACTTCGAATCATGATTGGAGCCAAAGCACCAAGACAGACATGATGAGGTTCTGTAACCGGCATCTACCAATGGCAGTCCTTTATGGTTTAAAACCAGGTGTTTTAGGTGACATTGTCTGCCCACCGTTGCACAGAGTCAGACTGGACCCAGAAACGTTTGCATGGCAATTCCCTCATGTGTCGACAGGTGGCCTCATGCGGCATCTTTCTACCTCATGCCGCTCCGTGTATATGTCTGGACCATGTTTGCTCGTGCTGGTGTCAGTTTCTTTCTGAATTCCGTCCTTTCCAACAGCCTTGGAGCCCACCGAACCCAGTATGAAACAGTGTGCAGACTTTTTGGAGATGGAATCCTATTAAGACTGGACTGAGTTAGACATTCCACAGAATGGGGAGGAGGGAGGGCAGGTGAGGAATCTGCAGTCAGAAAGAGTCTCTACCAGAAAATGTGTTACCAAAGGCAAGTAACTTGTTCTTCTGATAGAGACTTCTAACCGCCAATATCTGCTGAAGGCACAGCTGCTCATGAGGTTTGTACTCCACAGGCTTCTTCCTCCTGCTGGTGACAGGCCTGACCCAGAGGCCTTTCCCAGAACTCCTTCATAAATGTTATGAGCTGAGAGCACAGAGACATATACCAGATGCCTATCACCTGCAGCAACAATAAACCAAAATAAAACACCATAGGAAATAATGTTAAATTAAATTATTAAAATTGTTAAAAAATAGAGACATATAGACATAAATATACCTTAATATTAAAGAAATATACCAAAATAGTACATATTTATTATTTAATTATAAAATATTTTAATTACCTATTTAGATTTTAAAATATAACGTAACTATATAGGTTTATTAAAAAACTAATGACATTATTTTTAGTGCACATTACTTTTTTTTCTTTCAGTGGAGAGTATGGAAGGCAGGTGCGAGGTTCACACTTGGGCAGGTGTTGGTGGTTTTGATCCACTGGGTACTCCGAGTGGGTGGAAGCAGCTGTTTGCCCCTCCCCCTCAATGGACGGCATTGTAGCTACTTAGGTTGCGCATCTTGGGGAGGGACAGTCCATTTACAGGCTCTCAACAGCAGGATTTAAAGATTTTACAGAGTTCGTAAAGCAATCTCAGGAGTGTGAGATAGGCTGGAGTGGATTTACCAGCAAGGAATGGACGATGAGAATGAATTAAAAGCCACAGGTCTTGTTGATGAAATCATGGGCCCCAAGTATTGACACAAGGTGGAAAGAAGGGAGGAAGGAAATAAGAGAGTGAACTCAAAAAACGTATGTGAAGGCATAAGCAGACCCGGAACAGAAGCAGAGATGAGGTGTGGGAGAAAGGAGGAGCAAAGGAGGAGATAACTGAATGCAGGTGGAGAGAGACTGGAGTTCAGTGAGGAGAAGATGAAAGGGGGAGCAGGCAAAGGGTACAGAAAGAACTACAAAGTGGCTGATCACAGTTGTGTGGAGTGGTATCAACAGTTGAATACTGCTACACCCAATTCTGAGTTCCACGAGGTGTAAATTTGCAACTGGTGTTTCCCTCAGTATTTCCACCCCTAGATTCCTCCTGCTGAAGGCAGAACGGAAATACAGAAAATCTGCATTAACCCACACTAACGGGTCCAGTAAATCCAATTACTACATGTTATTTGTCATTCCATTTGGGAACCTCTAGAATTGCTTATTTCAGGGAAGGAATCAGTGATTCCTGCCCCAGTAATTCAAGACTCCACACACTGCGCTACTTGTAATCGAACCCTAAGATGGTGCTGGGAGTAATAAGACCGATGGAAGGTGGAGCAATTACAAATGGAGCAAGATGCGGCCTGTGAGCCTAAAGTAGAAATTAAGAGTAAGTCTCACTGGAGCAAGAAGGTGCAGGGTCAAGATGGCAGGGAGGAGCACTACAGACCTGCACAAAGGGGAGGAAGCAGCGAGCGAACAGGAGAGGGAGCATCTAGAGGAAGGAGAGGTGAGGATGTTATACTGTACTGGGCTGAAAGATGGAGAGAAACAGAAGAACAGTAGGAGTATTGAGAGACAAGCCATTGTAAACAGAGAAAATGTGGTAAATCAAAAAACACATGTAAAGAGAGTTCAAGGTTCTTGCGGCTAACAAGAGAGTTCCAAGTCCATGCTGCTAGGAATAGAGTTCCAGGTTTCTGCTGCTAGGAAGAGAGTTCCAGGTGTTTGCTGATAGGAAGAGGGTTCCAGGTTCATGCTGCTAGGAAGAGAATTCCAGGTTCTTGCTGCTAGGAAGAAAGTTCCAGATTCCGGCTGTTAGAAAGAGACTTCCAGGTCACTGCCTCTAGGAAGAGAGTTCCAGGTTCCTGCTGCTAGGAAGAGTTTCTGGTTCTTGCTGCTAGGAAGACAGTTCTAGGTTCATGCTGCTAGGAAGAGAGTTCCAGGTTCTTGCTGCTTGGAAGAGAGTTCCAGGTTCCAGCTGCTAGAAAAAGAGTTCCAGGTTCTTTCTTCTAGGAAGGGAGTTCTAGGCTCATGCTACTATAAAGAGAGTTCCAGATTCCTCTTGGTAGAAAGAGTTTCTTGTTTTTGCTGCTAGAGAAAAGAGCCCCAAGTTCTTGCTGCTAGGAAGAGAGTTCAAGGTTCTTGCTGGTAGGAATAGAGTTCCAGGTTTCTTCTGCTAGGAAGAGAGATCCAGATTATTGCTTCTAGAAAGAGGGTTTCTTGTTCTTACTGCTAGGAAGAGAGCTCACGGTTCTTGCTGCTAGGGAGATAAAGTTCCATGTTCTTGCTAGTAGGAAGAGTGTTCCAGATTCCTGCTGCTAGAAAGAGAGATCAGATTCTTGCTATTAAGAAGAGATCTCCAGGCTCTTGCTGCTAGGAAGAGAGTTCCCAGTTTCTGCTGCTAGAGAGTTCAAGTTTCTTGCTCAAGGGAGAGAGTTCCGGGTCCCTGCTGCTAGGAAGAGAGTTCCATCTTCTTGCTGCTAAGAAGCGAGTATCAGGTTTTGGTTGCTAAGAAGAGAGTTCCAGGTTCTTGCTGCTAGGAGGAGAGTTCCAGGTCCCTGCTGTTAGGAAGAGTTTCTAATTTTTGCTGCTAGAAAGAGAATTCCAGATTCTTGCTGCTGAGAAGAGAGCCCCAGGTTCTTGCAGCTAGGAGAGTTCCAGGTTCTTGCTGGTAGGAAGTGAGATCCAGATTCCTGCTGCTAAGAATAGAGTTCAGGTTCTTGTTATTAAGAAGAGAGTTCCAATATCTCTTGCTGCTAGGAAGAGAGTTTAAGATTCTTACTGCTAGGAAGAGAGATCCATATTCTTGCTGCTAGAAAGAGGGCTCAAGGTTTTTGCTTAATGAAGAGAGTTCCAGGTCCCTGCTGCTAGGATAACAGTTCCATCTTCTTTCTGCAGGAAGAGAGTACTTAGTTTCTGTTCCTAGAAAGAGAGTTCCAGGTTCTTGCTGCTAGGAGGAGAGTTCCAGGTCGCTGCTGCTAGGAAGAGTTTCTGGTTCTTGTTGCCTAAAAGAGAATTCCACGTACTTGCAGTTAGGAAATGAGTTCCAGATTCCTGCTGCTAGGAAGAGAGTTTAGGTTGTTCCTATTAAGAAGAGAGTTCAGGTTCTTACTATGAAGAAGAGAGTTCCAGGCTCTTGCTGCTGGTAAGAGAGTTCCAGGTTCCTGCAGCTAGAAAGAGAGTTCCAGGTTCTTGCTCAAGGAACAGAGTTCCAGGTCCCTGCTGCTAGGAAGAGAGTTCAAGATTATTGCTGCTGAGAAGAGAGCCCCAGGTTCTTTCTGCTATAAGAGAGGTTCAGGTTCTTGCTGGAACGAAAAGAGTTCCAACTTCCTACTGCTAGGAAGAGAGATCCAGGTTTTAGCGCCATTCCAGTTGGGAAACTCTAGAATTGCTTATTCTAGGGAAGGAATCAGTAATTCCAGCCCCATTAATTTAAGCTTCCATGCACTGCGCTACTTGTAATACAACCCCAATAAGGCGCTGCGATTAAGGAGACAGATGGAAGATGGAGCAATTACAAATGGAGCAAGATG
This sequence comes from Calotriton arnoldi, assembly GCA_963921515.1. NCBI lineage: Eukaryota > Metazoa > Chordata > Amphibia > Caudata > Salamandridae > Calotriton > Calotriton arnoldi. The sequence continues at coordinate 341,294 of CAWUFW010012110.1, forward strand.
CAGCCAGTGAGTCTAAGGTAGAAATTAAGAGTAAGGCACACTGGAGCAAGAAGGTGCAGGGTCAAGAAGATAGGGAGGAGCACTACAGACCTGCACAAAGGAGCGAAAACAGCAAGTGAACAGAAGAAGGAGCATCTAGAGGAAGGAGACTGCTCTGGGCTGAAAGATGGAGAGAAACAGAAGAACAGTAGGAGTATTGAGAGGCAAGCTATTGTAAACAGAGAAAAGGTGGTCAATCAAAAACACTTGTAAAGAAAGTTCAAGGTTCTTTTTTTTTTTAAATTATTTTTATTTTGCAATCCACAGCAGCATAAAAATATAGGTACATACATAACTTAGAATAGAATTCATATTACCCTTGATATACATGAATATCAGTCTTTCATATGGTCAATCATAGGACCCCATCTATACAAGCCACGTTTGTGCCTTCTTAACCCCTTAACAGAGTATAAACTAAATTTAAGATTAAAAATACTGTAAAACCTAGCCCACCACATTTCAAAAGATGGTGCCTCCGGCTGCAGCCATGTAGACGATAGACATAATTGCGCAACTGCCGTGGCTATAAAAATTCAATAACTAAATTTATACATAGGCAGCCCTTGTCGCAAATCTTCCCCGATCCCTAAAAGCATCATAGAAATTGAAGTCCTTACGCCTACCCCTGCTATTTCTGACAGAAATCTTTCAATTAGTTCGACAAGATATAATAATTTTTCACAAGAGTAAAAAATGTGCACAATATCCGCAGCATCTGCTCCACATCGGAAGCATTTCCCATTATTGACTCCACCCCACTTCAACATCTTTGCCGGGGTGTGGCACAGTTTAAACATTGTCTTAAAATGCTGAGCTTTTAGATTCGCAGAGCGTAACATTTTCTCTGCTATGTCAATCGATTGCTCCAGGGATACACCTTGCTCTCCCAACTGACTTGCCCATTTAAGATTTTACCTATCAAGATCGTCCTTCCTAGTAATTAACAGCAGATTATATAGTACCCCTACCGTATCCTGATGTCTAATAGCTTCTACCAGCTTATGCGGTTTACTCATAATTTGCTGCTTGCCCAAAAAGTCCAGTATTTGCAGGAACTGAAAAAATTGATTATTAGGCAGTTGATACCTATCCGCCAATATTGAAAAGGAAGAGCACAAACCCCCTTCGTCATAAAAATCCCCAATTTGTACAATGCCTTTAAGTCTCCAATTGTCTTCTATCTGATCCCAGAATATCGCTGGCAGTATCCTTGATGCGGAAGTGGGCATATAGTATGACACTGCTTCAATCTGCAGATTTTTCCACATTATCTTCCATACCTTAAAGGCTGCATCCAAAATTTTGAAACAGTTTTTTTATAGTAGCTACCTTACCTTCCATCATTTTAAACAAACAGTTTTTTACTTCAGACCCCAAAACCATCTGATATATCGATGGGGCCTCCGCCAGATTATCGACTTCTTCTCCTGTCAATAGCATGCGCATGTTCTGCAATATACAGGCGTAATAATAAAGTGCAAATCGGGGGCTGACCACCCTCCTCTCTCTCGAGGAAGAGCCATGAAACGTGTCGCTCTACGTGGTTTCCCCAGAGCCCATAAGAATCTAGACATAATGATTGTAATTGTTGACCTTGTGCAATATATTCATTTTAAGAATATTACATCTCCCAACCAGTGAGAGGTGTAAACATTCCCATCTTTCCAAAAGGTGCTTAACATTGACCAAAATAGCCCCCCAATAAATCTCAACTAGTTCCTTTAAACATACCCTAATCCTAATACCCAGATATGTGAACTCATTAACTATTCTAGGATCGCTGGTCATAGTTTGATTCGTCCAAATGATCTGTGTTTTGGCCACGTTCAGCTTGTAGCCTGAGATAGAGCCAAACCTATGTGCCAGAAGTTCAATTGCTGGCATTGCTGCGACTAGATCAGGTGTTACAATCACTATGTCGTCAACATATGCAAGGACACAGAAGCTATCCTGCCCAATAGAGATAGGTTTAATCGTAGAACTTCCCTCCAGCATGTTTAGAAAGGGGTTAATGTATAGAGCAAACAACAATGGAGAACAAGGACAGCCCTGTCTCGTACCTCTGGAAGTCTGTACTGACTGATTCTAGCCCCATTGAACATATCTTTGCAATGGGAGATCGATATAAAACCCGTATAGCTTGGATAAACCCAGGACCTAAACCCATCTGCTGTAGAGGGAAGGGTGGTGCTTTGTTGATGATGCCTCCCAAACCTGGGAAAGGGAGGGCTCGACCGCTGACGGACACCGCAGGGGCTGGAGCCAGACCCGGAGGCGTCAAGAGCTCTGTCAGTTCATTTACAGTCAGCAAAGCCAGTAAGACTGACATTGCTGGTGAGGCGGTGGGAGAAAAACGGGATGGCTCCTCAAGGGAGAGTACTGGTAAGCGCACTATCCCTCTCTTACTTTCTATGGGGAAGAAAAAAAAGAAAATAACACCCCCCCCCTTAGATGGAAGCGACCCAGCAAACATCAGAGAAAAGTAAAATAACTGACCCACCAGCGGTAGAGTGTGACCCCGGGGAGTTAGACTCTGCTACTGCCCAATTGAATGAGCCTAAAACTAACACTGGGCTTCAAGTTGCAGAAGGCGGTACTCCTGGGATAGAAGACGCAGCGGGGGACAGAATTCAAGGTACATCACGAACACCTAGCCCTAAAAAATAAAAACTAACTCAAAGATAGTGGCTTCTTCAAGTATAGAAAGATCAGGTACTAGGAGGTGGGGAGACTCCCGGGGGTGGGGGGGCCAGGGGATCACGAAGGCTTCATCCAAAAGAGATATACTCTGGTGACTACTTCTACTCCTTATCGGATCACTCGGAATGCTCCAGCGATGACCTGGAGACAATCTTGAAGGTGCAGGCAAAGGATGGCTCTCGTGGCAGCGGTGACAGCGATCTTAGTAGCACACACCCGGATGACACAGGGGGTGATACTCCTGAAACCAGCCCCCGGACAGTTCGTAAGAATATAGATGTGAGGGACGAGGCCTTACAAGCGAATGGTAGTAATGCCTTGCAATGGGACTACTCCTTTTCACCAGAAATAAGCACTGGTAGCGGCTGTACTTCGGAGACCACTAAGGAAAACACTGTAGAAAGATCTGAGGAGATTAGCCCTAATTTACCAAACCATTATGACGCATAGGGAAGAAACGCGCACAGAGAGTCATCGGACACAGAGTGTGTGTCACAAACTACAGAACTCTGATTGCCGTATCTCCAAATCATGTACCGAGTTCACCACAAGGTTTAATGAAGCAGAAGCCTGGATCTCATGCCTGGAGGATGAGTTAGCAGCTCAGAAGGCGGCGACGGAAACCCTGCAGTCCCTTAAAGACGACACTCACTGGAAACTGACGGACTTGGAAAACCGGCTCCGCAGGAATAATCTTAGAATTCTGCAAATTCCGGAGGGTGCGGAAGGCCAGGATCCTCGCAAATATGTCATCGAGCTGTTCTCAGAAGCCTTTCCAGAACTAACACAATGGGACTGGCAGAGAGAGATCCAAAGGGTACACCGATTCCCGTTTTCTCCCCGCCCAAGATCAGGACAAATAATATCTAGGCCAAGAGTGATTTTAATATCACTCAAAAAATTTCTGGCCCGGGAAGCTCTATATGAGCTGGCACGCCCTGATAGAAAGAGAGCAGGGAAAGGACTAGGGTTTTTCGTTAGGCCAGATTTTTGTCATCAAACCGTAGAGAAACTCTGGCAGTTGCGTCAACTTATTCCACCATTTCAGGCTAAAGGGGCGCAAGCTTTTCTCTTAAACCCTGCAAAACTAAAAGTGTTATAAAAGGAGCATGTTCGATTTTTCATCTCTGAAGTGCAAGCTAAAGAGTATTTACAGTCTATCTGAGGCAAAATCAGGGGTTTTCTTTTTTTTTTGTCTCTGGATATTGAATACTGTAACTAACTATGTATAAATTAGCGTTATTATTTTTGGGGATCCACAGTTTCCTTCTCTCGATCTTTTCTATAGGCTGGGAGGGGTGTACTCTCTGTTTGGTCTCTTTTCTTTTTCTCCTTGCTCTATAGCACCCTAGGCTGTTGTTGTTGACATATATAAACATCATCTGTTTGGCATTCTGCTATTGGTATTATGTATTAAAATGTTTTGTGTTAGATGCATAGGGTGGCGCAGTGGTGGGGGAGATATCCGAGTGGTGGGAGCTTGACGTCACAGGGACCATTGGTCCTAAAGCCTTATTGCAGGGGTGGGCAGGGGGCTTTGGGGTAGCGTGGGGATGGTTGTGGGGAGGGGGAGTGTGGGAGATTGGGGTAAAAAAAGAAAAACAATCCACAGCACAGTAAAAGCTACGAAGAAAAACACACTGGTATTACATTATAGAAGTATTGATCAAGAGAATGCACCTATATTTAATCAGGAGATTTGATGGCTAAATTAGGATTACGTATTTGTTCTTTGAATGTTTGTGGGCTAAATAATTATAATAAAAGACAAAGGGGCATATTCTCAAGGACTTATCGCCGAGTTATTGGCACTTTAGCACCGCAAAAGTGGTGATAAATTTATCGCCACATTCTCAAGCTGGTACAAACTGCCGATATCGCCAGTTTTCCAGCGATGGCTTCCGCAAAAAACATTGCCACGGATGAGAGCGACAACTAACGCTAATGATATGCAGATTAGGTGTTCCCGTGGAAAAACACACGAAAACACCAATATTCTCAACGACCAGCCAGATCTGCGATGTGATCCAAAAACAGGCGATAAGGCGCGTTAGCAGCAGGGATTTAACACCTGCCTTTTACTGGTGTAAAATGCAAAAACAACAGTTGATGGACAGAATGCAGAACAGTGTCATACATTCACTCCAGTACAGAGATCTGGCCTAAATCCATCGTTTTTTTGCTCACCATGCCATTCCAGTTTGGACCCAGCCATATGCAAATCAGTCTTGACCCTGTGCCTCATGGGAACAGTCCAGCCCGAACTGCCAAGCCAGGTCCTCCCTGGACTGGAAACAAGCATCCTAGGACCAGTTTCCGGGTTTCACCCTTCTTCAGCCAGGATAGCTTGATTCCAGTGTCATGGAGAGCACGGGACCCACGTCTGGGCATACCCGTCCCACTCGGGGTGACAAATGCAAAAACAACAGTTGATGGACAGAATGCAGAACAATGTCATACATTCATCCCAGTACAGAGATCTGGGCCTAAATCCATCGTTTTTTTGCTCACCATGCCATTCCAGTTTGGACCCAGCCATATGCAAATCAGTCTTGACCCTGTGCCTCATGGGAACAGTTTAGCCCGAACTGCCAAGCCAGGTCCTCCCTGGACTATAAACAAGCATCCTAGCACCGGTTTCGGGGTTTCACCCCTCTTCAGCCAGGATAGCTTGATTCCAGTGGCATGGAGAGCACAAGACCCACGTCTGGGCATACCCGTCCCACTCGGGGTGACAAATGCAAAAACAACAGTTGATGGACAGAATGCAGAACAATGTCATACATTCACCCCAGTACACCCCATTGCTTGTTTCCGGTCCAGGGAGGACCTTGCTTGGCAGTTCGGGCTGGACTGTTCCCATGAGGCACAGGGTCAAGACTGATTTGCATATGGCCAGGTCTCAACTGGGGTGGCATGGTGAGCAAAAGAATGATGGATTTAACCCAGATCTCTTGACTGGGGGTGAATGTTTTGATTTGTTCTGCATTCCGTCCATCAATTGTGTGTCTTTTACTTTCTCGCCCTAAGTGCGCCAGGTATGCCCAGACGTGGGTCCTGGGCTCACTGTGCCACTGGAATCAAGCTATCCTGGCTGAAGAGGGTGAAACCCCAAAACCGGACCTAGGATGCTTGTTTCCGGTCCAGGGAGGACCTGGCTTGGCAGTTCGGGCTGGACTGTTCCCATGAGGCACAGGGTCAAGACTGATTTGCATATGGCCAGGTCTAAACTGGGGTGGCATGGTGAGCAAAAGAACGATGGATTTAACCCAGATCTCTTGACTGGGGGTGAATGTTTTGATTTGTTCTGCGTTCCGTCCATCAATTGTGTGTTGTTAGACCTGGCACCTTGGCGTGGGTCTGCCTTCCATTTTTTTGCTGTTGCCTCATGTGTTTTTGCTGGTGTTAGATGCTTTGGACACTGTGCCACTGATATCCAGTGCCACAGTGCAAGTGCTCCCTATTGTAAATTGATGTATGGATTAGTGATTCCATGATTGGCTGATTTGGTTTACTTGTCAGACCCTAGTACCGTGCACCAGGAGTGCCCAGGGCTGGTAATCCAAATGCTGCTAGTGGGCTTGCAGCACTGGTTGTGCCACCCACAGAAGCAGCCTGTAAAGTGTGTCCAAGGCTTGCCATTGCAGAGCCTGTGTGCAGTCTGGTACTGCCATGCTGACTGGGCAAGTGCACCCACTTGCCAGTCCCTAAACCTTCCCTTTTCTGCATATTAGTCACCCCTATGGTAGGCCCAAGGGCAGGGTGCATTGTAAGTATAAGGTAGGATCTGCCCTGGTGTGTGTGGCATGTCCTAATAGTGAATTACAGCCATTTTCGTTTTTCACTATTGCAAGGCTACCTGTTCCCCATAGGCCAGAATGGGCAGTTTGATTATTACATCCTATAATCCTAACTGACTCAGGGAACTAGGTAGGAATTCAAGTTTAGTATGCCTGAACTCAGAATGATAAAATACATCTTTTAGTGAAGTTGGTTTTAACATTCTGTGTTTGAAAATACCACTTTTAGAAAGTAGGTATTTTCTTGTCTAACCATCCATGCCTGCCTCTGCTAGGTTGTGTATTCCTTGTCTGGAGTTTGAGTGACAGGGGCTGGGGCTGGGGGATTCCAGGAGACAGGGTGAGTCAGCACAGGGCTGAATAGAAAGATCTGCATGTAGATGGGTGGGAGGAGTTGCACCTGGGACCTGAATAGGGCTGTGCCTTCCCTCCACAATGCTGGCTCCACCTCCTGTGGTGCGTCTGATGTATCAGCCCTGCACTGTGAAAGGAAAGAAGGAGTCATGTAAACAAAGTGCTCCAGGACTGACCAGAACTGGTTTGGACTAGGCAAAGGCCTCTCTGCCTTCAGAGAACAAAGAGAAACTGAGTATAAATATTGGGACCCAAACCCAAGAACTTTAGATCACTTTTGGGAAACAAGAAGAAACCTTTGCTGAGGAGAGGAACCAGAGAGACTGAGGAGAGACTATCCCTAAGCTTGAGGGATTGGCCTGCAGTGGTTGCCTGACTGCCAAAGAGAGGAGAAAGGAACTTTGTGTGTACTTTATTCACATTGTGAAGGATCTCCAAGGGCTTGAGAAAGAGCTTGCCTCCTGCTGAAGTCTCAGGGACAACAGACTTCAACCACCAGCTCCCCAAGAGTTCTTTGGAAGTGCCTGCAGTTGTGTTGGGCTTTCTGAGGGACTGCATGTCGCAAGGAGCTGGAAGTGCGACTCGCGAAGAAGAAGCGTGTCGCCGCCGCAGCCGCTGTCGTCGCATCACTGAACAAGGGTGTCGCCGCTGTAGCTGTTGCATCGCATCGCAGAAGCGTCTCGCAATACCGAAGAAGGGTGTGGCCGCCGCAGCCGCTGCCGTCGCATCACTGAAGAAGGGTGTCGCCGCTGTAGCTGTCGCATGGCAGAAGCGTCTCACATCACCGGAGAAGCTTGCCGCCGCCGCAGCCACTGTCGTCGCATCACTGAACAAGGGTGTAGCCACTGCAGCTGTCGCATCGCATTGCAGCAGCGTCTCGCATCACCGGAGAAGAGTGTCGCCGCCGCAGCCGCTGTCGTCGCATCACTGAACAAGGGTGTTGCCGCTGCAGCTGTCGCATCGCATCGCCGAAGCGTCTCGCATCACCGGAGAAGCGTGTCGCAGGGCCTGTCGCGGCTCAGAAGAATCGTTGAGTCGTTGCACGGCCGTCGGGCATGCACGCATCGTGTCGCATCAAGAAGAAGACGCCATCTTTGTTTCATTGCACCGGATCTTCATCCCATCACGGCGTTGCGGGCCGCATCGCCACGGAAGCGCAGTAAGAAACCGATGCATCACCGTTCCTGCGTGTAAGGAACCGACGCATCACCTTCCCTGCAACACTTTCGTTGTATAGCGTTACGCATCCAAAGGTACATTGAACTCAAAGTGTCGCATTTTAACATCTAAAGAAAACTAAGCTAATTCTACCCTTTTAAGTACAGTGTTGTGGATTTTTGTCGTTTGTGGTCTTGTGATAAGTCTATATAAAGAATACTTATTTTTTATATAAAACTTGTGTGGTGTCCATCTGTAGTGTTGTCACTTGATTACTGTATGTGTTCACAAATGCTTTACACACTGCCTCTGAGATAAGCCTGTCTGCTCGTGCCAAGCTACCAAGGGGGTGAGCAGGGGTTATCTTAGGAGTATACCCCCTTACCCTGACTAGATGCAAGGGTCCCTATTTTTCAAAGGTACCTACCTCTGCCAACTAGAGACCCCCAAATCTAACATTGGTGGTCAGCGGTGAGGATTCTGGACTTGCATTTGTGACTCATATACAGTGATTGGTGAACACTACTAGTGAGTGCAGACCAAAACGCGACTTTGGTATATTGTTTTTCCTGGGAATTTCTATTTTTGCCAAGAACTGCCATGTTTAACCACTATGGAGAACATCCATTGCATCTGTTGATTTTGATTGGGAAGAGGAGAAACTGGAATGCTACAATGTGAGGCAGCTGAAGCACTTCTGCAAGAAATTTAAAGTTGCAGTGACCGGTCTCTCCAAGAAGGATGAGTTCCAAAAGGCGCTGAGAGCCTGGGTCGCAGCAAGGAGTACCCATGAGAATGAGGAAGGGGTTGAGGATGCAGAGGGGCAGCTGGATGGGCCATTGGGTCCAGGGGGGAGGAGAGCAACTTCCCCAGTAGGTAGCAGTGTTTCTGCCAAAGGCCTGTCCCCAGAAGAGTTGGAGGACAGGGAGAGATGTAGGATGCATGAAATGGAGCTGGCCAAGCTCAAGTTGAGTGGGCAACTGGAGTTAGAGAATAGGAAATTGGCCCTAGAGGAAAAAGAATGCAGTTGGATCATGAGAAAAGTTTGAGGGAGTTGGAATTGAAAGCCAGGAGCTTAGAGATGACTCCCTCTGGTGGCAGCACACCGTCAATGCCTGTGGAAGCTAGAGTGTATATTCCTAAAGATGTGGTGAAAGAGTTTTATAAGAATGATGATATTGGGCAGTGGTTCAAGGCCTATGAGGTAGCCATGTCCTCCCACCGGGTCCCTGAGAAGGATTGGGGAGCGGGGTTGTGGGGGCGGTTCCTTAGTGAGGGGCGGGACACACTGTTAGACTTGCCTTCTGAAGTCCATAATTCTTATAGCCACATGAAAGATGCACTGATGTCCCGGTATGGGTTGACTCCTGAATTGTATATACAGAGGTTTAGAAATTGCAAGAAGGTGGAGTCAAGCACATGGATAGAATATGTAACTTTCTTTTGCAGAGCGTTGGATGGTTGGGTGAAGGGTAGCAAAGTGAATGATTTTGAGGGGCTCTTTGACTTAATTGCATGGGAGCACTTGTCAAGTAATTGTTTTCCAGATCTATGCCAGCACCTGATTGATAGCAGGCTGACTAACCCTAGGAAGCTTGCTGAGGAGACGGACCGCTGGGTGAGCACCCGGGTCCACAAGGATCACGTGGGAGACTCAGGCAAGAGTGGGCAGGGTCCCCAGCAGAGGAGTGGGGGGGACAAGGTTAAACAGAGGGAGTTCCAGAAAGGGCCCCAAAGTAATTCCCAAGGGAACCAAGGGAAAGGTTCCCAGCCTCCCCCTGAGAAAAAGCACGGGGCCCCGACAGGTAACCCTGTTCATAGGGGACCCCTGAGGTGCCACAAGTCTAATGATCCCCGGATCCCACAGTTTGGAAAGACAGCACCCACTGGTGCTCCACCCAGGCAGATGACGAGTGTAGCCCTGGGGGAGGAGATGGGGGTCCAAGGTGGGCAGGGGCCCGCAGAGATGTCCCTTGTCTCTTTAGGAGCCTGTGAGGTGGTCCCCAGGACCCAACTGCCTGATAACACTAAAAAGTATAGGCAGTGGGTGACCATCAATGGCCATAGAGTGGAGGCTCTTAGAGACACAGGAGCCAGTGTGACAGCTGTCAAGTGTCACCTGGTATCTCAAGAGCAGGTTGTCCCCAATGCATTCTATCCAGTTGTTGCCGCTGACAACACAGAGAGCCACTGCAAGGTGGCTCAGGTTCCCTTTGAGTGGGTGGGGGGTCTCTGGTAATCTTCCAGTAGCTGTGAGACCAGCCATGCCTGTTGACTGTTTGTTAGGGAACAATTTGGAGAGCTCACCTTAGGCGAAGGTGGAGCGAAGTGCTCATTTGGAGATGTAAAAAATGTAAATCCAGTATTTGTAAAGCGCGAACAGCTACCCGAAGGCATCCCGGCGCTGGGGGCCATCGGGAAGATTAAGCAAGCTATTGCCCAGAGTCACATGGTGCTGGGCTGACCTGCCGCCGGTGCTGGGGATCGAACCATGAGCCCCAGATTCCAGTGTCAGTCGCCCTAGCCGCGGCGCCACACCTCTTCCCTTGGGTTTGGTTGGGTCTGCCTGACTGGGCGTGTATAACCACACGGTGCATGGCAGCCAGTAAGGGATCTCAAGAGGACCTGGGGCCTGAGAGGGAGGCCCAGGTGCCTGCCTTAAAGAAAAGAGGCAGGGGGTGCGGGAAACCGGCCCCCGAAGTTCCCACGGTCCAGGAGGAGGTAGACCCTGAAGGGGATGCCCTGGAGCCTACAGGGGAGCAGGTAGCTGAACTGGGGGACCTGCCTGAGCTGACCCATTGGCAGCAAGAAGGAGGACCCTCCAGGGAAGAGTTCTGCAAGGAGCAGAAGGAATGCCCTTCACTTGTGGGTTTGCGGCAGCAGGCTGCAAGCCAGGCAGCAGGTGATCAGTCTGGATCACATTGGATATACTGGGAGAATGGTCTCCTGTATAGTGAGCCTAAGGTTGCTGAGCCTGGGTCAGCCTGTGTGCTGGTGGTACCCTAGCGCTTCAGAGCCTTCCTACTGGGGCTGGCTCATGATGTGCCATTGGCAGGACATTTGGATCAGGACAAGACCTATGAGAGGCTTGTCACCCACTTTCATTGGCCCCAAATGCGCAAGAGTTCAGACACTCATTGCAGGACATGTCAGACTTGCAAGGCAAATGGAAAGAGTGGGAGGAAGCAAAAGGCTCCTCTCCAGCCATTCCCTGTGGTCAGCACCCCCTTTGAACGGGTGGGTATTGACATTGTGGGGCCACTGGACCCCAAGACAGCCATGGGCAACAGGTTCATCCTGGTCTTGGTGGGCCATGCCACCCGGTACCCGGAAGCCATACCTCTGAGGACAGTGACGGCCCCCGTGGTGGGACGGGCACTGATGGGAATTTTCTCCTGAGTGGGATTCCCTCAAGAGGTAGTGTCTGACCGAGGTACAAACTTCATTTCCAAGTATATGAAGTCCCTGTGGCAGGAGTGTGGGGTAACCTACAAGTTTACCACTCCTTACCACCCCCAAGGAAATGGGTTGGTTGAAAGATTCAACCGAACCCTAAAAGGCATGATTATGGGTCTTGAGGAACCTATGAGGCATAAGTGGGACGTCCTCTTACCATGCCTGCTCTTTGCATACCGTGAGGTGCCACAGAAATCTCTAGGGTTCAGTCCCTTTGAGCTTCTCTATGGTCACCCAGTGAGAGGACCTCTGAGTTTGGTCAAGGAAGGCTGGGAGCAATCTCCCAGGAAACCTCCCCAGGATGTATATAGCTACATTCTGGCCTACAGGAACCAGACTAGGCGTTTCAGGCAACTCGCTGAGGTGAATCTGGAAGCCAGCCAGGAGGAGATGAAGCAGTGGTATGACCAGAATGCCACTCTGGTAGAGCTTCAGCCTGGTCAGAAAGTGTGGGTCATGGCCCCAGTGGAGCCTCGTGCGCTCTAGGATAAGTGGACCAGACCATTTGAGGTGGTGGAGCGCAAAAGTCCTGTTACCTACTTGGTGGACTTGCAGTCTCCCAGGAACCTTTTGCGGGTCCTGCATGTCAACCGCCTGAAGCCCCACTTGGAGAGGTCCGAAGTGGGCATGCTCTTAGCGACAGATGATGGAATGGAGGAGGAGACTGAGCCTCTTTCTGACCTCCTGTCGGCGACAGAGCGAGATGGGTCAGTGGATGGTGTAAACCTCTCTTCCACCCTGACCCCTGAGCAACAGAATGACTGTCACCAGTTGCTGGGACAGTTTTCTGATCTGTTCTCCCTGATTCCCAGTGTCACTGATTGGTGCGTCCATGATGTGGACACTGGAGACAGCCCGCCTGTGAAGCACAAAACTTACAGGGTGACTGACAGGGTGAGAGCTTGCATTAAGAAGGAGGTCTCCAAGATGCTTGCGTTAGGGGTGATTGAGTCCTCTAACAGTCCTTGGGTCAGCCCAGTGGTCTTGGTCCCAAAGGCTGCTGCACCGGGTGCCACGCCAGAACTCCGGTTCTGTGTGGACTACCGAGGGCTCAATTCAGTCACGAGGACTGACGCGCACCCCATCCCCAGGGCTGATGAGCTCATCGATCGGTTAGGGGCTGCCCTGTACCTCAGCACGTTTGATCTAATGTCTGGGTACTGGCAGATCGCCTTGACTGATGGGGCAAGAGAGAGGTCAGCATTCTCCACACCAGACGGACACTACCAGTTCCGGGTTATGCCCTTTGGGGTGAAGAATGCCCCTGCCACCTTTCAGAGGTTGGTCAACCAGGTGTTGGCTGGACTGGAAGAGTTCAGTGCCGCCTACCTGGATGACATTGCAGTGTTCAGCGCCAGTTGGGAAGAACATCTGCACCACCTCTGGGAAGTGTTGATGGCGCTGCGGAGGGCAGGCCTCACGATCAAGGCAAGCAAGTGCCAGATCGGGCAGGGTTCTGTGGTGTACTTGGGACACCAGGTTGGGAGTGGCCAGGTGGCATCCCTACAGTCCAAGATTGAAACCATCCTGGCTTGGGAACTCCCCAAAACCCAGACAGAGGTGAGAGCCTTTTTAGGACTCACTGGGTATTGCAGGAGGTTTGTCAAGGGGTATGGCAGCATTGTTGCACCCTTGACAGAGCTGACTTCCAGGAAGCAGCCCAGGAAAGTGATTTGGACTGGCACCTGTCAGAGAGCTTTGGAGGCCCTGAAAACTGCTATGTGCACGGCGCCCGTGCTCCTGGCACCCAACTTCTCCAGAGAGTTTATCGTTCAGACAGATGCTTCAGAGCATGGTGTGGGGGCTGTTTTGTCACAGATGAATGAGGATGGGCCTAGATCAACCCGTAGCCTTCATCAGTAGGAGGTTACTTCCACTGGAACAGAGGTGGAGTGCTATTGAACGTGAGGCATTTGCTGTGGTCTGGGCACTGAAGAAGTTGAGACCATACCTGTTTGGGACTCACTTCCGGGTTCAGACAGACCACAGGCCCCTCAGAAGGTTGGTGGAGATGAGGGGTGAGAACCCAAAGCTATTGAGGTGGTCCATTTCCCTACAGGGGATGGATTTCACGGTGGATCACTGCCCTGGTACAGAGCACGCCAATGCTGATGGTCTGTCCAGATTTTTCCGCCTTAGTGATGAGAACTCCCAGGAGGTAGGGTAGTTCTTCCCACATTTCAGCTGGAGGGGACACGTGTTAGACCTTGCACCTTGGCGTGGGTCTCCCTTCCATTTTTTTGCTGTTGCCTCATGTGTTTTTGCTGGTGTTAGATGCTTTGGGCACTGTGCCACTGATATCCAGTGCCACAGTGCAAGTGCTCCCTATTGTAAATTGATGTATGGATTAGTGATTCCATGATTGGCTGATTTGGTTTACTTGTCAGACCCTAGTACTGTGCACCAGGAGTGCCCAGGGCTGGTAATCCAAATGCTGCTAGTGGGCTTGCAGCACTGGTTGTGCCACCCACAGAAGCAGCCTGTAAAGTGTGTCTAAGGCTTGCCATTGCAGAGCCTGTGTGCAGTCTGGTACTGCCATGCTGACTGGGCAAGTGCACTCACTTGCCAGTCCCTAAACCTTCCCTTTCCTGCATATTAGCCACCCCTATGGTAGGCCCAAGGGCAGGGTGCATTGTAAGTATAAGGTAGGACCTACCCTGGTGTGTGTGGCATGCCCTAATAGTGAATTACAGCCATTTTTGTTTTTCACTATTGCAAGGCTACCTGTTCCCCATAGGCCAGAATGGGCAGTTTGATTATTACATCCTATAATCCTAACCGACTCAGGGAACTAGGTAGAAATTCAAGTTTAGTATGCCTGAACTCAGAATGATAAAATACATCTTTTAGTGAAGTTGGTTTTAACATTCTGTGTTTGAAAATACCACTTTTAGAAAGTAGGTATTTTCTTGTCTAACCATCCAAGCCTGCCTCTACTCGGTTGTGTATTCCTTGTCTGGAGTTTGAGTGACAGGGGCTGGGGGATTCCAGGAGACAGGGTGAGTCAGCACAGGGCTGAATAGAAAGAACTGCATGTAGATGGGTGGGAGGAGTTGCACCTGGGACCTGAATAGGGCTGTGCCTTCCCTCCACAATGCTGGCTCCACCTTCTGTGGTGCGTCTGATGTCTCTACCCTGCACTGTGAAAGGAAAGAAGGAGTCATGTAAACAAAGTGCTCCAGGACTGACCAGAACTGGTTTGGACTAGGCAAAGGCCTCTCTGCCTTCAGAGAACAAATAGAAACTGAGTATAAATATTGGGACCCAAACCCAAGAACTTTAGATCACTTTTGGGAAACAAGAAGAAACCTTTGCTGAGGAGAGGAACCAGAGAGACTGAGGAGAGACTATCCCTAAGCTTGAGGGATTGGCCTGCAGTGGTTGCCTGACTGCCAAAGAGAGGAGAAAGGAGCTTTGTGTGTACTTTATTCAACTTGTGAAGGATCTCTAAGGGCTTGAGAAAGAGCTTGCCTCCTGCTGAAGTCTCAGGGACAACAGACTTCAACCACCAGCTCCCCAAGAGTTCTTTGGAAGTGCCTGCAGTTGTTTTGGGCTTTCTGAGGGACTGCGTGTCGCAAGGAGCTGGAAGCGCGACTCACGAAGAAGAAGCGTGTCGCCGCCGCAGCCGCTGTCGTCGCATCACTGAACAAGGGTGTCGCCGCTGCAGCTGTCGCATCGCATCGCAGAAGCGTCTCGCATCACCGGAGAAGAGTGTCGCCGCCGCAGCCGCTGTCGTCGCATCACTGAACAAGGGTGTCGCCGCTGCAGCTGTCGCATCGCATCGCCGAAGCGTCTCGCATCACTGGAGAAGCGTGTCGCAGGGCCTGTCGCGGCTCAGAAGAATCGTTGAGTCGCCGCATGGCCGTCGGGCGTGCACGCATCGTGTCGCATCAAGAAGAAGACGCCATCTTTGTTTCATTGCACCGGATCTTCATCGCATCACGGCGTTGCAGGCCGCATCGCCACAGAAGCGCAGTAAGAAACCGACGCATCACCGTTCCTGCGTGTAAGGAACCGATGCATCACCTTCCCTGCAACACTTTCGTTGTATAGCGTTACGCATCCAAAGATACATTGAACTCAAAGTGTCGCATTTTAACATCTAAAGAAAACTAAGATAATTCTACCCTTTTAAGTACAGTGTTGTGGATTTTTGTTGTTTGTGGTCTTGTGATAGGTCTATATAAAGAATACTTTTTTTTATATAAAACTTCAATCAATCAATCAATCACAGAATTTGTAAAGCGCACTACTTACCCGCGAGGGTCTCAAGGCGCTGGGGGAGAAAAAAGGGGGGGGGCTGCTGCTACTGGTCGAACAACCAGGTCTTGAGTAGCCTCCTGAAGGTCAGCAGGTCTTGGGTCTGTCGTAGGCTTAGTGGAAGGGTGTTCCAGGTCTTGGCGGCGAGGTGGGAGAAGGATCTGCCGCCGGTGGTGGTTCTTCGAATGCGAGGGACGGTGGCGAGGGAGAGGTCGGCGGAGCGGAGTTGGCGGTTGGGGACGTAGAAGAGGAGTCGTCTGTTGAGGTAGGCTGGGCCAGTCTTGTGGAGTGCCTTGTGTGCGTGGATGAGGAGTTTGAAGGAGATTCTCCTGTCGACGGGGAGCCAGTGCAGGTTCCTCAGGTGGGGTGTGATGTGGCTGTGGCGTGGTACATCGAGGATCAGGCGTGCGGATCGTTTTGTATGCGTTGCAGTCGCTTGATGAGCTTGGCCGGGGCTCCCGCGTAGAGGGCGTTCCCATAGTCGAGTCTGCTGCTGACGAGGGCCTGGGTGACTGTTCTTCTCGTGTCTGTCGGGATCCACCTGTAGATCTTGCGAAGCATGCGGAGGGTGTTGAAGCAGGAGGATGAGACTGCGTTGACTTGCTTGGCCATGGAGAGCGTTGAGTCGAGGATGACTCCCAGGTTGCGTGCGTGGTCGGTGGGTGTCGGGGCTGCTCCCAGCGTCGTTGGCCACCAGGAGTCGTCCCAGGCTGAGGGGTTGGAGCCGAGGATGAGGACCTCTGTCTTCTCCGTGTTCAGTTTTAGTCGGCTGATCTTCATCCAATCGGCGACGGCCTTCATCCCTTCATGGAGGTTGGATTTGGCGGCGAGGGGGTCCTTGGTGAGAGAGAGGATCAGTTGAGTGTCGTCGGCGTAGGAGATTATGTTGAGGTCGTGCTGTCTGGCGATGCGTGCGAGCGGGGCCATGTAGATGTTGAACAGTGTTGGGCTGAGGGACGATCCCTGGGGTACGCCGCAGATGATCTCGGAGGCTTCGGATCGGAATGGTGGGAGGCGGACTCTCTGGGTTCTGCCGGCGAGGAAGGAGGTGGCCCATTCCAGGGCCTTGTCTCGGATCCCTGCGTCGTGGAGGCGTGCGCGTAGAGTGCGGTGGCAGACAGTGTCGAAGGCGGCGGAGAGGTCCAGCAGGATGAGGGCTGCGGTCTCACCGTTGTCCAGCAGGATCCTGATGTCGTCGGTGTCGGCGATGAGGGCAGTCTCAGTGCTGTGGTTGCTGCGGAACCCCGATTGGGATGGGTCCAGGATGCTGTTTTCTTCGAGGTATCGGGTTAGCTGCTTGTTGACGATCTTCTCGATGACCTTGGCTGGGAACGGAAGCAGGGAGATGGGCCGGAAGTTCTTGAGGTCTCTCGGGTCCGCCTTGGGTTTTTTGAGTAGGGCGTTGATCTCTGCGTGTTTCCAGCTCTCTGGGAAGGTCGCGGTCTCGAAGGAGAGATTGATGATGTTGCACAGGTGGGGTGCGATGGAGCTGCTGGCTTTGTTGAAGATGTGGTGCGGGAAAGGGTCTGACGGGGAGCCTGAGTGTATTGTGCTCATGGTCTTGATGGTGTCCTCGATGTTCACGCTGGCCCAGGCTGGCAGGGGATCGTGGTCCATGGTGTGCGGCGGGTCTGGTGCATCAATCTTAGTTGGGGCTGTCTGGGTGTTGAAGCTGTCGTGGATGTCGGCGATCTTGCGGTGGAAGAAGGTGGCGAGGGAATAGCACAGGGGTTGCAACGGTGGGATGTCGTTGGTGTTGGAGCTGGGGTTGGAGAGTTCCTTCACGATGTTGAAAATCTCCTTGCTGTTGTGTGCGTTGTTGTCGAGGCGGTCTTTGAAGGAGATTCTCTTGGCGGACTTGATGAGGTGGTGGTGGTTACGGATGGCGTCTTTGTGGGCTGCGTGGCTGTCCGGTGTCTTATCACTGTGCCATTTCTTCTCTAGTTTCCGGCAGGTACGCTTGGAAGCTAGGAGTTCCGAGGTGAACCAGCTGGCTCTTTTGGTGGTGTCAGTGTAGGTGGGTTTTTTCAGCGGGGCGAGGGTGTTGGCACAGTCGTCCATCCATCTTCTGAGGTTGCAGGCAGCGTCGTCGGTGTTGGATGGGTCGGAGGGAGGGCTGAGAGCGAGGGTTGCCCGTAGTTGGTCTTCGGTGACTTTGCTCCAGCAGGGGCGTGGGATCTGTTGGGTGCGGTGGTGTGTGGTGGGTTTCTGGAAGGTGAAATGGATGCAGCGGTGGTCGGTCCAGAGGAGTTCCGTGGTGTGGCTGAAGGAGACGTGGGAGCTGGAGGAGAAGATGGGGTCGAGCGTGTGGCCAGCGGAATGGGTCGGTGTTGTGACGAGCTGGCTCAGACCGAGGTTGGCGAGGTTGTCGATCAGGGTGGTGGAATTGCTGTCGTTCTTGTTCTCCAGGTGAAAATTCAGGTCTCCGAGGAGGATGTAGTCGGTAGAGGTCAGGACGTGCGTGCTGATGAAGTCGGCGATGGAGTCGCTGAACTGGGGTCGGGGCCCAGGGGGTCTGTAGACGAGGGTGCCTCTGAGGGTGGTGTTGGGGTCCGTGTGGATCTGGAAGTGCAAAACTTGTGTGGTGTCCATCTGTAGTGTTGTCACTTGATTACTGTATGTGTTCACAAATGCTTTACACACTGCCTCTGAGATAAGCCGTTCTGCTCGTGCCAAGCTACCAAGGGGGTGAGCAGGGGTTATTTTAGGAGTGTACCCCCTTACCCTGACTAGACCCAAATCTAACATGTGTCTTTTGCTTTCTCGCCCTAAGTGCGCCAGGTATGCCCAGACGTGGGTCCTGGACTCACTGTGCCACTGGAATCAAGATATCCTGGCTGAAGAGGGGTGAAACCCCAAAACAGGTCCTAGGATGCTTGTTTCCGGTCCAGGGAGGACCTGGCTTGGCAGTTCGGGCTGGACTGTTCCCATGAGGCACAGGGTCAATACTGATTTGCATATGGCCAGGTCTAAACTGGGGTGGCATGGTGAGCAAAAGAATGATGGATTTAACCCAAATCTCTTGACTGGGGGTGAATGTTTTGATTTGTTCTGCATTCCGTCCATCAATTGTCTGTCTTTTGCTTTCTCGCCCTAAGTGCGCCAGGTATGCCCAGACGTGGGTCCTGGGCTCACTGTGCCACTGGAATCAAGCTATCCTGGCTGAAGAGGGGTGAAACCCCGAAACCGGTCCTAGGATGCTTGTTTCCGGTCCAGGGAGGACCTGGCTTGGCAGTTCGGGCTGGACTGTTCCCATGAGGCACAGGGTCAA
The DNA here is from genome assembly GCA_963921515.1 of Calotriton arnoldi. Taxonomy (NCBI): domain Eukaryota; kingdom Metazoa; phylum Chordata; class Amphibia; order Caudata; family Salamandridae; genus Calotriton; species Calotriton arnoldi. The sequence continues at coordinate 360,335 of CAWUFW010012110.1, forward strand.
GACTGATTTGCATATGGCCAGGTCTAAACTGGGGTGGCACGGTGAGCAAAAGAATGATGGATTTAACCCAGATCTCTTGACTGGGGTTCATTGTTTTGATTTGTTCTGCATTCTGTCCATCAATTGTGTGTCTTTTGTTTTACTGGTGTAAAGCAGGACGACTACCTGCAGTATGAAAGGGAGCCCAGCCCAGAGCCACATCTGAAGACCAACACATGTCATGGAGACACTGATCATGCAGCTCAGAGACCCAAGAGGTCCACAACACCCACCGCCACCACCCCCATGCCCCCCCCGGAATACCAACGAAGCAGCACCGAACAGGACAGCGGACGTTCCTAACACGCACCAGCCTCAGAGACTCAACGCCAGAGGAAGTCATTGCCAACTACAGGCACAAAAGGACAACCATCCTCCGCATCCTGACCCACATTGCCCACAGGCTGACAGTACCAACACAGCGGATAACCAACATCCCTCCGCAGACAAAGCTGATGGCTGTGCTGCACCTGTTGGCCCCTGGTACCCCCCAACCAACAACTGCCAGAGTCAGAGGAGTCTCACGGCCAGCCCTATCAAACTTCCTCACACATGTCTTGGATTCATGTCCACAATAGCAACGGCGGGCCCCTGTATCCGCACCATGCGACAGTTCCAATTCGTAATGTTCCTGCGAAACCAACCCCAACGCCAGCCGTTGCCAGGCGCCTCTTTGCCCCAGATCCAAGATTGTAGTAACTGAAATGGGGGTGCGCATGGTCATGAAGTCCAGCAGTCAACAGTAGTGCAAAAACAGTCCTTTATTACAAATACACAAATAAACAATACGAAAAGCACAGCCAATGCCCAACGGGGAACTTCATCAGGGCAACATGAGGATTAAAGTAACTGCATATGCTGCGGGAACTCCCCAATATAATTCCATACTCCGGAAGTCAGTATTCAGACACCTGTTGGACAAATGGTGACAATGGTCAAGCGTCCGTATAGTCACAAACCCAATCTGGTACACTGTATAGCACTTGGACAAACCGGAATGCTTACAGGAAAGACAAATCCTGCTCAAAAAGACCATAACAGAAGTACGTGTGGTCGTAACCTCCGTATGTATGTATGTATTTAAGCTTATATAGCGCTCAGCTACCCCCAACGGGGGTGTCCCGGCGCTTGCAGATACAGTGGAGGGTGAAGGCAAGTTAAAATTGTCGAGTCCTAGTTTGCTAAAGGAGACTGAAAAGCCAGGTCTTCAAATCCTTCCGAAAGATAGATTCCGACTTGGCTTTCCTAATATGATCAGGCATGGAGTTCCACAGGGTCGCAGTTTTAACGGAGAAGGACCGTCCTCCTATTCTAGACTTAGAAAAACGGGGGATGACAAGGCACTCATGATGATTGGATCTTAGGGTCCTGGACTGATGGTATTTGCGAACTCTCTTCTTTAGATATTGCGGACCAGTATCATTAAGTGCTCTGTATGCAAGAGTAAGTGCCTTAAATTCAGTTCTTCTCTTAACAGGCAGCCAATGGAGGCTACGCAAATGAGGGGATATATGATGTCTTAGTGGGATGTTCCTAATAAGCCTGGCTGCTGCATTCTGCACAGTTTGCAGTTTCCTAAGCAGGTAAGCTGGCAACCCGATGTAGAGACTATTTGCATAGTCAAGCTGTGATGTAATCACCGCATGGACTATTGTTTTCCTACAGTCCATAGGTAGGAAGTAGAGGAATCTCCGAAGGGCCTTCAATTTCCAAAAGCAGGACGAGGAAACATGAGCTATCTGAGTTCTACATGACAGGGAAGTGTCTAGTTTGAACCCTAAATTCCTTGCAGACGAGACTGGAAGAGGAGGAGGATTAAGTTCTGCGGGCCACCAGAAGTCTGATAATGGAGGTGAGGGCTGGTTGAGAAATAGCACTTCCGTTTTTTCTGTGTTCAGCTTTAGGCAGTTAGCTGTCATCCAAGCTGAGATGTCCATGAGACACTGCCTAAAGTTTGAAAAACCGGCCTCAGAGCAATCTTGGAAGGAGAACACAAGCTGCGTGTCATCAGCATATGAAACAACATCTACTCCACATTGCCTTACCAAAGGGGCCAGGGGGCGAGGTAAACATTAAAAGGGTCGGGCTAAGGGCTGAACCCTGAGGCACTCCACAGATCACAGGGCGAGACTTTGAAGTGTAAGGATGCAACCAAATTCTCTGGGAGCGGCCCTCTAGGAAGGAACAGAACCAAGCTAAAGTAGTCCCCGTCACTCCCAACTGTTGAAGCCTATCTAAAAGAATCTTATGAGACACTGTGTCAAATGCTGCTGACAGATCCAACAGCACCAGCATTGCACAGTTCCCATTATCCATTGTCTCCCGGACAGTTTCTGCTACTTCGAGTAGAGCTGTCTCCGTGCTGTAACCTGCTCTAAATCCCGACTGAGTGTCGTGAAGCAGTTTATTAGATTCAAGAAATGTGGACAGTTGTTTTTGCACTTCTTTTTCGAGAATCTTAGCAGGTACTGGCAAAAGGGAGATGGGTCTAAAGTTTTTTAATATTGTAGGGTCTGCATTCTCCTTTTTGAGGATTGGTTGGACAGTAGCGATTTTCCAGCTAGATGGATAAATGCCAGTTTCCAATGAGGTGTTCCAGAGCTGGTTTAGCGCAGGGTTAAGCAGTGGAGCTAATATTTTAAAAAACCTAGCCGGGCAAGGGTCAAGTGGAGACCCGGATTTGGTTTTGTCCAACTGCTTGAGGGAGGTAGCCAAATCTAAAGGGCTAAATTCAGACCAGATATTTGTGGGGAGGGGGCGAGACAGAGATGTGTTGAACGGATCTGTCTCAGGAAAGGCTGCATAGATGTCATGGATCTTTTTCTCGAAAAAGATCGAGAGATCCTCACAGAGTGTGGCAGAGGGAACTATATTGCTTTTCATTGCCTCTGGTTTAAGGAAACCCTGAACAATTTAAAAAATGTCCTTAGTTGAGTTGTCTGCTGATTTTATTTGATTGGCAATATGATTCTTGATAATATTGCGTTTTAGTTTATGAAACTGTTTTATTGCCTTTCTGTATGTGATTTTTGCTTCAGGGTCGTAAGCAGCACGCCAGGCCCGCTCAAGTTTCTTGCAGCGGCTTTTTTCTGCTCGAAGTTCTGGTGTAAACCAGAGGGCAGAAGATGTGTTCCTGGCCTGTTTCGTTGTTTTCATGGGAGCTATTTGATCAAGGGCCGATGTGACCCAATGATTAAAGGTTACAGTATCACTGTTCGGGTCTCCGGTGAATGACAGAGGAGCGTTTTCTAAAACAGGTCCTAGTACTTCAGGGGTAACTTTCCTCCAATTTCTTCTAACTTTCCGTAGGAAAGAAAAGGAAGGTTACTGTCACACGAACTTCTGTTACGGTCTCATGATGCAGGATTTCTCATACCTGTAAGCATCATGGTTTGTATCAGCTTGATACCCATGCACCTTCACTCCCCCTACTCAGCCACGAGGGCGCTGCCGTGACCGGTGGTGCCTACGCGATCCTTTGCGCCTGCTGCACCCCAGCCCTGGTCCCCAGACCGTTCCACCGCCCAGCGATGACTGCCCGCCCCTGCGCACCCAGGCTTCAATGCTGACCTGCCGCCACCGGCGATGTCTCCAAGAGGGTCCACTACGTGCTGGTGCAACCTCCCCAGCCGATCGCTGGATTCCGCGCCCCAAGCCCCCAGCGCACCCTGCTGCACCGCGCCGCGGAGTCATGTCTGTGCAGCCTGCTGCCTTCGGCGTACACTGCAGTCCAGCTGGGCTCACAATTCAAATCGAATCTTGATTGGCAGGATGGCGTATCGAGGCCTACGCATCATCGCAGGCTTCACACCCGCTCAGCTCTGGTGCCACTAACTCAGTGCACCGCAAGTCATCGCCACGTGGCGGAAGGCCCGTGCCGGCCAAAGTGCCTCGGCTGCCACCAACTCTGTGCACCGCAAGTCACCGTCTCGTGGCGGTATACCCGTGCCAGCCAAAGGGCCTTGGCTGCCACCAACTCTGTGCACCGCAAGTCACCGTCACGTGGCGGGAGGCCCGTGCCGGCCAAAGTGCCTCGGCTGCCACCAACTCTGTGCACCACAAGTCATGGGCTCTTTATGATTGAGTCTCGTGGTGCGGATGCCATCATGTCACCTCCGGCAGTGGGGAATGTGATGTGGTAGGGCCCTAGGCCCTCATGCATAAATAATGACCACATGGACACACTCAGATAGATAGTGGAAATGGCCTCGAGCACGTGCGCTTGGCCCGTTTTATTGGCAGGGTCACATGTCCTGTGACGCCTGTGCAGGATGGGTATGGTGTGGGTGTAAACCAGCCCTCAGGGAGTGGCTGTGGCATGCTGACAACTAGACCTGTGATCAGCAGATCACTACAGGGAAGACCTGGGACATGTAGTGTTGTCGTCCCCCCTGTAAGCGTAAGCGGAGTGGGCTGGCCTGGCTGGTAGGGGTGTGAACAATGACCCCGGGGCTCTGGGCGTGGTTCCATTCTGGGCTGGACAAGAAAGTAACTAATGCGCGTGTCTCTGTTGTAGTGTCGGCGCCACACGGACCGCAATCAGTAATGTTGCACCCTGTGACTCTAGTCCCACAACATGAGCAACATGGACATAAGGGGAAATCACTGACCCTACATTCATCCATACTTTCACACTTGAATGATCATAGACATGACACATCTGTGTGAATTTGAATGTTTAATGCACATTCAGTGGAGTGTTGTAGCTGGAGCAGTACAGGGCAATGCAAACCCCACTTTACATTGTTGGCCCAGTGGAGGGCCAGCCAGAGACCTTCAGGGAACGACAAGTACATCGGAAGAGGAAGAGTTCAGTCCACAGTCTGATAGCTGTGTCATTGGTGACCAAACAGAATATGGCAGTCCATGTCGAGGTCCAAGGTGAGTGTCGCAGAGTGCATTGGGGGACAGTGGTAGGTGATGATGTAGAGGGCAGAACCAAGCAGAAACAGGCCATATGGTGGAGATGAATGCTACTGCTTCCTTCTTACCAGTAAGGCAGATTCATCCGCATCTTCGTCCTCTGATGTTTCATGTGCCTCACATGTGGGTGGTGGTGTTCTGTCTCCAGCACTGTGTGGCACGGACACATCACAGGGCGGAGATGTGGATGCAGCTGGGCTGCCCTACTCCTGGAGGCGAGGTGCCGAAGCTGTCCATGAGCTCTTGGAGGGCATCGGTGTCGAAGGTGGGGAGGTCCTCTTCGTCATCAGTGAAGAGTTGTTGGGTCTGCTCTGCAGGAGGTGTTGATTCTCCCTCTGCAATGTGAAGGGGAGATGCAGTTTAACATTGTGTTCACATGTATGTTGACGCATTGTACAAGTTTACATACAGACTGCATGACAATGTACATTGTGACTGTTTGGGAGGAGCTGCCTATTTGATGCGGGACAGTGGACATTTTGACAACATCACGGATGTGTGTTTGTACTTGTACATCATCATCTCACATTTCCCTGCTATGCCAAATGTGATTGGCCAGTTTCTACACACAAGCGGCAGCAGTTGTGTCCTCTGTTCTGTTGTGAACGTGTTGCAGTTTGTACCACATTGTTGTCAATGTTGATGTGCTCTTCTTCTTATGTGTGTGTGCTGCATTGTGGGAGAGTTGCCCCTGTAGCTCTGATTTTGCTGGTCCTTATCCCTTTCAGGCGGTGTGCCTTTCAATTCTGTGCTTATACAGTGCTGAGATGTTGGAGATTTGGGTAAACTGGGCTCTTGGTCGGAGTTGGGACTCTTGGGCATGGTTTGTCCGCAGATGTCTTGTTGACCCCAGGGGTTGTTTGTGCACGTGGATGTGTCAGAGTGTGACTTGCTCCTATACGGATGTGGTCCACACTCAGCCACCTCAGTGTTGTGGCGGGCACCATGTCATGATAATTGGACTGCAGCCATGCTAATTGTCATGCAGTGTCACTTGCATTGTCAGTGTGGGTCACAGACCCACAGCTTTACTGGATTGAGCACATGTTCATGGGTTTGTTGTGAGATTAGTGATGTGTGGGGAGGGCCCCCTCTGGGCACATAGTCGACGGGGGCCTACTTGCAGTTTCTAGGTGTACTGCAGTGTGCCAAGGGGATCAGGGACATGCTCCAGAGTCATTGTGGGTGTGCACTGTGCTATGCTTAATTATGCATGTGTGCTCAAGGTAGGGATGTTGGGTTGATCCTGTTAGATGCCCAAAAGGCATTTGATCGCGTTTCTTGGGATTTTCTATGGAAAGTTCAAGGTTCTTGCTGCTAACAAGAGAGTTCCAGGTTCATGCTGCTAGGAAGAGAGTTCCAGATTTTTGCTGCTAGGAAGAGAATTCCAGGTTATTGGTGCTAGGAAGAGAATTTCAGGCTCTATCTGCTAGGAGGAGAGTTGCAAGTTCTTGCTGCTAGGAAGAGTTTCTGGTTCTTGCAGCTAGAAAGAGTGTTCCAGATTCTTGCTGCTGAGAAGAGAGCCCCAGATTCTTGCTGATAGGAAGAGATTTCCACGTTCTTCCTGGTATGAAGAGAGTTCCAGGTAACTGCTGCTAGGAAGAGAAATCCAGGTTCTTGCGCCTTTTCAGTTGGGAAAGTCTAGAATTGCTTATTCCGGGGAAGGAATCAGTGATTTCCGCTCCAGTAATTTAAGACTCCACACACTGTGCTACTTGTAATCAAACCCTAAGATGGCGCTGGGAGTAAGAAGACCGATGGAAGGTGGAGCAATAACAAATGGAGCAGGATGCGGTCTGTGAGCCTAAGGTAGAAATTAAGAGTAAGGCACACTGGAGCAAGAAGGTGCAGGGTCAAGATGGCAGGGAGGAGCACTACAGACCTGCACAAAGGGGAAAAAGCAGCAAGCGAACAGGAGAGGGAGCATCTAGAGGAAGCAGAGGTGAGGATGTAATACTGTGCTAGGCTGAAAGATGGAGAGAAACAGAAGAACAGTAGGAGTATTGAGAAACAAGCCACTGTGAACAACTAAAACTTGGTCAATCAAACACACTTGTAAAGAGAGTTACAGGTTCTTGTTGCTAACAAGCGAGTTCCAGATTGATGCTGCTAGGAAGAGAGTTCCATATTTCTGCTGCTAGGAAGAGTATTCCAGGTTATTGGCACTAGGAAGAGAATTTCAGGCTCTTGCTGCTAGGAGGAGAGTTGCAAGTTCTTGCTGCTAGGAAGAGTTTCTGGTTCTTGCTGCTAGAAAGAGTGTTCCAGATTCTTGCTGCTGAGAAGAGAGTCCCAGGTTCTTGCTGGTTGGAAGAGGGTTCCAGGTTCCTGCTGCTAGAAAGAGAATTCCAGGTTCCTGCTGCTAGGAAGAGAGTTTCAGGTTCTTGTTGCTAGGAAGAGTTTCTGGTTCTTGCTGCTAGAAAGAGAGTTCCATATTCTTGCTGCTGAGGAGAGTTATTGGTTCTTGCACTATAGACCTGCACAAAGGGGAGAAAGAAGCGATCAAACAGGAGAGGGAGCATCTAGAGGTAGGAGAGGTGGGGTTGTAATACTGTGATGAACTGAAAAATGGAGCGAAACAGAAGAACAGTAGGAGTCATTGAGAAAAAAGCCCCTGTGACCTGTGAAAAATTAGTCAATCAAACACACTTCGAAAGAGAGTTGCATATTGTTGCTGCTAGGTTGAGAGTTCCAGGTTTGTGCTGCTCAGCACAGTGTCCCAGGTTTCCACTGCTAGCAAAAGAGTTCCAGATTCTTGCTGCTAGAAACAGAATTCCAGGTTCTTGCTGCGAAGAAGAGTTTCTGGTTCTTACTGCTAGAAAGCGAGTTCCAGATTCTTGCTTCTAGGAAGAGAGTTTCAGGTTTTTGGTGGTTGGAAGGGAGTGCCAAGTTCTTACTGGTAGGACAGAGAAGGTTCAGCCACCGGCACGAGTGCAGCAGATCCTGGGAATGAGAAGGAGGCACACTTCAGGAAAGGGGGAAAGGACCATACTGTAGGAATGTAATCTGCATATATTTGGAGCCCAGATTTAATGGCCCAGAAAGTATAGTGCATTTATTTAGAAACCACTGTAGCCCAGCAAGAGCCGCATATGAAGAGGATTGGAGAGGAATGTACAAAAACAGACATGCAGCAGAATTATGGATGGTTTGTAGCTGATGTAGTATATAGGCTGGGATGCGAGAAATAAAGAGTTGCAATAGTCAAGCCCACTTTAGACTGCAGCATGGATAACTGTCTGGTAAGTGGAAGCAGGGAGGAAGGAAACAATCTCCTGCAACAGTTAAGCTTATGGTTCAGCACAAAGCACAACTTCAGGACAGAGGAAGCAGAAGCTGGTGTATTGCCATGGTCAGGAGGTCAGAGACAGGAGAGTGGTGGGGTGGGTGCATTGACACACGGAATACTCAGAAAGTATAATTCCTCTGTGCTCAGTTTGAGATAATTCTGTCCCATACAGATAATTACAGGAGATACACAGTTTTAAAAAAAATTCCTCATCATGGTTGTCTAAGGAGAGCATAATATGGTATTGTCAGTGGCTCAACGTAAACATTAAAATGTGTTGTGCTCATAGCTGATCCCCTGGTGAATTCAGATCTAAAGGGGGCAAGGTAGACCACTTGGGATCTGTTAGCGAGACAGTCTTTGATCCAAGCTAAAGTAGAGCCTTGTATACCATTTTCTTCAAGGCTATGAGGGAGGACATTTAGGCCTTGATTTAGAATTTGGTTGAAGGAGTAATGTGTCTCAAGGCAACAGAATATTTTTCTTTGCCACCCTGATGGACATCCCATCCCCCAAAGCTAAAGTTGTCTGCTGGCCTTGTGGACAACTCGTAATATTGGCAGGAATCGCTCTAACGGTGGTTCCTATCAATGTTGTAAACGTTTGATGGATAGCTCGGTCAAACAGGAAGGATGTCCATCAAATTTTTCCTTCTCAAAAACAAACCAATAAAACAGAAGTTTGTTTTGGGAAAATGAAGACAAAAAAACGAATGCCTTCCACACCAGAGGAGTTTTTCCCACGGTGTGGGGGAGGGTAATGTTTTTTACTGTCCCTCATTAACAGTTTTTACCTGGCAGTGACAGGCAACAAAAAAACCATGCCATCGGCCACAGGGTGGTCAGAAGGCTAACCACTGATGGCCCATATTCTGTCAGTCTGTAGGACGAGTATTTTGGTGACAGAACCAGAGTAGGCTCCATCGTCAACATTATTAACAGCTGCCCACCTTTAAACAGGTGAGACTTGAGTTTCGCACAGAGGATGCTCCGTCGCCACTGAAAGAGAGGATCCTCTCCACCAAACTCTGAATCAGGACCTAAATGCTGTCTCAACAGTGTAACCATATCAGATAAATACCTGGAGCCATATTATGAACAGTGCCCTGGGGTAAAATGGTTGTATGCGACTGCTTTATTTGCCCCAGAGGCACTATGCTATTACAGAAGAGACAGCAGACAAGTGTGTGGTGTCTTCTGTAATACTGATAGCTGTGGAGCACACGTAGCACCAGCAATATCTTGACAGGACATTCCTTCATTGGCATGACAGTGTGGCAATGCATCTGAGGGGATTACTTTATCTTTGGGCCAGTGCCTTAGTTTTATTATGGATGTGGAGTAGTAGTTTTACTATGAATGTGTAGTAGCAGTTTTATTATGGATGTGGAGTAGTAATTTTATTATGAATGTGGAGTAGTAGTTTTATTATGGATGTGTAGTAGTAGTTTTATTATAAATGTGTTGTAGTAGTTTTATTGTGTGTGTGGAGTAGCAGTTTTATTATGGATGTGGTGGTGTAGTTTTATTATTGATGCAGAGTAGTAGTTTTATTATGGATGTGGAATAGTAGTTTTATTATGGATGTGGAATAGTAGTTTTATTATGGATGTGGAATAGTAGTTTTATTATGGATGTTGTGTAGTAGTTTTATTATGGATGTGGAATAGTAGTTTTATTATGGATGTTGAGCTGTAGTATTATTATGGATGTTGTGCAGTAGTTGTATTATGGATGTTGACTGGTAGTTTTATTATGGATGTGCAGTAGTAGTTTTATTATGGATGTGTAGTAGTAGATTTATTATGGATGTGTAGTAGTAGTTTAAAAATGGATGTGGAGTAGTAGTTTTAGTATGGATGTGGAGCAGTAGATTAATTATGGATGTGTAATAGCAGTTTTAGTATGGATGTGGAGTAGTAGTTTTAGTATGGATGTGTAATAGTAGTTTTAGTATGGACGTGGAGTAGTAGTTTTAGTATGGATGTGGAATAGTAGTTTCAGCATGGATGTGGAGTAGTAGTTTTATGATGGATGTGGAGCAGTATTTTTATGATGGATGTGGAATAGTAGTTTTAGTATGAATGTGTAGCAATACTTTTATTATAGATGTGGAGTGGAAGTTTTAGCATGGATGTGTAGTAGTAGTTTTAGTATGGATTTGGATTAGTAGTTTTATTATGGATGTAGAGCAGTAGTTGTATTATGGATTTTGAGCAGTAGCTTTAGTATGGATGTGTAGTGGTAGATCTTTATGGATGTGGAGATGTAGTTTTATTATGTATGTTGTGCTGTAGTTTTATTATGAATGTGTAGTAGTTTTAGTACGATGTGTAGTAGTAGTTTTATTATGGATGTTGAGCAGTAGTTTTATTATGGATGTGGAGTAGTAGTTTTATTATGGATGTGTAGTAGTAGTTTTATTATGGATGTGTAGTAGTAGTAGTAGTTTTATTATGGATGTTTAGTAGTAGTTTTATTATGGATGCTTAGTAGTAGTTTTAGTATGGATGTGTAGTAGTAGTTTTATTATGGATGTTTAGTAGTAGTTTTATTATGGATGTTTAGTAGTAGTTTTAGTATGGATGTGTAGTAGTAGTTTTATTATGGATGTTGTACTGTAGTTTTATTATGGATGTTGAGCAGTAGTTTTATTATGGCTGTGGAGTAGTAGTTTAATTACGGAGGTGTAGTAGTAGTTTTAGAATGGATGTGTAGTACTCGTTTTATTATGGATGTGTAGTAGTAGTTTTAGTATAGATGTGGAGTAGTAGTATTATTATGGATGTGGAGCAGTAGTTGTATTATGGATGTGGAGTAGTAGTTTTAGCATGGATGTGGAGCAGTATTTTTATTATAAATGTGTATTAGTAGTATTATTATGGATGTGGAGTAAAAGTTTTAGTATGGATGTGTATTAATAGTTTTATTATGGATGTCTAGTAGTAGTTTTATTGAGGACATGGAGTAGGAGTTTTAATATGGATGTTGTGCTGTACTTTTATTATGGATGTTGAGCAGTAGTTTTATTATGGATGTGGAGTGGTAGTTTAATTATGAATGTGTAGTAGTAGTTTTAGTATGGATGTGTAGTAGTAGTTTTATTTTGGATGTGCAGTAGTAGTAACAGTATGGATGTGGAGTAGTATTATCATTACTGATGTGTAGTAGGAGTTTTAGTATGGATGTGAAGTAGTAGTTTTATTATGGATGTGGAGTAGTAGTTTTAGCATGGATGTGGGGAGGTAGTTTTTTTATGGATGTAGAGCAGTAGTTTTAGCATGGATGTGGAACACTAGTTTTATTATGTATGTGTAGTAGTAGTTTTAATATGGATGTGGAGTACTAGTTTTAATATGGATGTGTAGTAGTAGTTTTATTATGGATGTGTAGTAGCAGTTTTATTATGGATGTGTAGTAGTTCTTTTATTATGGATGTGTAGTAGTAGTAGTTTTAGAATGGATGTGTAGTAGTAGTTTTAGTATGGATTTGGAGTAGTAGTATTATTATGGATGTAGAGCAGTATTTTTATTATGGATGTTCAGCAGTAGTTATATTAAAGATGTGTAGAAGTAGTGTTATATGGATGTGCAGTAGTAGTTTTATTATGGATGTGGAGCATTATTTGTATTGTGGATGTTGAGCAGTAGTTTTATTATGGATGTGGAATAATAGTTTTATAATGCATATGCAATAGTAGTTTTAGTATTGGTGTGGAGCATTAGTATTATTGTGTATGTTGACCAGTATTTTTATTGCGGATGTGCAGTAGTAGTTCTAGTATGGATGTGTATTATTAGTTTTAGTATGGAAGTGTAGTAGTGATTTTATTAGGGATGTGGAGTAGACGTTTTAGTATGGATGTGTAGTAGTAGTTTTAGTATGGATGTGTAGTAGTTGTTTTATTATGGATGTGGAGTAGAAGTTTTATTATGGATGTGTAGTAGTAGCTTTAGTATGGATGTGCAGTAGTAGTTTTATTATGGATGTGGAATAGTAGTTTTATTATGGATGTTGTGTAGTAGTTTTATTATGGATGTGGAATAGTAGTTTTATTATGGATGTTGAGCTGTAGTATTATTATGGATGTTGTGCAGTAGTTGTATTATGGATGTTGACTGGTAGTTTTATTATGGATGTGCAGTAGTAGTTTTATTATGGATGTGTAGTAGTAGATTTATTATGGATGTGTAGTAGTAGTTTAAAAATGGATGTGGAGTAGTAGTTTTAGTATGGATGTGGAGCAGTAGATTTATTATGGATGTGTAATAGCAGTTTTAGTATGGATGTGGAGTAGTAGTTTTAGTTTGGATGTGTAATAGTAGTTTTAGTATGGATGTGGAGTAGTAGTTTTAGTATGGATGTGGAATAGTAGTTTCAGCATGGATGTGGAGTAGTAGTTTTATGATGGATGTGGAGCAGTATTTTTATGATGGATGTGGAATAGTAGTTTTAGTATGGATGTGTAGTAATACTTTTATTATAGATGTGGAGTAGAAGTTTTAGCATGGATGTGTAGTAGTAGTTTTAGTATGGATTTGGAGTAGTAGTTTTATTATGGATGTAGAGCAGTAGTTGTATTATGGATTTTGAGCAGTAGCTTTAGTATGGATGTGTAGTGGTAGATCTTTATGGATGTGGAGATGTAGTTTTATTATGTATGTTGTGCTGTAGTTTTATTATGAATGTGTAGTAGTTTTAGTGCGATGTGTAGTAGTAGTTTTATTATGGATGTTGAGCAGTAGTTTTATTATGGATGTGGAGTACTAGTTTTAATATGGATGTGTAGTAGTAGTTTTATTATGGATGTGTAGTAGCAGTTTTATTATGGATGTGTAGTAGTTCTTTTATTATGGATGTGTAGTAGTAGTAGTTTTAGAATCTATGTAGAGTAGTAGTATTATTATGGATGTAGAGCAGTATTTTTATTATGGATGTTCAGCAGTAGTTATATTAAAGATGTGTAGAAGTAGTGTTATATGGATGTGCAGTAGTAGTTTTATTATGAATGTGGAGCAGTATTTTTATTGTGGATGTTGAGCAGTAGTTTTATTATGGATGTGGAATAATAGTTTTATAATGCATATGCAATAGTAGTTTTAGTATTAGTGTGGAGCATTAGTATTATTGTGTATGTTGACCAGTATTTTTATTGCGGATGTGCAGTAGTAGTTCTAGTATGGATGTGTATTATTAGTTTTAGTATGGAAGTGTAGTAGAGATTTTATAAGGGATGTGGAGTAGACGTTTTAGTATGGATGTGTAGTAGTAGTTTTAGTATGGATGTGTAGTAGTTGTTTTATTATGGATGTGGAGTAGAAGTTTTATTATGGATGTGTATTAGTAGCTTTAGTATGGATGTGTAGTAGTAGTTTTATTATGGATGTGTAGTACTAGTATTATTATGGATGTTGTGCAGTAGTTTTATTATGGATGTTGAGCTGTAGTTTTATTATGGATGTGTAGTAGTAGTTTTAGTATGGATGTGGAGCAGCAGTTTTATTATTGATGTCGAGTAGTTTTAGCAGGGATATGGAGCAATAGTTTTATTATAAATGTGTAGTAGTAGTATTATTATGGATGTGGAGTAGTAGTTTTAGTATGAATGTGTAGTAGTAGTTTTATTATGGATGTGGAGTAGTAGTTTTACTATGGATGTTGTGCTGTAGTTTTATTATGGATGTGGAGTAGTAGTTTAATTACGGATGTGTAGTAGTAGTTTAATTACGGATGTGTAGTAGTAGTTTTATTAGGGATGTGTAGTAGTAGTTTTAGTATGGATGTGTAGTAGTAGTAGTTTTAATATGGATGTTGTGCTGTCTTTTTATTATGGATGTTGTGCTGCAGTTTTATTATGGATGTTGAGTAGTAGTTTTATTATGGATGTGTAGTGGTAGTTTTAGTATAAATGAGTAGTAGTAGTTTTATTATAGATATGTAGTAGTAGTTTTAGTATGGATGTGGAGTAGTAGTATTATTATGGATGTGGAGCAGTAGTTTTATTATGGATGTGGAGTAGTAGTTTTAGTATGGATGTGTAGTAGTAGTTTTATTATGGATGTGTAGTATTAGTTTTATTATTGATGTTGTGCTGTAATTTTATTATGGATTTTCAGTAGTAGTTTTATTACGGATGTGGAGTAGTAGTTTAATTATGGATGTGGAGTAGTAGTTTTAGTATGGATGTGTAGTAGTAGTTTTATTATGGATGTGTATTAGTACATTTTATGGATGTGTAGTAGTATTAGTAGTTTTATTATGGATTTGTAGTAGTAGTTGTCTTATTATGAATGTGTAGTAGAAGTTTCAAAATGGATGTGTAGTAGTAGTTTTAGTATGGATGTGGAGCAGTAGTTTTATTATTGATGTGGAGTATACGTTTTAGTATGGATGTGTAGTGGTAGTGTTTTATGGATGTGGAGGAGTAGTTTTAGTATGGATGTGAAGTAGTAGATTTAATATGGATGTGTAGTATTAGTTTTATTATGGATGTAGTGCAGTAGTTTTAATATGAGTGTTGAGCAGTAGTTTTAGTATGGATGTGCAGTAGTAGTGTTTTATGGATGTGCAGTAGTAGTTTTGTTATGGATGTGGAGCAGTAGTTTTATTGTGGATGTTGAGCAGTAGTTTTATTATGGATGTGGAATTATAGTTTTATTATGGATGTGCAGTAGTAGTTTTAGTATGGATGTGGGGCATTAGTTTTATTGTGTATGTTGAGCAGTATTTTTATTATGGATGTGCAGTAGTAGTACTAGTATGGATGTGTATTAGTAGTTTTAGTATGGATGTGCAGTAGTAGTTTTATTATGGATGTGGAGTATACGTTTTAGTATGGATTTGGAGTAGTAATTTTAGAATGGATGTGTAGTAGTATTAGTTTCAATATGGATATGTTGTGGTATTTGTAGCATGGATGTGGAGTAGAAGTTTTAGTATGGATGTGTAGTAGTAGTTTTAGTATGGATTTGGAGTAGAAGTTTAACTCTGGATGTGTAGTAGTAGTTTTATTATGGATGTGGAGTAGATGTTTTAGTATGGATATGTAGTAGTAGCTTTAGTATAGATGTATAGTAGTAGTTTTATTATGGACGTTGTACTGTAGTTTTATTATGCATGTTGAGCAGTAGTTTTATTATGGCTGTGGAGTAGTAGCTTAATTACGGATGTGTAGTAGTAGTTTTAGAATAGATGTTTAGTAGTAGTTTCATTATGGATGTGTAGTAGTAGTTTTAGTATGGATGTGGAGTAGTAGTATCATTATGGATGTGGAGCAGTAGTTTTATTATGGATGTGGAGGAGTAGTTTTAGCAGGGATATGGAGCAATAGTTTTATTATAAATGTGTAGTAGTAGTATTATGGATGTGGAGTAATAGTTTTAGTATGAATGTGTAGTAGTAGTTTTATTATGGATGTGGAGTAGTAGTTTTCTATGGATGTTGTGCTGTAGTTTTATTTTGGATGTTGAGCAGTAGTTTTATTATGGATGTGGAGTAGAAGTTTAATTACGGATGTGTAGTAGTAGTTTTAATATGGATGTTGTGCTGTATTTTTATTATGGATGTTGTGCTGTAGTTTTATTATGGATGTTGAGTAGTAGTTTTATTATGGATGTGTAGTGGTAATTTTAGTATGGATGTGTAGTAGTAGTTTTATTATGGATATGTAGTAGTAGTTTTAGTATGGATGTGGAGTAGTAGTATTAATATGGATGTGGAGCAGTAGTTTTATTATCGATGTGGAGTAGTAGTTTTAGTATGGATGTGTGTTGTAATAGTTTTATTATGGATGTGTAGTATTAGTTTTATTATTGATGTTGTGCTGTAGTTTTATTATGGATTTTCAGCAGTAGTTTTATTACGGATGTGGAGTAGTAGTTTAATTATGGATGTGGAGTAGTAGTTTTAGTATGGATGCATAGTAATATTAGCAGTTTTATTATGGATTTGTAGTAGTAGTTGTTTTATTATGAATGTGTAGTAGTAGTTTTATTATGGATGTGTAGTAGTAGTTTTAGTATGGATGTGGAACAGTAGTTTTATTATGGATGTGGAATAATAGTTTTATTATGGATGTGCAGTAGTAGTTTTAGTATGGATGTGGAGTATACGTTTTAGTATGGATTTGGAGTATTAATTTTACAATGGATGGATAGTAGTATTAGTTTCAATATGGATATGTTGTGGTATTTGTAGCATGGATGTGGAGTAGAAGTTTTAGTATGGATGTGTAGTAGTAGTTTTAGTATGGATTTGGAGTAGAAGTTTAAGTCTGGATGTGTAGTAGTAGTTTTATTATGGATGTGGAGTAGATGTTTTAGTATGGATATGTAGTAGTAGTTTTAGTATAGATGTGTAGTAGTAGTTTTATTATGGATGTTGTACTGTAGTTTTATTATGGATGTTGAGCAGTAGTTTTATTATGGCTGTGGAGTAGTAGCTTAATTACGGATGTGTAGTAGTAGTTTTAGAATAGATGTTTAGTATTAGTTTCATTATGGAATTATGGATGTGTAGTAGTAGTTTTAGTATGGATGTGGAGTAGTTGTATTATTATGGATGTGGAGCAGTAGTTTTATTATGGATGTGGAGGAGTAGTTTTAGCAGGGATATGGAGCAATAGTTTTATTATAAATGTGTAGTAGTAGTATTATTATGGATGTGGAGTAGTAGTTTTAGTATGAATGTGTAGTAGTAGTTTTATTATGGATGTGGAGTAGTAGTTTTACTATGGATGTTGTGCTGTAGTTTTATTTTGGATGTTGAGTAGTAGTTTTATTATGGCTGTGGAGTAGTAGCTTAATTACGGATGTGTAGTAGTAGTTTTAGAATAGATGTTTAGTAGTAGTTTCATTATAGATGTGTAGTAGTAGTTTTAGTATGGATGTGGAGTAGTAGTATTATTATGGATGTGGAGCAGTAGTTTTATTATGGATGTGGAGGAGTAGTTTTAGCAGGGATATGGAGCAATAGTTTTATTATAAATGTGTAGTAGTAGTATTATTATGGATGTGGAGTAGTAGTTTTAGTATGAATGTGTAGTAGTAGTTTTATTATGGATATGGAGTAGTAGTTTTACTGTGGATGTTGTGCTGTAGTTTTATTTTGGATGTTGAGCAGTAGTTTTATTCTGGATGTGGAGTAGTAGTTTAATTACGGATGTGTAGTAGTAGTTTTAATATGGATGTTGTGCTGTATTTTTATTATGGATGTTGAGTAGTAGTTTTATTATGGATGTGTAGTGGTAATTTTAGTATGGATGTGTAGTAGTAGTTTTATTATGGATATGTAGTAGTAGTTTTAGTATGGATGTGGAGTAGTAGTATTAATATGGATGTGGAGCAGTAGTTTTATTATGGATGTGGAGTAGTAGTTTTAGTATGGATGTGTGTTGCAGTAGTTTTATTATGGATGTGTAGTATTAGTTTTATTATTGATGTTGTGCTGTAGTTTAATTTTGGATTTTTAGCAGTAGTTTTATTACCGATGTGGAGTAGTAGTTTAATTATGGATGTGGAGTATTAGTTTTAGTATGGATGCGTAGTAGTATTAGGAGTTTTATTATGGATTTGTAGTAGTAGTTGTTTTATTATGAATGTGTAGTAGTAGTTTTATTATGGATGTGTAGTAGTAGTTTTAGTATGGATTTGGGGCAGTAGTTTTATTGTGGATGTGGAATAATAGTTTTATTATGGATGCACAGTAGTATTTTTAGTATGGATGTGTAGAAGTAGTTTTATTATGGATGTGTAGTGCTAGTTTTATTATGGATGTGAAGCAGTAGTTTTATTGTGTATGTGCAGTACTAGTTTTATTATGGATGCGGAGCAATGGTTTTATTGTCTATGTGCAGTAGTTGTTTTTATGGATGTGCAGTAGTAGTTTTAGAATGGATGTGTAGTAGTAGTTTTGTTATTGATGTGTAGTATTAGTTTTAGTATGGATGTGTAGTAGTAGTGTTATTATGGATGTTGTACTGTAGTTTTATTATGGATGTTGAGCAGTAGTTTTATTATGGCTGTGGAGTAGTAGCTTAATTACGGATGTGTAGTACTAGTTTTAGAATAGATGTTTAGTAGTAGTTTTATTATGGATGTGTAATAGTAGTTTTAGTATGGATGTGGAGTAGTAGTATTATTATGGATGTGGAGCAGTAGTTTTATTATGGATGTGGAGGAGTAGTTTTAGCAGGGACATGGAGCAATAGTTTTATTATAAATGTGTAGTAGTAGTATTATTATGGATGTGGAGTAGTAGTTTTAGTATGAATGTGTAGTAGCAGTTTTATTATGGATGTGGAGTAGTAGTTTTACTATGGATGTTGTGCTGTAGTTTTATTTTGGATGTTGAGCAGTAGTTTTATTATGGATGTGGAGTAGTAGTTTAATTACGGATGTGTAGTAGTAGTTTAATTACGTATGTGTAGTAGTAGTTTTAGTATGGATGTGTAGTAGTAGTTTTAATATGGATGTTGTGCTGTATTTTTATTATGGATGTTGTGCTGCAGTTTTATTATGGATTTTGAGTAGTAGTTTTATTATGGATGTGTAGTGGTAGTTTTAGTATAAATGTGTAGTAGTAGTTTTATTATGGATATGTAGTAGTAGTTTTAGTATGGATGTGGAGTAGTAGTATTATTATGGATGTGGAGCAGTAGTTTTATTATGGATGTGGAGTAGTAGTTTTAGTATGGATGTGTAGTAGTAGTTTTATTATGGATGTGTAGTATTAGTTTTAATATGGATGTTGTGCTGTATTTTTATTATGGATGTTGTGCTGCAGTTTTATTATGGCTGTGGAGTAGTAGCTTAATTACGGATGTGTAGTAGTAGTTTTAGAATAGATGTTTAGTAGTAG
Organism: Calotriton arnoldi; assembly: GCA_963921515.1. NCBI lineage: Eukaryota > Metazoa > Chordata > Amphibia > Caudata > Salamandridae > Calotriton > Calotriton arnoldi. Next base: position 379,440 of record CAWUFW010012110.1, read on the forward strand.
TTTCATTATGGATGTGTAGTAGTAGTTTTAGTATGGATGTGGAGTAGTAGTATTATTATGGATGTGGAGCAGTAGTTTTATTATGGATGTGGAGGAGTAGTTTTAGCAGGGATATGGAGCAATAGTTTTATTATAAATGTGTGGTAGTAGTATTATTATGGATGTGGAGTAGTAGTTTTAGTATGAATGTGTAGTAGTAGTTTTATTATGGATGTCGAGTAGTAGTTTTACTATGGATGTTGTGCTGTAGTTTTATTTTGGATGTTGAGTAGTAGTTTTATTATGGCTGTGGAGTAGTAGCTTAATTACGGATGTGTAGTAGTAGTTTTAGAATAGATGTTTAGTAGTATTTTCATTATGGATGTGTAGTAGTAGTTTTAGTATGAATGTGTAGTAGTAGTTTTATTATGGATATGGAGTAGTAGTTTTACTATGGATGTTGTGCTGTAGTTTTATTTTGGATGTTGAGCAGTAGTTTTATTCTGGATGTGGAGTAGTAGTTTAATTACGGATGTGTAGTAGTAGTTTTAATATGGTTGTTGTGCTGTATTTTTATTATGGATGTTGAGTAGTAGTTTTATTATGGATGTGTAGTGGTAATTTTAGTATGGATGTGTAGTAGTAGTTTTATTATGGATATGTAGTAGTAGTTTTAGTATGGATGTGGAGTAGTAGTATTAATATGGATGTGGAGCAGTAGTTTTATTATGGATGTGGAGTAGTAGTTTTAGTATGGATGTGTGTTGCAGTAGTTTTATTATGGATGTGTAGTATTAGTTTTATTATTGATGTTGTGCTGTAGTTTTATTATGGATTTTTAGCAGTAGTTTTATTACCGATGTGGAGTAGTAGTTTAATTATGGATGTGGAGTAGTAGTTTTAGTATGGATGCGTAGTAGTATTAGGAGTTTTATTATGGATTTGTAGTAGTAGTTGTTTTATTATGAATGTGTAGTAGTAGTTTTATTATGGATGTGTAGTAGTAGTTTTAGTATGGATGTGGAGCAGTAGTTTTATTATGGATGTGGAATAATAGTTTTATTATGGATGTGCAGTAGTAGCTTTAGTATGGATGTGGGGCAGTAGTTTTATTGTGGATGTGGAATAATAGTTTTATTATGGATGCACAGTAGTATTTTTAGTATGGATGTGTAGAAGTAGTTTTATTATGGATGTGTAGTGCTAGTTTTATTATGGATGTGAAGCAGTAGTTTTATTGTGTATGTGCAGTACTAGTTTTATTATGGATGCGGAGCAGTAGTTTTATTGTGTATGTGCAGTAGTAGTTTTTTTATGGATGTGCAGTAGTAGTTTTAGAATGGATGTGTAGTAGTAGTTTTGTTATGGATGTGTAGTAGTAGTTTTAGTATGGATGTGTAGTAGTAGTTTTATTATGGATGTTGTACTGTAGTTTTATTATGGATGTTGAGCAGTAGTTTTATTATGGCTGTGGAGTAGTAGCTTAATTACGGATGTGTAGTAGTAGTTTTAGAATAGATGTTTAGTAGTAGTTTTATTATGGATGTGTAGTAGTAGTTTTAGTATGGATGTGGAGTAGTAGTATTATTATGGATGTGGAGCAGTAGTTTTATTATGGATGTGGAGGAGTAGTTTTAGCAGGGACATGGAGCAATAGTTTTATTATAAATGTGTAGTAGTAGTATTATTATGGATGTGGAGTAGTAGTTTTAGTATGAATGTGTAGTAGTAGTTTTATTATGGATGTGGAGTAGTAGTTTTATTATGGATGTGGAGTAGTAGTTTAATTACGGATGTGTAGTAGTAGTTTAATTACGTTTGTGTAGTAGTAGTTTTAGTATGGATGTGTAGTAGTAGTTTTACTATGGATGTTGTGCTGTAGTTTTATTTTGGATGTTGAGCAGTAGTTTTATTATGGATGTGGAGTAGTAGTTTAATTACGGATGTGTAGTAGTAGTTTAATTACATTTGTGTAGTAGTAGTTTTAGTATGGATGTGTAGTAGTAGTTTTAATATGGATGTGCTGTAGTTTTATTATGGATTTTCAGTAGTAGTTTTATTACGGATGTGGAGTAGTAGTTTAATTATGGATGTGTAGTAGTAGTTTTATTATGGATGTGTATTAGTAGTTTTTATGGATGTGTAGTAGTATTAGTAGTTTTATTATGGATTTGTAGTATTAGTTGTCTTATTATGAATGTGTAGTAGTAGTTTTAAAATGGATGTGTAGTTGTAGTTTTAGTATGGATGTGGAGCAGTAGTTTTATTATTGATGTGGAGTATACGTTTTAGTATGGATGTGTAGTGGTAGTGTTTTATGGATGTGTAGGAGTAGTTTTAGTATGGATGTGTAGTAGTAGATTTAATATGGATGTGTAGTAGTAGTTTTATTATGGATGTAGAGCAGTAGTTTTAATATGAGTGTTGAGCAGTAGTTTTAGTATGGATGTGCAGTAGTAGTGTTTTATGGATTGTCAGTAGTAGTTTTGTTATGGATGTGGAGCAGTAGTTTTATTATGGATGTGGAATAATAGTTTTATTATGGATGTGCAGTAGTAGTTTTAGTATGGATGTGGGGCATTAGTTTTATTGTGTATGTGGAGCAGTATTTTTATTATGGATGTGCAGTAGTAGTACTAGTATGGATGTGTATTAGTAGTTTTAGTATGGATGTGTAGTAGTAGTTTTATTATGGATGTGGAGTATACGTTTTAGTATGGATTTGGAGTAGTAATTTTAGAATGGATGTATAGTAGTATTAGTTTCAATATGGATATGTTGTGGTATTTGAAGCATGGATGTGGAGTAGAAGTTTTAGTATGGATGTTTAGTAGTAGTATTAGTATGGATTTGGAGTAGAAGTTTAAGTCTGGATGTGTAGTAGTAGTTTTATTATGGATGTGGAGTAGATGTTTTAGTATGGATATGTAGTAGTAGTTTTAGTATAGATGTGTAGTAGTAGTTTTATTATGGATGTTGTACTGTAGTTTTATTATGGATGTTGAGCAGTAGTTTTAGTTTGGATGTGGAGTAGTAGTATTATTATGGATGTGGAGCAGTAGTTTTATTATGGATGTGGAGAAGTAGTTTTAGCAGGGATATGGAGCAATAGTTTTATTATAAATGTGTAGTAGTAGTATTATTATGGATGTGGAGTAGTAGTTTTAGTATGAATGTGTAGTAGTAGTTTTATTATGGATGTGGAGTAGTAGTTTTACTATGGATGTTGTGCTGTAGTTTTATTTTGGATGTTGAGCAGTAGTTTTATTATGGCTGTGGAGTAGTAGCTTAATTACGGATGTGTAGTAGTAGTTTTAGAATAGATGTTTAGTAGTAGTTTCATTATAGATGTGTAGCAGTAGTTTCATTATGGATGTGTTTTAGTAGTTTTAATATGGATGCTGCGCTGTATTTTTATTATGGATGTTGTGCTGCAGTTTTATTATGGACGTTGAGTAGTAGTTTTATTATGGATGTGTAGTGGTAGTTTTAGTAAGGATATGTAGTAGTAGTTTTAGTATGGATGTGGAGTAGTAGTATTATTATGGATGTGGAGCAGTAGTTTTATTATGGATGTGGAGTAGTAGTTTTAGTATGGATGTGTAGTAGTAGTTTTATTATGGATGTGTAGCATTAGTTTTATTATTGATGTTGTGCTGTAGTTTTATTATGGATTTTCAGTAGTAGTTTTATTACGGATGTGGAGTAGTAGTTTAATTATGGATGTGAAGTAGTAGTTTTAGTATGGATGTGTAGTAGTAGTTTTATTATGGATGTGTAGTATTCGTTTTATTATTGATGTTGTGCTGTAGTTTTATTATGGATGTTGAGTAGTAGTTTTATTATGGATGTGGAGTAGTAGTTTTAGTATGGATGTGTAGTAGTAGTTTTATTATGGATGTGTAGTATTAGTTTTATTATTGATGTTGTGCTGTAGTTTTATTATGGATTTTCAGTAGTAGTTTTATTACGGATGTGGAGTAGTAGTTTAATTATGGATGTGGAGTAGTAGTTTTAGTATGGATGTGTAGTAGTAGTTTTATTATGGATGTGTATTAGTAGTTTTTCTGGATGTGTAGTAGTATTAGTAGTTTTATTATGGATTTGTAGTATTAGTTGTCTTATTATGAATGTGTAGTAGTAGTTTTAAAATGGATGTGTATTTGTAGTTTTAGTATGGATGTGGAGAAGTAGTTTTATTATTGATGTGGAGTATACGTTTTAGTATGGATGTGTAGTGGTAGTGTTTTATGGATGTGGAGGAGTAGTTTTAGTATTGATGTGTTGTAGTAGATTTAATATGGATGTGTAGTAGTAGTTTTATTATGGATGTAGAGCAGTAGTTTTAATATGAGTGTTGAGCAGTAGTTTTAGTATGGATGTGCAGTAGTAGTGTTTTATGGATTGTCAGTAGTAGTTTTGTTATGGATGTCGAGCAGTAGTTTTATTGTGGATGTTGAGCAGTAGTTTTATTATGGATGTGGAATAATAATTTTATTATGGTTGTGCAGTAGTAGTTTTAGTATGGATGTGGGGCATTAGTTTTATTGTGTATGTGGAGCAGTATTTTTATTATGGATGTGCAGTAGTAGTACTAGAATGGATGTGTATTAGTAGTTTTAGTATGGATGTGTAGTCGTAGTTTTATTATGGATGTGGAGTATACGTTTTAGTATGGATTTGGAGTAGTAATTTTAGAATGGATGTGTAGTAGTATTAGTTTCAATATGGATATGTTGTGGTATTTGTAGCATGGATGTGGAGTAGAAGTTTTAGTATGGATGTGTAGTAGTAGTTTTAGAATGGATTTGGAGTAGAAGTTTAAGTCTGGATGTGTAGTAGTAGTTTTATTATGGATGTGGAGTAGATGTTTTAGTATGGATATGTAGTAGTAGTTTTAGTATAGATGTGTAGTAGTAGTTTTATTATGGATGTTGTACTGTAGTTTTATTATGGATGTTGAGCAGTAGTTTTATTATGGCTGTGGAGTAGTAGCTTAATTACGGATGTGTAGTAGTAGTTTTAGAATAGATGTTTAGTAGTAGTTTCATTATGGATGTGTAGTAGTAGTTTTAGTATCGATGTGGAGTAGTAGTATTATTATGGATGTGGAGCAGTAGTTTTATTATGGATGTGGAGGAGTAGTTTTAGCAGGGATATGGAGCAATAGTTTTATTATAAATGTGTAGTAGTAGTATTATTATGGATGTGGAGTAGTAGTTTTAGTATGAATGTGTAGTAGTAGTTTTATTATGGATGTGGAGTAGTAGTTTTACTATGGATGTTGTGCTGTAGTTTTATTTTGCTTTTTGAGCACTAGTTTTATTATGGCTGTGGAGTAGTAGCTTAATTACGGATGTGTAGTTGTAGTTTTAGAATAGATGTTTAGTAGTAGTTTCATTATAGATGTGTAGTAGTAGTTTTAGTATGGATGTGGAGTAGTAGTATTATTATGGATGTGGAGCAGTAGTTTTATTATGGATGTGGAGGAGTAGTTTTAGCAGGGATATGGAGCAATAGTTTTATTATAAATGTGTAGTAGTAGTATTATTATGGATGTGGAGTAGTAGTTTTAGTATGAATGTGTAGTAGTAGTTTTATTATGGATATGGAGTAGTAGTTTTACTATGGATGTTGTGCTGTAGTTTTATTTTGAATGTTGAGCAGTAGTTTTATTCTGGATGTGGAGTAGTAGTTTAATTACGGATGTGTAGTAGTAGTTTTAATATGGATGTTGTGCTGTATTTTTATTATGGATGTTGAGTAGTAGTTTTATTATGGATGTGTAGTGGTAATTTTAGTATGGATGTGTAGTAGTTTTATTATGGATATGTAGTAGTTGTTTTAGTATGGATGTGGAGTAGTAGTATTAATATGGATGTGGAGCAGTAGTTTTATTATGGATGTGGAGTAGTAGTTTTAGTATGGATGTGTGTTGTAGTAGTTTTATTATGGATGTGTAGTATTAGTTTTATTATTGATGTTGTGCTGTAGTTTTATTATGGATTTTCAGCAGTAGTTTTATTACCGATGTGGAGTAGTAGTTTAATTATGGATGTGGAGTAGTAGTTTTAGTATGGATGCGTAGTAGTATTAGCAGTTTTATTATGGATTTGTAGTAGTAGTTGTTTTATTATGAATGTGTAGTAGTAGTTTTATTATGGATGTGTAGTAGTAGTTTTAGTATGGATGTGGAGCAGTAGTTTTATTATGGATGTGGAATAATAGTTTTATTATGGATGTGCAGTAGTAGTTTTAGTATGGATGTGGGGCAGTAGTTTTATTGTGGATGTGGAATAACAGTTTTATTATGGATGCACAGTAGTATTTTTAGTATGGATGTGTAGAAGTAGTTTTATTATGGATGTGTAGTGCTAGTTTTATTATGGATGTGAAGCAGTAGTTTTATTGTGTATGTGCAGTACTAGTTTTATTATGGATGCAGAGCAGTAGTTTTATTGTGTATGTGCAGTAGTAGTTTTTTTATGGATGTGCAGTAGTAGTTTTAGAATGGATGTGTAGTAGTAGTTTTGTTATGGATGTGTTGTAGTAGTTTTAGTATGGATGTGTAGTAGTAGTTTTATTATGGATGTTGTACTGTAGTTTTATTATGGATGTTGAGCAGTAGTTTTATTATGGCTGTGGAGTAGTAGCTTAATTACGGATGTGGAGTAGTAGTATTATTATGGATGTGGAGCAGTAGTTTTAGTATGGATGTGGAGTAGTAGTATTATTATGGATGTGGAGCAGTAGTTTTGTTATTGATGTGGACGAGTAGTTATAGCAGGGATATGGAGCAATAGTTTTATTATAAATGTGTAGAAGTAGTATTATTATGGATGTGGAGTAGTAGTTTTAGTATGAATGTGTAGTAGTAGTATTATTATGGATGTGGAGTAGAAGTTTTACTATGGATGTTGTGCTGTAGTTTTATTTTGGATGTTGAGCAGTAGTTTTATTATGGATGTGGAGTAGTAGTTTAATTACGGATGTGTAGTAGTAGTTTAATTATGTATGTGTAGTAGTAGTTTTAGTATGGATGTGTAGTAGTAGTTTTAATATGGATGTTGTGCTGTATTTTTATTATGGATGTTGTGCTGCAGTTTTATTATGGATTTTGAGTAGTAGTTTTATTATGGATGTGTAGTGGTAGTTTTAGTATAAATGTGTAGTAGTAGTTTTATTATGGATATGTAGTAGTAGTTTTAGTATGGATGTGGAGTAGTAGTATTATTATGGATGTGGAGTAGTAGTTTTATTATGGATGTGGATTACTAGTTTTAGTATGGATGTGTAGTAGTAGTTTTATTATGGATGTGTAGTATTAGTTTTATTATTGATGTTGTGCTGTAGTTTTATTATGGATTTTCAGTAGTAGTTTTATTATTGATATGGAGTATACGTTTTAGTATGGATGTGTAGTGGTAGTGTTTTATGGATGTGGAGGAGTAGTTTTAGTATGGATGTGTAGTAGTAGATTTAATATGGATGTGTAGTAGTAGTTTTATTATGGATGTAGAGCAGTAGTTTTAATATGAGTGTTGAGCAGTAGTTTTAGTATGGATGTGCAGTAGTAGTGCTTTATGGATGTGCAGTAGTAGTTTTGTTATGGATGTGGAGCAGTAGTTTTATTATGGATGTGTAGTAGTAGTTTTAGTATGGATGTGGAGTAGTAGTATTATTATGGATGTGGAGCAGTAGTTTTGTTATGGATGTGGACTGAGTAGTTTTAGCAGGGATATGGAGCAATAGTTTTATTATAAATGTGTAGTAGTAGTATTATTATGGATGTGGAGTAGTAGTTTTAGTATGAATGTGTAGTAGTAGTATTATTATGGATGTGGAGTAGTAGTTTTACTATGGATGTTGTGCTGTAGTTTTATTATGGATGTTGAGTAGTAGTTTTATTGTGGATGTGTAGTGGTAGTTTTAGTATAAATGTGTAGTAGTAGTTTTATTATGGCTATGTAGTAGTAGTTTTAGTATGGATGTGGAGTAGTAGTATTATTATGGATGTTGAGCAGTAGTTTTATTATGGATGTGGAGTAGTAGTTTTAGTATGGATGTGTAGTAGTAGTTTTATTATGGATGTGTAGTATTAGTTTTATTATTGATGTTGTGCTGTAGTTTTATTATGGATTTTCAGTAGTAGTTTTATTACGGATGTGGAGTAGTAGTTTAATTATGGATGTGGAGTAGTAGTTTTAGTATGGATGTGTAGTAGTAGTTTTATTATGGATGTGTATTAGTAGTTTTTATGGATGTGTAGTAGTATTAGTAGTTTTATTATGGATTTGTAGTATTAGTTGTCTTATTATGAATGTGTAGTAGTAGTTTTAAAATGGATGTGTATTTGTAGTTTTAGTATGGATGTGGAGAAGTAGTTTTATTATTGATGTGGAGTATACGTTTTAGTATGGATGTGTAGTGGTAGTGTTTTATGGATGTGGAGGAGTAGTTTTAGTATTGATGTGTTGATGTAGATTTAATATGGATGTGTAGTAGTAGTTTTATTATGGATGTAGAGCAGTAGTTTTAATGAGTGTTGAGCAGTAGTTTTAGTATGGATGTGCAGTAGTAGTGTTTTATGGATTGTCAGTAGTAGTTTTGTTATGGATGTCGAGCAGTAGTTTTATTGTGGATGTTGAGCAGTAGTTTTATTATGGATGTGGAATAATAATTTTATTATGGTTGTGCAGTAGTAGTTTTAGTATGGATGTGGGGCATTAGTTTTATTGTGTATGTGGAGCAGTATTTTTATTATGGATGTGCAGTAGTAGTACTAGAATGGATGTGTATTAGTAGTTTTAGTATGGATGTGTAGTCGTAGTTTTATTATGGATGTGGAGTATACGTTTTAGTATGGATTTGGAGTAGTAATTTTAGAATGGATGTGTAGTAGTATTAGTTTCAATATGGATATGTTGTGGTATTTGTAGCATGGATGTGGAGTAGTAGTTTTAGTATGGATGTGTAGTAGTAGTTTTAGAATGGATTTGGAGTAGAAGTTTAAGTCTAGATGTGTAGTAGTAGTTATATTATGGATGTGGAGTAGATGTTTTAGTATGGATATGTAGTAGTAGTTTTAGTATAGATGTGTAGTAGTAGTTTTATTATGGATGTTGTACTGTAGTTTTATTATGGATGTTGAGCAGTAGTTTTATTATGGCTGTGGAGTAGTAGCTTAATTACGGATGTGTAGTAGTAGTTTTAGAATAGATGTTTAGTAGTAGCTTCATTATGGATGTGTAGTAGTAGTTTTAGTATGGATGTGGAGTAGTAGTATTATTATGGATGTGGAGCAGTAGTTTTATTATGGATGTGGAGGAGTAGTTTTAGCAGGGATATGGAGCAATAGTTTTATTATAAATGTGTAGTAGTAGTATTATTATGGATGTGGAGTAGTAGTTTTAGTATGAATGTGTAGTAGTAGTTTTATTATGGATGTGGAGTAGTAGTTTTACTATGGATGTTGTGCTGTAGTTTTATTTTGCTTGTTGAGCACTAGTTTTATTATGGCTGTGGAGTAGTAGCTTAATTACGGATGTGTAGTAGTAGTTTTAGAATAGATGTTTAGTAGTAGTTTCATTATAGATGTGTAGTAGTAGTTTTAGTATGGATGTGGAGTAGTAGTATTATTATGGATGTGGAGCAGTAGTTTTATTATGGATGTGGAGGAGTAGTTTTAGTATGGATGTGTAGTAGTAGTTTTAGAATGGATTTGGAGTAGAAGTTTAAGTCTAGATGTGTAGTAGTAGTTATATTATGGATGTGGAGTAGATGTTTTAGTATGGATATGTAGTAGTAGTTTTAGTATAGATGTGTAGTAGTAGTTTTATTATGGATGTTGTACTGTAGTTTTATTATGGATGTTGAGCAGTAGTTTTATTATGGCTGTGGAGTAGTAGCTTAATTACGGATGTGTAGTAGTAGTTTTAGAATAGATGTTTAGTAGTAGCTTCATTATGGATGTGTAGTAGTAGTTTTAGTATGGATGTGGAGTAGTAGTATTATTATGGATGTGGAGCAGTAGTTTTATTATGGATGTGGAGGAGTAGTTTTAGCAGGGATATGGAGCAATAGTTTTATTATAAATGTGTAGTAGTAGTATTATTATGGATGTGGAGTAGTAGTTTTAGTATGAATGTGTAGTAGTAGTTTTATTATGGATGTGGAGTAGTAGTTTTACTATGGATGTTGTGCTGTAGTTTTATTTTGCTTGTTGAGCACTAGTTTTATTATGGCTGTGGAGTAGTAGCTTAATTACGGATGTGTAGTAGTAGTTTTAGAATAGATGTTTAGTAGTAGTTTCATTATAGATGTGTAGTAGTAGTTTTAGTATGGATGTGGAGTAGTAGTATTATTATGGATGTGGAGCAGTAGTTTTATTATGGATGTGGAGGAGTAGTTTTAGCAGGGATATGGAGCAATAGTTTTATTATAAATGTGTAGTAGTAGTATTATTATGGATGTGGAGTAGTAGTTTTAGTATGAATGTGTAGTAGTAGTTTTATTATGGATATGGAGTAGTAGTTTTACTATGGATGTTGTGCTGTAGTTTTATTTTGAATGTTGAGCAGTAGTTTTATTCTGGATGTGGAGTAGTAGTTTAATTACGGATTTGTCGTAGTAGTTTTAATATGGATGTTGTGCTGTATTTTTATTATGGATGTTGAGTAGTTGTTTTATTATGGATGTGTAGTGGTAATTTTAGTATGGATGTGTAGTAGGAGTTTTATTATGGATATGTAGTAGTAGTTTTAGTATGGATGTGGAGTAGTAGTATTATTATGGATGTGGAGTAGTAGTTTTATTATGGATGTGGATTAGTAGTTTTAGTATGGATGTGTATTAGTAGTTTTATTATGGATGTGAAGTATTAGTTTTATTATTGATGTTGTGCTGTAGTTTTATTATGGATTTTCAGTAGTAGTTTTATTATGTATGTGGAGTAGTAGTTTAATTATGGATGTGGAGTAGTAGTTTTAGTATGAATGTGTAGTAGTAGTTTTATTATGGGTGTGTATTAGTAGTTTTTATGGATGTGTAGTAGTATTAGTAGTTTTATTATGGATTTGTAGTAGTAGTTGTCTTATTATGAATCTGTAGTAGTAGTTTTAAAATGGATGTGTAGCAGTAGTTTTAGTATGGATGCGGAGCAGTAGTTTTATTATTGATATGGAGTATACGTTTTAGTATGGATGTGTAGTGGTAGTGTTTTATGGATGTGGAGGAGTAGTTTTAGTATGGATGTGTAGTAGTAGATTTAATATGGATGTGTAGTAGTAGTTTTATTATGGATGTAGAGCAGTAGTTTTAATATGAGTGTTGAGCAGTAGTTTTAGTATGGATGTGCAGTAGTAGTGCTTTATGGATGTGCAGTAGTAGTTTTGTTATGGATGTGGAGCAGTAGTTTTATTGTGGATGTTGAGCAGTAGTTTTATTATGGATGTTGAATAATAGTTTTATTATGGATGTGCAGTAGTAGTTTTAGTATGGATGTGGGGCATTAGTTTTATTGTGCATGTGGAGCAGTATTTTTATTATGGATGTGCAGTAGTAGTACTAGTATGGATGTGTATTAGTAGTTTTAGTATGGATGTGTAGTAGTAGTTTTATTATGGATGTGGAGTATACGTTTTAGTATGGATTTGGAGTAGTAATTTTAGAATGGATGTGTAGTAGTATTAGTTTCAATATGGATATGTTGTGGTATTTGTAGCATGGATGTGGAGTAGAAGTTTTAGTATGGATGTGTAGTAGTAGTTTTAGAATGGATTTGGAGTAGAAGTTTAAGTCTGGATGTGTAGTAGTAGTTTTATTATGGATGTGGAGTAGATGTTTTAGTATGGATATGTAGTAGTAGTTTTAGTATAGATGTGTAGTAGTAGTTTTATTATGGATGTTGTACTGTAGTTTTATTATGGATGTTGAGCAGTAGTTTTATTATGGCTGTGGAGTAGTAGCTTAATTACGGATGTGTAGTAGTAGTTTTAGAATAGATGTTTAGTAGTAGTTTCATTATGGATGTGTAGTAGTAGTTTTAGTATCGATGTGGAGTAGTAGTATTATTATGGATGTGGAGCAGTAGTTTTATTATGGATGTGGAGGAGTAGTTTTAGCAGGGATATGGAGCAATAGTTTTATTATAAATGTGTAGTAGTAGTATTATTATGGATGTGGAGTAGTAGTTTTAGTATGAATGTGTAGTAGTAGTTTTATTATGGATGTGGAGTAGTAGTTTTACTATGGATGTTGTGCTGTAGTTTTATTTTGCTTTTTGAGCACTAGTTTTATTATGGCTGTGGAGTAGTAGCTTAATTACGGATGTGTAGTTGTAGTTTTAGAATAGATGTTTAGTAGTAGTTTCATTATAGATGTGTAGTAGTAGTTTTAGTATGGATGTGGAGTAGTAGTATTATTATGGATGTGGAGCAGTAGTTTTATTATGGATGTGGAGGAGTAGTTTTAGCAGGGATATGGAGCAATAGTTTTATTATAAATGTGTAGTAGTAGTATTATTATGGATGTGGAGTAGTAGTTTTAGTATGAATGTGTAGTAGTAGTTTTATTATGGATATGGAGTAGTAGTTTTACTATGGATGTTGTGCTGTAGTTTTATTTTGAATGTTGAGCAGTAGTTTTATTCTGGATGTGGAGTAGTAGTTTAATTACGGATGTGTAGTAGTAGTTTTAATATGGATGTTGTGCTGTATTTTTATTATGGATGTTGAGTAGTAGTTTTATTATGGATGTGTAGTGGTAATTTTAGTATGGATGTGTAGTAGTTTTATTATGGATATGTAGTAGTTGTTTTAGTATGGATGTGGAGTAGTAGTATTAATATGGATGTGGAGCAGTAGTTTTATTATGGATGTGGAGTAGTAGTTTTAGTATGGATGTGTGTTGTAGTAGTTTTATTATGGATGTGTAGTATTAGTTTTATTATTGATGTTGTGCTGTAGTTTTATTATGGATTTTCAGCAGTAGTTTTATTACCGATGTGGAGTAGTAGTTTAATTATGGATGTGGAGTAGTAGTTTTAGTATGGATGCGTAGTAGTATTAGCAGTTTTATTATGGATTTGTAGTAGTAGTTGTTTTATTATGAATGTGTAGTAGTAGTTTTATTATGGATGTGTAGTAGTAGTTTTAGTATGGATGTGGAGCAGTAGTTTTATTATGGATGTGGAATAATAGTTTTATTATGGATGTGCAGTAGTAGTTTTAGTATGGATGTGGGGCAGTAGTTTTATTGTGGATGTGGAATAACAGTTTTATTATGGATGCACAGTAGTATTTTTAGTATGGATGTGTAGAAGTAGTTTTATTATGGATGTGTAGTGCTAGTTTTATTATGGATGTGAAGCAGTAGTTTTATTGTGTATGTGCAGTACTAGTTTTATTATGGATGCGGAGCAATAGTTTTATTGTGTATGTGCAGTAGTAGTTTTTTATGGATGTGCAGTAGTAGTTTTAGAATGGATGTGTAGTAGTAGTTTTGTTATGGATGTGTTGTAGTAGTTTTAGTATGGATGTGTAGTAGTAGTTTTATTATGGATGTTGTACTGTAGTTTTATTATGGATGTTGAGCAGTAGTTTTATTATGGCTGTGGAGTAGTAGCTTAATTACGGATGTGGAGTAGTAGTATTATTATGGATGTGGAGCAGTAGTTTTAGTATGGATGTGGAGTAGTAGTATTATTATGGATGTGGAGCAGTAGTTTTGTTATTGATGTGGACGAGTAGTTATAGCAGGGATATCGAGCAATAGTTTTATTATAAATGTGTAGAAGTAGTATTATTATGGATGTGGAGTAGTAGTTTTAGTATGAATGTGTAGTATTAGTATTATTATGGATGTGGAGTAGAAGTTTTACTATGGATGTTGTGCTGTAGTTTTATTTTGGATGTTGAGCAGTAGTTTTATTATGGATGTGGAGTAGTAGTTTAATTACGGATGTGTAGTAGTAGTTTAATTATGTATGTGTAGTAGTAGTTTTAGTATGGATGTGTAGTAGTAGTTTTAATATGGATGTTGTGCTGTATTTTTATTATGGATGTTGTGCTGCAGTTTTATTATGGATTTTGAGTACTAGTTTTATTATGGATGTGTAGTGGTAGTTTTAGTATAAATGTGTAGTAGTAGTTTTATTATGGATATGTAGTAGTAGTTTTAGTATGGATGTGGAGTAGTAGTATTATTATGGATGTGGAGTAGTAGTTTTATTATGGATGTGGATTACTAGTTTTAGTATGGATGTGTAGTAGTAGTTTTATTATGGATGTGTAGTATTAGTTTTATTATTGATGTTGTGCTGTAGTTTTATTATGGATTTTCAGTAGTAGTTTTATTATTGATATGGAGTATACGTTTTAGTATGGATGTGTAGTGGTAGTGTTTTATGGATGTGGAGGAGTAGTTTTAGTATGGATGTGTAGTAGTAGATTTAATATGGATGTGTAGTAGTAGTTTTATTATGGATGTAGAGCAGTAGTTTTAATATGAGTGTTGAGCAGTAGTTTTAGTATGGATGTGCAGTAGTAGTGCTTTATGGATGTGCAGTAGTAGTTTTGTTATGGATGTGGAGCAGTAGTTTTATTATGGATGTGTAGTAGTAGTTTTAGTATGGATGTGGAGTAGTAGTATTATTATGGATGTGGAGCAGTAGTTTTGTTATGGATGTGGACGAGTAGTTTTAGCAGGGATATGGAGCAATAGTTTTATTATAAATGTGTAGTAGTAGTATTATTATGGATGTGGAGTAGTAGTTTTAGTATGAATGTGTAGTAGTAGTATTATTATGGATGTGGAGTAGTAGTTTTACTATGGATGTTGTGCTGTAGTTTTATTATGGATGTTGAGTAGTAGTTTTATTGTGGATGTGTAGTGGTAGTTTTAGTATAAATGTGTAGTAGTAGTTTTATTATGGCTATGTAGTAGTAGTTTTAGTATGGATGTGGAGTAGTAGTATTATTATGGATGTTGAGCAGTAGTTTTATTATGGATGTGGAGTAGTAGTTTTAGTATGGATGTGTAGTAGTAGTTTTATTATGGATGTGTAGTATTAGTTTTATTATTGATGTTGTGCTGTAGTTTTATTATGGATTTTCAGTAGTAGTTTTATTACGGATGTGGAGTAGTAGTTTAATTATGGATGTGGAGTAGTAGTTTTAGTATGGATGTGTAGTAGTAGTTTTATTATGGATGTGTATTAGTAGTTTTTATGGATGTGTAGTAGTATTAGTAGTTTTATTATGGATTTGTAGTATTAGTTGTCTTATTATGAATGTGTAGTAGTAGTTTTAAAATGGATGTGTATTTGTAGTTTTAGTATGGATGTGGAGAAGTAGTTTTATTATTGATGTGGAGTATACGTTTTAGTATGGATGTGTAGTGGTAGTGTTTTATGGATGTGGAGGAGTAGTTTTAGTATTGATGTGTTGATGTAGATTTAATATGGATGTGTAGTAGTAGTTTTATTATGGATGTAGAGCAGTAGTTTTAATGAGTGTTGAGCAGTAGTTTTAGTATGGATGTGCAGTAGTAGTGTTTTATGGATTGTCAGTAGTAGTTTTGTTATGGATGTCGAGCAGTAGTTTTATTGTGGATGTTGAGCAGTAGTTTTATTATGGATGTGGAATAATAATTTTATTATGGTTGTGCAGTAGTAGTTTTAGTATGGATGTGGGGCATTAGTTTTATTGTGTATGTGGAGCAGTATTTTTATTATGGATGTGCAGTAGTAGTACTAGAATGGATGTGTATTAGTAGTTTTAGTATGGATGTGTAGTCGTAGTTTTATTATGGATGTGGAGTATACATTTTAGTATGGATTTGGAGTAGTAATTTTAGAATGGATGTGTAGTAGTATTAGTTTCAATATGGATATGTTGTGGTATTTGTAGCATGGATGTGGAGTAGTAGTTTTAGTATGGATGTGTAGTAGTAGTTTTAGAATGGATTTGGAGTAGAAGTTTAAGTCTAGATGTGTAGTAGTAGTTATATTATGGATGTGGAGTAGATGTTTTAGTATGGATATGTAGTAGTAGTTTTAGTATAGATGTGTAGTAGTAGTTTTATTATGGATGTTGTACTGTAGTTTTATTATGGATGTTGAGCAGTAGTTTTATTATGGCTGTGGAGTAGTAGCTTAATTACGGATGTGTAGTAGTAGTTTTAGAATAGATGTTTAGTAGTAGCTTCATTATGGATGTGTAGTAGTAGTTTTAGTATGGATGTGGAGTAGTAGTATTATTATGGATGTGGAGCAGTAGTTTTATTATGGATGTGGAGGAGTAGTTTTAGCAGGGATATGGAGCAATAGTTTTATTATAAATGTGTAGTAGTAGTATTATTATGGATGTGGAGTAGTAGTTTTAGTATGAATGTGTAGTAGTAGTTTTATTATGGATGTGGAGTAATAGTTTTACTATGGATGTTGTGCTGTAGTTTTATTTTGCTTGTTGAGCACTAGTTTTATTATGGCTGTGGAGTAGTAGCTTAATTACGGATGTGTAGTAGTAGTTTTAGAATAGATGTTTAGTAGTAGTTTCATTATAGATGTGTAGTAGTAGTTTTAGTATGGATGTGGAGTAGTAGTATTATTATGGATGTGGAGCAGTAGTTTTATTATGGATGTGGAGGAGTAGTTTTAGCAGGGATATGGAGCAATAGTTTTATTATAAATGTGTAGTAGTAGTATTATTATGGATGTGGAGTAGTAGTTTTAGTATGAATGTGTAGTAGTAGTTTTATTATGGATATGGAGTAGTAGTTTTACTATGGATGTTGTGCTGTAGTTTTATTTTGAATGTTGAGCAGTAGTTTTATTCTGGATGTGGAGTAGTAGTTTAATTACGGATTTGTCGTAGTAGTTTTAATATGGATGTTGTGCTGTATTTTTATTATGGATGTTGAGTAGTTGTTTTATTATGGATGTGTAGTGGTAATTTTAGTATGGATGTGTAGTAGGAGTTTTATTATGGATATGTAGTAGTAGTTTTAGTATGGATGTGGAGTAGTAGTATTAATATGGATGTGGAGCAGTAGTTTTATTATGGATGTGGTGTAGTAGTTTTAGTATGGATGTGTGTTGTAGTAGTTTTATTATGGATGTGTAGTATTAGTTTTATTATTGATGTTGTGCTGTAGTTTTATTATGGATTTTCAGCAGTAGTTTTATTACCGATGTGGAATAGTAGTTTAATTATGGATATGGAGTAGTAGTTTTAGTATGGATGCGTAGTAGTATTAGCAGTTTTATTATGGATTTGTAGTAGTAGTTGTTTTATTATGAATGTGTAGTAGTAGTTTTATTATGGATGTGTAGTAGTAGTTTTAGTATGGATGTGGAGCAGTAGTTTTATTATGGATGTGGAATAATAGTTTTATTATGGATGTGCAGTAGTAGTTTTAGTATGGATGTGGGGCAGTAGTTTTATTGTGGATGTGGAATAACAGTTTTATTATGGATGCACAGTAGTATTTTTAGTATGGATGTGTAGAAGTAGTTTTATTATGGATGTGTAGTGCTAGTTTTATTATGGATGTGAAGCAGTAGTTTTATTGTGTATGTGCAGTACTAGTTTTATTATGGATGCGGAGCAATGGTTTTATTGTGTATGTGCAGTAGTAGTTTTTTATGGATGTGCAGTAGTAGTTTTAGAATGGATGTGTAGTAGTAGTTTTGTTATGGATGTGTAGTAGTAGTTTTAGTATGGATGTGTAGTAGTAGTTTTATTATGGATGTTGTACTGTAGTTTTATTATGGATGTTGAGCAGTAGTTTTATTATGGCTGTGGAGTAGTAGCTTAATTACGGATGTGTAGTAGTAGTTATAGAATAGATGTTTAGTAGTAGTTTTAGTATGGATGTGGAGTAGTAGTATTATTATGGATGTGGAGCAGTAGTTTTGTTATGGATGTGGAGCGAGTAGTTTTAGCAGGGATATGGAGCAATAGTTTTATTATAAATGTGTAGTAGTAGTATTATTATGGATGTGGAGTAGTAGTTTTAGTATGAATGTGTAGTAGAAGTATTATTATGGATGTGGAGTAGTAGTTTTACTATGGATGTTGTGCTGTAGTTTTATTTTGGATGTTGAGCAGTAGTTTTATTATGGATGTGGAGTAGTAGTTTAATTACGGACGTGTAGTAGTAGTTTAATTATGTATGTGTAGTAGTAGTTTTAGTATGGATGTGTAGTAGTAGTTTTAATATGTATGTTGTGCTGTATTTTTATTATGGATGTTGTGCTGCAGTTTTGTTATGGATTTTGAGTAGTAGTTTTATTATGGATGTGTAGTGGTAGTTTTAGTATAAATGTGTAGTAGTAGTTTTATTATGGATATGTAGTAGTAGTTTTAGTATGGATGTGGAGTAGTAGTATTATTATGGATGTGGAGTAGTAGTTTTATTATGGATGTGGATTACTAGTTTTAGTATGGATGTGTAGTAGTAGTTTTATTATGGATGTGTAGTATTAGTTTTATTATTGATGTTGTGCTGTAGTTTTATTATGGATTTTCAGTAGTAGTTTTATTATTGATATGGAGTATACGTTTTAGTATGGATGTGTAGTGGTAGTGTTTTATGGATGTGGAGGAGTAGTTTTAGTATGGATGTGTAGTAGTAGATTTAATATGGATGTGTAGTAGTAGTTTTATTATGGATGTAGAGCAGTAGTTTTAATATGAGTGTTGAGCAGTAGTTTTAGTATGGATGTGCAGTAGTAGTGCTTTATGGATGTGCAGTAGTAGTTTTGTTATGGATGTGGAGCAGTAGTTTTATTGTGGATGTTGAGCAGTAGTTTTATTATGGATGTGGAATAATAGTTTTATTATGGATGTGCAGTAGTAGTTTTAGTATGGATGTGTAGTAGTAGTTTTAGTATGGATGTGTAGTAGTAGTTTTATTATGGATGTGGAGTACTAGTTTTAGTATGGATGTGTAGTAGTAGTTTTATTATGGATGTGGAGTAGTAGTTTTAGTATGGATGTGTAGTAGTAGTTTTATTATGGATGTGGAGTATACGTTTTAGTATGGATTTGGAGTAGTAATTTTAGAATGGATGTGTAGTAGTATTAGTTTCAATATGGATATGTTGTGGTATTTGTAGCATGGATGTGGAGTAGAAGTTTTAGTATGGATGTGTAGTAGTAGTTTTAGTATGGATTTGGAGTAGAAGTTTAAGTCTGGATGTGTAGTAGTAGTTTTATTATGAATGTGGAGTAGATGTTTTAGTATGGATATGTAGTAGTAGTTTTAGTATAGATGTGTAGTAGTAGTTGTATTATGGATGTTGTACTGTAGTTTTATTATGGATGTTGAGCAGTAGTTGTATTATGGCTGTGGAGTAGTAGCTTAATTACGGATGTGTAGTAGTAGTTTTAGAATAGATGTTTAGTAGTAGTTTCATTATGGATGTGTAGTAGTAGTTTTAGTATGGATGTGGAGTAGTAGTATTATTATGGCTGTGGAGCAGTAGTTTTATTATGGATGTGGAGGAGTAGTTTTAGCAGGGATATGGAGCAATAGTTTTATTATAAATGTGTAGTAGTAGTATTATTATGGATGTGGAGTAGTAGTTTTAGTATGAATGTGTAGTAGTAGTTTTATTATGGATGTGGAGTAGTAGTTTTACTATGGATGGTGTGCTGTAGTTTTATTTTGGATGTTGAGCAGTACTTTTATTATGGATGTGGAGTAGTAGTTTAATTACGGATGTGTAGTAGTAGTTTTAATATGGATGTTGTGCTGTATTTTTATTATGGATGTTGAGTAGTAGTTTTATTATGGATGTGTAGTGGTAATTGTAATATGGGTGTGTAGTAGTAGTTTTATTATGGATATGTAGTAGTAGTTTTAGTATGGATGTGGAGTAGTAGTATTAATATGGATGAGGAGCAGTAGTTTTATTATGGATGTGGAGTAGTAGTTTTATTATGGATGTGGAGTAGTAATTTTAGTATGGATGTGTAGTAGTAGTAGTTTTATTATGGATATGTAGTAGTAGTTTTAATATGGATGTGGAGTAGTAGTATTAATATGGATGAGGAGCAGTAGTTTTATTATGGATGTGGAGTAGTAGTTTTAGTATGGATGTGTGTTGTAGTAGTTTTATTATGGATGTGTAGTATTAGTTTTACTATGGATGTTGTGCTGTAGTTTTATTATGGATGTTCAGCAGTAGTTTTATTACCGATGTGGAGTAGTAGTTTAATTATGGATGTGTAGTAGTAGTTTAAGTATGGATTTAGAGCAGTAGTTTTATTATGGATGTGGAATAATAGTTTTATTATGGATGTGCAGTAGTAGTTTTAGTATGGATGTGGGGCAGTAGTTTTATTGTGGATGTGGAATAATAGTTTTATTATGTCTGCACAGTAGTATTTTTAGTATGGATGTGTAGAAGTAGTTTTATTATGGATGTGTAGTGCTAGTTTTATTATGGATGTGAAGCAGTAGTTTTATTGTGTATGTGCAGTACTAGTTTTATTATGGATGTTGTGCTGTATTTTTATTATGGATGTTGAGTAGTAGTTTTATTATGGATGTGTAGTGGTAATTTTAGTATGGATGTGTAGTAGTAGTAGTTTTATTATGGATATGTAGTAGTAGTTTTAATATGGATGTGGAGTAGTAGTATTAATATGGATGAGGAGCAGTAGTTTTATTATGGATGTGGAGTAGTAGTTTTAGTATGGATGTGTGTTGTAGTAGTTTTATTATGGATGTGTAGTATTAGTTTTATTATTGATGTTGTGCTGTAGTTTTATTATGGATTTTCAGCAGTAGTTTTATTACCGATGTGGAGTAGTAGTTTAATTATGGATGTGTAGTAGTAGTTTAAGTATGGATTTAGAGCAGTAGTTTTATTATGGATGTGGAATAATAGTTTTATTATGGATGTGCAGTAGTAGTTTTAGTATGGATGTGGGGCAGTAGTTTTATTGTGGATGTGGAATAATAGTTTTATTATGTCTGCACAGTAGTATTTTTAGTATGGATGTGTAGAAGTAGTTTTATTATGGATGTGTAGTGCTAGTTTTATTATGGATGTGAAGCAGTAGTTTTATTGTGTATGTGCAGTACTAGTTTTATTATGGATGCGGAGCAGTAGTTTTATTGTGTATGTGCAGTAGTAGTTTTTTATGGATGTGCAGTAGTAGTTTTAGAATGGATGTGTAGTAGTAGTTTTGTTATGGATGTGTAGTAGTAGTTTTAGTATGGATGTGTAGTAGTAGTTTTATTATGGATGTTGTACTGTAGTTTTATTATGGATGTTGAGCAGTAGTTTTATTATGGCTGTGGAGTAGTAGCTTAATTACGGATGTGTAGTAGTAGTTTTAGAATAGATGATTATTAGTAGTTTTATTATGGATGTGTAGTAGTAGTTTTAGTATGGATGTGGAGTAGTAGTATTATTATGGATGTGGAGCAGTAGTTTTATTATGGATGTGGAGGAGTAGTTTTAGCAGGGATATGGAGCAATAGTTTCCTTATAAATGTGTATTAGTAGTATTATTATGGATGTGGAGTAGTAGTTTTAGTATGAATGTGTAGTAGTAGTTTTATTATGGATGTGGAGTAGTAGTTTTACTATGGATGTTGTGCTGTAGTTTTATTTTGGATGTTGAGCAGTACTTTTATTATGGATGTGGAGTAGTAGTTTAATTACGGATGTGTAGTAGTAGTTTAATTACGGATGTGTAGTAGTAGTTTTATTATGGATGTGTAGTAGTAGTTTTAGTATGGATGTGTAGTAGTAGTTTTAATATGGATGTTGTGCTGTATTTTTATTATGGATGTTGTGCTGCAGTTTTATTATGGATGTTGAGTAGAAGTTTTATTATGGATGTGTAGTGGTAGTTTTAGTATAAATGTGTAGTAGTAGTTTTATTATGGATATGTAGTAGTAGTTTTAGTATGGATGTGGAGTAGTAGTATTATTATGGATGTGGAGCAGTAGTTTTATTATGGATGTGGAGTAGTAGTTTTGTATGGATGTGTAGTATTAGTTTTATTATTGATGTTGTGCTGTAGTTTTATTATGGATTTTCAGTAGTAGTTTTATTACGGATGTGGAGTAGTAGTTTAATTATGGATGTGGAGTAGTAGTTTTAGTATGGATGTGTAGTAGTAGTTTTATTATGGATGTGTATTAGTAGTTTTTATGGATGTGTAGTAGTATTAGTAGTTTTATTATGGATTTGTAGTAGTAGTTGTCTTATTATGAATGTGTAGTAGTAGTTTTAAAATGGATGTGTAGTAGTAGTTTTAGTATGGATGTGGAGCAGTAGTTTTATTATTGATGTGGAGTATACGTTTTAGTATGGACGTGTAGTGGTAGTGTTTTATGGATGTGGAGGAGTAGTTTTAGTATGGATGTGTAGTAGTAGATTTAATATGGATGTGTAGTAGTAGTTTTATTATGGATGTAGAGCAGTAGTTTTAATATGAGTGTTGAGCAGTAGTTTTAGTATGGATGTGCAGTAGTAGTGTTTTATGGATGTGCAGTAGTAGTTTTGTTATGGATGTGGAGCAGTAGTTTTATTGTGGATGTTGAGCAGTAGTTTTATTATGGATGTGGAATAATATTTTTATTATGGATGTGCAGTAGTAGTTTTAGTATGGATGTGGGGCATTAGTTTTATTGTGTATGTTGAGCAGTATTTTTATTATGGATGTGCAGTAGTAGTACTAGTATGGATGTGTATTAGTATTTTTAGTATGGATGTGTAGTAGTAGTTTTATTATGGATGAGGAGTATACGGTTTAGTATGGATTTGGAGTAGTAATTTTAGAATGGACGTGTAGTAGTATTAGTTTCAATATGGATATGTTGTGGTATTTGTAGCATGGATGTGGAGTAGACGTTTTAGTATGGATGTGTAGTAGTAGTTTTAGTATGGATTTGGAGTAGAAGTTTAAGTCTGGATGTGTAGTAGTAGTTTTATTATGGATGTGGAGTTGTGGAGTAGATGTTTTAGTATGGATATGTAGGGCCCGATTCCGATCTCGGCCGGTAGGGCTCCGAATCGGATTCGGCTTAACCGGATCCGATTCGGAGCCCTATTTCCCGACCGATCCGTATGCGCGTCCGGGCGGCGGAGTACGATGCGTATTCGCCGACCGACTCGTCCGGGCGTCCCGACCGCTCCGACCGACTCGATCCCGGGTCGAACCGCACCGACCGACTCGCACGGACACGACTCGCACCGCGCAATGGAGACGTTCCCGGCCGGGTAAGTACGATGCGCGCCGAGAACAATCCAACCGAGCCGCGCACTCCGGCTTGAAAGAGCTGTCGGAGCCGTACTTTGGGGGTCCGTGTCAGACCCCCCTGTACGCGTAGCCGCGCGAGTCGCACACAGGGGACCCATGGGTCCCCCTACCTGTGCATGTATGGCGCGAATCGCTTCGCCGCGTACACGCTGTAGGGGGCGCACTTGTCCACATCGCACCCATTGAGTCAATGGGAGCCCGCGTACGCGTTGTACGACAGGCTCCCATTGACTTCAATGGGAGTCCGACCGACTCGAGTCCAATGGCATACGTGCGCATCGTACTCGTTCGGTCGGACTGCACGGGTCCGATTCGGTCGGAAATCTCTCCGGGTCCGGCTCGGTCGGGAGATTTCCGGCCCGAATCGGAATCGGCCCCGTAGTAGTAGTTTTAGTATAGATGCATAGTAGTAGTTTTATTATGGATGTGGAGTAGTAGTTTTAGTATGAATGTGTAGTAGTAGTTTTATTATGGATGTGGAGTAGTAGTTTTACTATGGATGTTGTGCTGTAGTTTTATTTTGGATGTTGAGCAGTAGTTTTATTATGGCTGTGGAGTAGTAGCTTAATTACGGATGTGTAGTAGTAGTTTTAGAATAGATGTTTAGTAGTAGTTTCATTATAGATGTGTAGTAGTAGTTTTAGTATGGATGTGGAGTAGTAGTATTATTATGGATGTGGAGCAGTAGTTTTATTATGGATGTGGAGGAGTAGTTTTAGCAGGGATATGGAGCAATAGTTTTATTATAAATGTGTAGTAGTAGTATTATTATGGATGTGGAGTAGTAGTTTTAGTATGAATGTGTAGTAGTAGTTTTATTATGGATATGGAGTAGTAGTTTTACTATGGATGTTGTGCTGTAGTTTTATTTTGGATGTTGAGCAGTAGTTTTATTCTGGATGTGGAGTAGTAGTTTAATTACGGATGTGTAGTAGTAGTTTTAATATGAATGTTGTGCTGTATTTTTATTATGGATGTTGAGTAGTAGTTTTATTATGGATGTGTAGTGGTAATTTTAGTATGGATGTGTAGTAGTAGTTTTATTATGGATATGTAGTAGTAGTTTTAGTATGGATGTGGAGTAGTAGTATCAATACGGATGTGGAGCAGTAGTTTTATTATGGATGTGGAGTAGTAGTTTTAGTATGGATGTGTGTTGTAGTAGTTTTATTATGGATGTGTAGTATTAGTTTTATTATTGATGTTGTGCTGTAGTTTTATTATGGATTTTCAGCAGTAGTTTTATTACCGATGTGGAGTAGTAGTTTAATTATGGATGTGGAGTAGTAGTTTTAGTATGGATGCGTAGTAGTATTAGCAGTTTTATTATGGATTTGTAGTAGTAGTTGTTTTATTATGAATGTGTAGTAGTAGTTTTATTATGGATGTGTAGTAGTAGTTTTAGTATGGATGTGGAGCAGTAGTTTTATTATGGATGTGGAATAATAGTTTTATTATGGATGTGCAGTAGTAGTTTTAGTATGGATGTGGGGCAGTAGTTTTATTGTGGATGTGGAATAATAGTTTTATTATGGATGCACAGTAGTATTTTTAGTATGGATGTGTAGAAGTAGTTTTATTATGGATGTGTAGTGCTAGTTTTATTATGGATGTGAAGCAGTAGTTTTATTGTGTATGTGCAGTACTAGTTTTATTATGGATGCGGAGCAGTAGTTTTATTGTGTATGTGCAGTAGTAGTTTTTTATGGATGTGCAGTAGTAGTTTTAGAATGGATGTGTAGTAGTAGTTTTGTTATGGATGTGTAGTAGTAGTTTCAGTATGGATGTGAAGTAGTAGTTTTATTATGGATGTTGTACTGTAGTTTTATTATGGATGTTGAGCAGTAGTTTTATTATGGCTGTGGAGTAGTAGTTTTATTATGGATGTGTAGTAGTAGTTTTAGTATGGATGTGGAGTAGTAGTATTATTATGGATGTGGAGTAGTAGTTTTACTATGGATGTTGTGCTATAATTTTATTTTGGATGTTGAGCAGTAGTTTTATTATGGATGTGGAGTAGTAGTTTAATTACGGATGTGTAGTAGTAGTTTAATTATGTATGTGTAGTAGTAGTTTTAGTATGGATGTGTAGTAGTAGTTTTAATATGGATGTTGTGCTGTATTTTTATTATGGATGTTGTGCTGCAGTTTTATTATGGATTTTGAGTAGTAGTTTTATTATGGATGTGTAGTGGTAGTTTTAGTATAAATGTGTAGTAGTAGTTTTATTATGGATATGTAGTAGTAG
The DNA here is from genome assembly GCA_963921515.1 of Calotriton arnoldi. Taxonomy (NCBI): domain Eukaryota; kingdom Metazoa; phylum Chordata; class Amphibia; order Caudata; family Salamandridae; genus Calotriton; species Calotriton arnoldi. The sequence continues at coordinate 404,956 of CAWUFW010012110.1, forward strand.
TTTTAGTATGGATGTGGAGTAGTAGTATTATTATGGATGTGGAGTAGTAGTTTTATTATGGATGTGGATTAGTAGTTTTAGTATGGATGTGTATTGGTAGTTTTATTATGGATGTGAAGTATTAGTTTTATTATTGATGTTGTGCTGTAGTTTTATTATGGATTTTCAGTAGTAGTTTTATTATGGATGTGGAGTAGTAGTTTAATTATGGATGTGGAGTAGTAGTTTTAGTATGAATGTGTAGTAGTAGTTTTATTATGGGTGTGTATTAGTAGTTTTTATGGATGTGTAGTAGTATTAGTAGTTTTATTATGGATTTGTAGTAGTAGTTGTCTTATTATGAATCTGTAGTAGTAGTTTTAAAATGGATGTGTAGCAGTAGTTTTAGTATGGATGCGGAGCAGTAGTTTTATTATTGATATGGAGTATACGTTTTAGTATGGATGTGTAGTGGTAGTGTTTTATGGATGTGGAGGAGTAGTTTTAGTATGGATGTGTAGTAGTAGATTTAATATGGATGTGTAGTAGTAGTTTTATTATGGATGTAGAGCAGTAGTTTTAATATGAGTGTTGAGCAGTAGTTTTAGTATGGATGTGCAGTAGTAGTGCTTTATGGATGTGCAGTAGTAGTTTTGTTATGGATGTGGAGCAGTAGTTTTATTGTGGATGTTGAGCAGTAGTTTTATTATGGATGTTGAATAATAGTTTTATTATGGATGTGCAGTAGTAGTTTTAGTATGGATGTGGGGCATTAGTTTTATTGTGCATGTGGAGCAGTATTTTTATTATGGATGTGCAGTAGTAGTACTAGTATGGATGTGCATTAGTAGTTTTAGTATGGATGTGTAGTAGTAGTTTTATTATGGATGTGGAGTATACGTTTTAGTATGGATTTGGAGTAGTAATTTTAGAATGGATGTGTAGTAGTATTAGTTTCAATATGGATATGTTGTGGTATTTGTAGCATGGATGTGGAGTAGAAGTTTTAGTATGGATGTGTAGTAGTAGTTTTAGTATGGATTTGGAGTAGAAGTTTAAGTCTGGATGTGTAGTAGTAGTTTTATTATGAATGTGGAGTAGATGTTTTAGTATGGCTATGTAGTAGTAGTTTTAGTATAGATGTATAGTAGTAGTTTTATTATGGATGTTGTACTGTAGTTTTATTATGGATGTTGAGCAGTAGTTGTATTATGGCTGTGGAGTAGTAGCTTAATTACGGATGTGTAGTAGTAGTTTTAGAATAGATGTTTAGTAGTAGTTTCATTATGGATGTGTAGTAGTAGTTTTAGTATGGATGTGGAGTAGTAGTATTATTATGGATGTGGAGCAGTAGTTTTATTATGGATGTGGAGGAGTAGTTTTAGCAGGGATATGGAGCAATAGTTTTATTATAAATGTGTAGTAGTAGTATTATTATGGATGTGGAGTAGTAGTTTTTGTATGAATGTGTAGTAGTAGTTTTATTATGGATGTGGAGTAGTAGTTTTACTATGGATGTTGTGCTGTAGTTTTATTTTGGACGTTGAGCAGTAGTTTTATTATGGCTGTCGAGTAGTAGCTTAATTACGGATGTGTAGTAGTAGTTTTAGAATAGATGTTTAGTAGTATTTTCATTATAGATGTGTAGGAGTAGTTTTAGTATGGATGTGGAGTAGTAGTATTATTATGGCTGTGGAGCAGTAGTTTTATTATGGATGTGGAGGAGTAGTTTTAGCAGGGATATGGAGCAATAGTTTTATTATAAATGTGTAGTAGTAGTATTATTATGGATGTGGAGTAGTAGTTTTAGTATGAATGTGTAGTAGTAGTTTTATTATGGATATGGAGTAGTAGTTTTACTATGGATGGTGTGCTGTAGTTTTATTTTGGATGTTGAGCAGTACTTTTATTATGGATGTGGAGTAGTAGTTTAATTACGGATGTGTAGTAGTAGTTTTAATATGGATGTTGTGCTGTATTTTTATTATGGATGTTGAGTAGTAGTTTTATTATGGATGTGTAGTGGTAATTGTAGTATGGGTGTGTAGTAGTAGTTTTAATATGGATATGTAGTAGTAGTTTTAGTATGGATGTGGAGTAGTAGTATTAATATGGATGAGGAGCAGTAGTTTTATTATGGATGTGGAGTAGTAGTTTTAGTATGGATGTGTGTTGTAGTAGTTTTATTATGGATGTGTAGTATTAGTTTTATTATTGATGTTGTGCTGTAGTTTTATTATGGATTTTCAGCAGTAGTTTTATTACCGATGTGGAGTAGTAGTTTAATTATGGATGTGTAGTAGTAGTTTTAGTATGGATGTAGAGCAGTAGTTTTATTATGGATGTGGAATAATAGTTTTATTATGGATGTGCAGTAGTAGTTTTAGTATGGATGTGGGGCAGTAGTTTTATTGTGGATGTGGAATAATAGTTTTATTATGTCTGCACAGTAGTATTTTTAGTATGGATGTGTAGAAGTAGTTTTATTATGGATGTGTAGTGCTAGTTTTATTATGGATGTGAAGCAGTAGTTTTATTGTGTATGTGCAGTACTAGTTTTATTATGGATGCGGAGCAGTAGTTTTATTGTGTATGTGCAGTAGTAGTTTTTTATGGATGTGCAGTAGTAGTTTTAGAATGGATGTGTAGTAGTAGTTTTGTTATGGATGTGTAGTAGTAGTTTTAGTATGGATGTGTAGTAGTAGTTTTATTATGGATGTTGTACTGTAGTTTTATTATGGATGTTGAGCAGTAGTTTTATTATGGCTGTGGAGTAGTAGCTTAATTACGGATGTGTAGTAGTAGTTTTAGAATAGATGATTATTAGTAGTTTTATTATGGATGTGTAGTAGTAGTTTTAGTATGGATGTGGAGTAGTAGTATTATTATGGATGTGGAGCAGTAGTTTTATTATGGATGTGGAGGAGTAGTTTTAGCAGGGATATGGAGCAATAGTTTCATTATAAATGTGTATTAGTAGTATTATTATGGATGTGGAGTAGTAGTTTTAGTATGAATGTGTAGTAGTAGTTTTATTATGGATGTGGAGTAGTAGTTTTACTATGGATGTTGTGCTGTAGTTTTATTTTGGATGTTGAGCAGTACTTTTATTATGGATGTGGAGTAGTAGTTTAATTACGGATGTGTAGTAGTAGTTTAATTACGGATGTGTAGTAGTAGTTTTATTATGGATGTGTAGTAGTAGTTTTAGTATGGATGTGTAGTAGTAGTTTTAATATGGATGTTGTGCTGTATTTTTATTATGGATGTTGTGCTGCAGTTTTATTATGGATGTTGAGTAGAAGTTTTATTATGGATGTGTAGTGGTAGTTTTAGTATAAATGTGTAGTAGTAGTTTTATTATGGATATGTAGTAGTAGTTTTAGTATGGATGTGGAGTAGTAGTATTATTATGGATGTGGAGCAGTAGTTTTATTATGGATGTGGAGTAGTAGTTTTGTATGGATGTGTAGTATTAGTTTTATTATTGATGTTGTGCTGTAGTTTTATTATGGATTTTCAGTAGTAGTTTTATTATGGATGTGGAGTAGTAGTTTAATTATGGATGTGGAGTAGTAGTTTTAGTATGGATGTGTAGTAGTAGTTTTATTATGGATGTGTATTAGTAGTTTTTATGGATGTGTAGTAGTATTAGTAGTTTTATTATGGATTTGTAGTAGTAGTTGTCTTATTATGAATGTGTAGTAGTAGTTTTAAAATGGATGTGTAGTAGTAGTTTTAGTATGGATGTGGAGCAGTAGTTTTATTATTGATGTGGAGTATACGTTTTAGTATGGACGTGTAGTGGTAGTGTTTTATGGATGTGGAGGAGTAGTTTTAGTATGGATGTGTAGTAGTAGATTTAATATGGATGTGTAGTAGTAGTTTTATTATGGATGTAGAGCAGTAGTTTTAATATGAGTGTTGAGCAGTAGTTTTAGTATGGATGTGCAGTAGTAGTGTTTTATGGATGTGCAGTAGTAGTTTTGTTATGGATGTGGAGCAGTAGTTTTATTGTGGATGTTGAGCAGTAGTTTTATTATGGATGTGGAATAATATTTTTATTATGGATGGGCAGTAGTAGTTTTAGTATGGATGTGGGGCATTAGTTTTATTGTGTATGTTGAGCAGTATTTTTATTATGGATGTGCAGTAGTAGTACTAGTATGGATGTGTATTAGTAGTTTTAGTATGGATGTGTAGTAGTAGTTTTATTATGGATGTGGAGTATACGGTTTAGTATGGATTTGGAGTAGTAATTTTAGGATGGACGTGTAGTAGTATTAGTTTCAATATGGATATGTTGTGGTATTTGTAGCATGGATGTGGAGTAGACGTTTTAGTATGGATGTGTAGTAGTAGTTTTAGTATGGATTTGGAGTAGAAGTTTAAGTCTGGATGTGTAGTAGTAGTTTTATTATGGATGTGGAGTTGTGGAGTAGATGTTTTAGTATGGATATGTAGGGCCCGATTCCGATCTCGGCCGGTAGGGCTCGAATCGGATTCGGCTTAACCGGATCCGATTCGGAGCCCTATTTCCCGACCGATCCGTACGCGCGTCCGGGCGAGCGAGTACGATGCATATTCGCCGACCGACTCGTCCGGGCGTCCCGACCGCTCCGACCGACTCGATCCCGGGTCGAACCGCACCGACCGACTCGCACGGACACGACTCGCACCGCGCAATGGAGACGTTCCCCGGCCGGGTAAGTACGATGCGCGCCGAGAACAATCCAACCGAGCCGCGCACTCCGGCTTGAAAGAGCTGTCGGAGCCGTACTTTGGGGGTCCGTGTCAGACCCCCTGTACGCGTAGCCACGCGAGTCGCACACAGGGGACCCATGGGTCCCCCTACCTGTGCATGTATGGCGCGAATCGCTTCGCGCGTACACGCTGTAGGGGCGCACTTGTCCACATCACACCCATTGAGACAATGGGAGCCCGCGTACGCGTTGTACGACAGGCTCCCATTGACTTCAATGGGAGTCCGACCGACTCGAGTCCAATGGCATACGTGCGCATCGTACTCGTTCGGTCGGACTGCACGGGTCCGATTCGGTCGGAAATCTCTCCGGGTCCGGCTCGGTCGGGGAGATTTCCGGCCCGAATCGGAATCGGCCCCGTAGTAGTAGTTTTAGTATAGATGCATAGTAGTAGTTTTATTATGGATGTGGAGTAGTAGTTTTAGTATGAATGTGTAGTAGTAGTTTTATTATGGATGTGGAGTAGTAGTTTTACTATGGATGTTGTGCTGTAGTTTTATTTTGGATGTTGAGCAGTAGTTTTATTATGGCTGTGGAGTAGTAGCTTAATTACGGATGTGTAGTAGTAGTTTTAGAATAGATGTTTAGTAGTAGTTTCATTATAGATGTGTAGTAGTAGTTTTAGTATGGATGTGGAGTAGTAGTATTATTATGGATGTGGAGCAGTAGTTTTATTATGGATGTGGAGGAGTAGTTTTAGCAGGGATATGGAGCAATAGTTTTATTATAAATGTGTAGTAGTAGTATTATTATGGATGTGGAGTAGTAGTTTTAGTATGAATGTGTAGTAGTAGTTTTATTATGGATATGGAGTAGTAGTTTTACTATGGATGTTGTGCTGTAGTTTTATTTTGGATGTTGAGCAGTAGTTTTATTCTGGATGTGGAGTAGTAGTTTAATTACGGATGTGTAGTAGTAGTTTTAATATGAAGGTTGTGCTGTATTTTTATTATGGATGTTGAGTAGTAGTTTTATTATGGATGTGTAGTGGTAATTTTAGTATGGATGTGTAGTAGTAGTTTTATTATGGATATGTAGTAGTAGTTTTAGTATGGATGTGGAGTAGTAGTATCAATACGGATGTGGAGCAGTAGTTTTATTATGGATGTGGAGTAGTAGTTTTAGTATGGATGTGTGTTGTAGTAGTTTTATTATGGATGTGTAGTATTAGTTTTATTATTGATGTTGTGCTGTAGTTTTATTATGGATTTTCAGCAGTAGTTTTATTACCGATGTGGAGTAGTAGTTTAATTATGGATGTGGAGTAGTAGTTTTAGTATGGATGCGTAGTAGTATTAGCAGTTTTATTATGGATTTGTAGTAGTAGTTGTTTTATTATGAATGTGTAGTAGTAGTTTTATTATGGATGTGTAGTAGTAGTTTTAGTATGGATGTGGAGCAGTAGTTTTATTATGGATGTGGAATAATAGTTTTATTATGGATGTGCAGTAGTAGTTTTAGTATGGATGTGGGGCAGTAGTTTTATTGTGGATGTGGAATAATAGTTTTATTATGGATGCACAGTAGTATTTTTAGTATGGATGTGTAGAAGTAGTTTTATTATGGATGTGTAGTGCTAGTTTTATTATGGATGTGAAGCAGTAGTTTTATTGTGTATGTGCAGTACTAGTTTTATTATGGATGCGGAGCAGTGGTTTTATTGTGTATGTGCAGTAGTAGTTTTTTATGGATGTGCAGTAGTAGTTTTAGAATGGATGTGTAGTAGTAGTTTTGTTATGGATGTGTAGTAGTAGTTTCAGTATGGATGTGAAGTAGTAGTTTTATTATGGATGTTGTACTGTAGTTTTATTATGGATGTTGAGCAGTAGTTTTATTATGGCTGTGGAGTAGTAGTTTTATTATGGATGTGTAGTAGTAGTTTTAGTATGGATGTGGAGTAGTAGTATTATTATGGATGTGGAGTAGTAGTTTTACTATGGATGTTGTGCTATAATTTTATTTTGGATGTTGAGCAGTAGTTTTATTATGGATGTGGAGTAGTAGTTTAATTACGGATGTGTAGTAGTAGTTTAATTATGTATGTGTAGTAGTAGTTTTAGTATGGATGTGTAGTAGTAGTTTTAATATGGATGTTGTGCTGTATTTTTATTATGGATGTTGTGCTGCAGTTTTATTATGGATTTTGAGTAGTAGTTTTATTATGGATGTGTAGTGGTAGTTTTAGTATAAATGTGTAGTAGTAGTTTTATTATGGATATGTAGTAGTAGTTTTAGTATGGATGTGGAGTAGTAGTATTATTATGGATGTGGAGTAGTAGTTTTATTATGGATGTGGATTAGTAGTTTTAGTATGGATGTGTATTAGTAGTTTTATTATGGATGTGAAGTATTAGTTTTATTATTGATGTTGTGCTGTAGTTTTATTATGGATTTTCAGTAGTAGTTTTATTATGGATGTGGAGTAGGAGTTTAATTATGGATGTGGAGTAGTAGTTTTAGTATGAATGTGTAGTAGTAGTTTTATTATGGGTGTGTATTAGTAGTTTTTATGGATGTGTAGTAGTATTAGTAGTTTTATTATGGATTTGTAGTAGTAGTTGTCTTATTATGAATCTGTAGTAGTAGTTTTAAAATGGATGTGTAGCAGTAGTTTTAGTATGGATGCGGAGCAGTAGTTTTATTATTGATATGGAGTATACGTTTTAGTATGGATGTGTAGTGGTAGTGTTTTATGGATGTGGAGGAGTAGTTTTAGTATGGATGTGTAGTAGTAGATTTAATATGGATGTGTAGTAGTAGTTTTATTATGGATGTAGAGCAGTAGTTTTAATATGAGTGTTGAGCAGTAGTTTTAGTATGGATGTGCAGTAGTAGTGCTTTATGGATGTGCAGTAGTAGTTTTGTTATGGATGTGGAGCAGTAGTTTTATTGTGGATGTTGAGCAGTAGTTTTATTATGGATGTTGAATAATAGTTTTATTATGGATGTGCAGTAGTAGTTTTAGTATGGATGTGGGGCATTAGTTTTATTGTGCATGTGGAGCAGTATTTTTATTATGGATGTGCAGTAGTAGTACTAGTATGGATGTGTATTAGTAGTTTTAGTATGGATGTGTAGTAGTAGTTTTATTATGGATGTGGAGTATACGTTTTAGTATGGATTTGGAGTAGTAATTTTAGAATGGATGTGTAGTAGTATTAGTTTCAATATGGATATGTTGTGGTATTTGTAGCATGGATGTGGAGTAGAAGTTTTAGTATGGATGTGTAGTAGTAGTTTTAGTATGGATTTGGAGTAGAAGTTTAAGTCTGGATGTGTAGTAGTAGTTTTATTATGAATGTGGAGTAGATGTTTTAGTATGGCTATGTAGTAGTAGTTTTAGTATAGATGTATAGTAGTAGTTTTATTATGGATGTTGTACTGTAGTTTTATTATGGATGTTGAGCAGTAGTTGTATTATGGCTGTGGAGTAGTAGCTTAATTACGGATGTGTAGTAGTAGTTTTAGAATAGATGTGGAGTAGTAGTATTATTATGGATGTGGAGCAGTAGTTTTATTATGGATGTGGAGGAGTAGTTTTAGCAGGGATATGGAGCAATAGTTTTATTATAAATGTGTAGTAGTAGTATTATTATGGATGTGGAGTAGTAGTTTTTGTATGAATGTGTAGTAGTAGTTTTATTATGGATGTGGAGTAGTAGTTTTACTATGGATGTTGTGCTGTAGTTTTATTTTGGACGTTGAGCAGTAGTTTTATTATGGCTGTCGAGTAGTAGCTTAATTACGGATGTGTAGTAGTAGTTTTAGAATAGATGTTTAGTAGTATTTTCATTATAGATGTGTAGGAGTAGTTTTAGTATGGATGTGGAGTAGTAGTATTATTATGGCTGTGGAGCAGTAGTTTTATTATGGATGTGGAGGAGTAGTTTTAGCAGGGATATGGAGCAATAGTTTTATTATAAATGTGTAGTAGTAGTATTATTATGGATGTGGAGTAGTAGTTTTAGTATGAATGTGTAGTAGTAGTTTTATTATGGATATGGAGTAGTAGTTTTACTATGGATGGTGTGCTGTAGTTTTATTTTGGATGTTGAGCAGTACTTTTATTATGGATGTGGAGTAGTAGTTTAATTACGGATGTGTAGTAGTAGTTTTAATATGGATGTTGTGCTGTATTTTTATTATGGATGTTGAGTAGTAGTTTTATTATGGATGTGTAGTGGTAATTGTAGTATGGGTGTGTAGTAGTAGTTTTAATATGGATATGTAGTAGTAGTTTTAGTATGGATGTGGAGTAGTAGTATTAATATGGATGAGGAGCAGTAGTTTTATTATGGATGTGGAGTAGTAGTTTTAGTATGGATGTGTGTTGTAGTAGTTTTATTATGGATGTGTAGTATTAGTTTTATTATTGATGTTGTGCTGTAGTTTTATTATGGATTTTCAGCAGTAGTTTTATTACCGATGTGGAGTAGTAGTTTAATTATGGATGTGTAGTAGTAGTTTTAGTATGGATGTAGAGCAGTAGTTTTATTATGGATGTGGAATAATAGTTTTATTATGGATGTGCAGCAGTAGTTTTAGTATGGATGTGGGGCAGTAGTTTTATTGTGGATGTGGAATAATAGTTTTATTATGTCTGCACAGTAGTATTTTTAGTATGGATGTGTAGAAGTAGTTTTATTATGGATGTGTAGTGCTAGTTTTATTATGGATGTGAAGCAGTAGTTTTATTGTGTATGTGCAGTACTAGTTTTATTATGGATGCGGAGCAGTAGTTTTATTGTGTATGTGCAGTAGTAGTTTTTTATGGATGTGCAGTAGTAGTTTTAGAATGGATGTGTAGTAGTAGTTTTGTTATGGATGTGTAGTAGTAGTTTTAGTATGGATGTGTAGTAGTAGTTTTATTATGGATGTTGTACTGTAGTTTTATTATGGATGTTGAGCAGTAGTTTTATTATGGCTGTGGAGTAGTAGCTTAATTACGGATGTGTAGTAGTAGTTTTAGAATAGATGATTATTAGTAGTTTTATTATGGATGTGTAGTAGTAGTTTTAGTATGGATGTGGAGTAGTAGTATTATTATGGATGTGGAGCAGTAGTTTTATTATGGATGTGGAGGAGTAGTTTTAGCAGGGATATGGAGCAATAGTTTCATTATAAATGTGTATTAGTAGTATTATTATGGATGTGGAGTAGTAGTTTTAGTATGAATGTGTAGTAGTAGTTTTATTATGGATGTGGAGTAGTAGTTTTACTATGGATGTTGTGCTGTAGTTTTATTTTGGATGTTGAGCAGTACTTTTATTATGGATGTGGAGTAGTAGTTTAATTACGGATGTGTAGTAGTAGTTTAATTACGGATGTGTAGTAGTAGTTTTATTATGGATGTGTAGTAGTAGTTTTAGTATGGATGTGTAGTAGTAGTTTTAATATGGATGTTGTGCTGTATTTTTATTATGGATGTTGTGCTGCAGTTTTATTATGGATGTTGAGTAGAAGTTTTATTATGGATGTGTAGTGGTAGTTTTAGTATAAATGTGTAGTAGTAGTTTTATTATGGATATGTAGTAGTAGTTTTAGTATGGATGTGGAGTAGTAGTATTATTATGGATGTGGAGCAGTAGTTTTATTATGGATGTGGAGTAGTAGTTTTGTATGGATGTGTAGTATTAGTTTTATTATTGATGTTGTGCTGTAGTTTTATTATGGATTTTCAGTAGTAGTTTTATTATGGATGTGGAGTAGTAGTTTAATTATGGATGTGGAGTAGTAGTTTTAGTATGGATGTGTAGTAGTAGTTTTATTATGGATGTGTATTAGTAGTTTTTATGGATGTGTAGTAGTATTAGTAGTTTTATTATGGATTTGTAGTAGTAGTTGTCTTATTATGAATGTGTAGTAGTAGTTTTAAAATGGATGTGTAGTAGTAGTTTTAGTATGGATGTGGAGCAGTAGTTTTATTATTGATGTGGAGTATACGTTTTAGTATGGACGTGTAGTGGTAGTGTTTTATGGATGTGGAGGAGTAGTTTTAGTATGGATGTGTAGTAGTAGATTTAATATGGATGTGTAGTAGTAGTTTTATTATGGATGTAGAGCAGTAGTTTTAATATGAGTGTTGAGCAGTAGTTTTAGTATGGATGTGCAGTAGTAGTGTTTTATGGATGTGCAGTAGTAGTTTTGTTATGGATGTGGAGCAGTAGTTTTATTGTGGATGTTGAGCAGTAGTTTTATTATGGATGTGGAATAATATTTTTATTATGGATGTGCAGTAGTAGTTTTAGTATGGATGTGGGGCATTAGTTTTATTGTGTATGTTGAGCAGTATTTTTATTATGGATGTGCAGTAGTAGTACTAGTATGGATGTGTATTAGTAGTTTTAGTATGGATGTGTAGTAGTAGTTTTATTATGGATGTGGAGTATACGGTTTAGTATGGATTTGGAGTAGTAATTTTAGGATGGACGTGTAGTAGTATTAGTTTCAATATGGATATGTTGTGGTATTTGTAGCATGGATGTGGAGTAGACGTTTTAGTATGGATGTGTAGTAGTAGTTTTAGTATGGATTTGGAGTAGAAGTTTAAGTCTGGATGTGTAGTAGTAGTTTTATTATGGATGTGGAGTTGTGGAGTAGATGTTTTAGTATGGATATGTAGGGCCCGATTCCGATCTCGGCCGGTAGGGCTCGAATCGGATTCGGCTTAACCGGATCCGATTCGGAGCCCTATTTCCCGACCGATCCGTACGCGCGTCCGGGGCGGCGAGTACGATGCATATTCGCCGACCGACTCGTCCGGGCGTCCCGACCGCTCCGACCGACTCGATCCCGGGTCGAACCGCACCGACCGACTTCGCACGGACCACGACTCGCACCGCGCAATGGAGACGTTCCCCGGCCGGGTAAGTACGATGCGCGCCGAGAACAATCCAACCGAGCCGCGCACTCCGGCTTGAAAGAGCTGTCGGAGCCGTACTTTGGGGGTCCGTGTCAGACCCCCCTGTACGCGTAGCCGCGCGAGTCGCACACAGGGGGGACCCATGGGTCCCCCCTACCTGTGCATGTATGGCGCGAATCGCTTCGCCGCGTACACGCTGTAGGGGGCGCACTTGTCCACATCACACCCATTGAGACAATGGGAGCCCGCGTACGCGTTGTACGACAGGCTCCCATTGACTTCAATGGGAGTCCGACCGACTCGAGTCCAATGGCATACATGCGCATCGTACTCGTTCGGTCGGACTGCACGGGTCCGATTCGGTCAGAAATCTCTCCGGGTCCGGCTCGGTCGGGGAGATTTCCGGCCCGAATCGGAATCGGCCCCGTAGTAGTAGTTTTAGTATAGATGCATAGTAGTAGTTTTATTATGGATGTGGAGTAGTAGTTTTAGTATGAATGTGTAGTAGCAGTTTTATTATGGATGTGGAGTAGTAGTTTTACTATGGATGTTGTGCTGTAGTTTTATTTTGGATGTTGAGCAGTAGTTTTATTATGGCTGTGGAGTAGTAGCTTAATTACGGATGTGTAGTAGTAGTTTTAGAATAGATGTTTAGTAGTAGTTTCATTATAGATGTGTAGTAGTAGTTTTAGTATGGATGTGGAGTAGTAGTATTATTATGGATGTGGAGCAGTAGTTTTATTATGGATGTGGAGGAGTAGTTTTAGCAGGGATATGGAGCAATAGTTTTATTATAAATGTGTAGTAGTAGTATTATTATGGATGTGGAGTAGTAGTTTTAGTATGAATGTGTAGTAGTAGTTTTATTATGGATATGGAGTAGTAGTTTTACTATGGATGTTGTGCTGTAGTTTTATTTTGGATGTGGAGTAGTAGTTTAATTACGGATGTGTAGTAGTAGTTTTAATATGAATGTTGTGCTGTATTTTTATTATGGATGTTGAGTAGTAGTTTTATTATGGATGTGTAGTGGTAATTTTAGTATGGATGTGTAGTAGTAGTTTTATTATGGATATGTAGTAGTAGTTTTAGTATGGATGTGGAGTAGTAGTATCAATACGGATGTGGAGCAGTAGTTTTATTATGGATGTGGAGTAGTAGTTTTAGTATGGATGTGTGTTGTAGTAGTTTTATTATGGATGTGTAGTATTAGTTTTATTATTGATGTTGTGCTGTAGTTTTATTATGGATTTTCAGCAGTAGTTTTATTACCGATGTGGAGTAGTAGTTTAATTATGGATGTGGAGTAGTAGTTTTAGTATGGATGCGTAGTAGTATTAGCAGTTTTATTATGGATTTGTAGTAGTAGTTGTTTTATTATGAATGTGTAGTAGTAGTTTTATTATGGATGTGTAGTAGTAGTTTTAGTATGGATGTGGAGCAGTAGTTTTATTATGGATGTGGAATAATAGTTTTATTATGGATGTGCAGTAGTAGTTTTAGTATGGATGTGGGGCAGTAGTTTTATTGTGGATGTGGAATAATAGTTTTATTATGGATGCACAGTAGTATTTTTAGTATGGATGTGTAGAAGTAGTTTTATTATGGATGTGTAGTGCTAGTTTTATTATGGATGTGAAGCAGTAGTTTTATTGTGTATGTGCAGTACTAGTTTTATTATGGATGCGGAGCAGTAGTTTTATTGTGTATGTGCAGTAGTAGTTTTTTATGGATGTGCAGTAGTAGTTTTAGAATGGATGTGTAGTAGTAGTTTTGTTATGGATGTGTAGTAGTAGTTTCAGTATGGATGTGAAGTAGTAGTTTTATTATGGATGTTGAACTGTAGTTTTATTATGGATGTTGAGCAGTAGTTTTATTATGGCTGTGGAGTAGTAGTTTTATTATGGATGTGTAGTAGTAGTTTTAGTATGGATGTGGAGTAGTAGTATTATTATGGATGTGGAGTAGTAGTTTTACTATGGATGTTGTGCTATAATTTTATTTTGGATGTTGAGCAGTAGTTTTATTATGGATGTGGAGTAGTAGTTTAATTACGGATGTGTAGTAGTAGTTTAATTATGTATGTGTAGTAGTAGTTTTAGTATGGATGTGTAGTAGTAGTTTTAATATGGATGTTGTGCTGTATTTTTATTATGGATGTTGTGCTGCAGTTTTATTATGGATTTTGAGTAGTAGTTTTATTATGGATGTGTAGTATTAGTTTTAGTATAAATGTGTAGTAGTAGTTTTATTATGGATATGTAGTAGTAGTTTTAGTATGGATGTGGAGTAGTAGTATTATTATGGATGTGGAGTAGTAGTTTTATTATGGATGTGGATTAGTAGTTTTAGTATGGATGTGTATTAGTAGTTTTATTATGGATGTGAAGTATTAGTTTTATTATTGATGTTGTGCTGTAGTTTTATTATGGATTTTCAGTAGTAGTTTTATTATGGATGTGGAGTAGTAGTTTAATTATGGATGTGGAGTAGTAGTTTTAGTATGAATGTGTAGTAGTAGTTTTATTATGGATGTGTATTAGTAGTTTTTATGGATGTGTAGTAGTATTAGTAGTTTTATTATGGATTTGTAGTAGTAGTTGTCTTATTATGAATGTGTAGTAGTAGTTTTAAAATGGATGTGTAGTAGTAGTTTTAGTATGGATGTGGAGCAGTAGTTTTATTATTGATGTGGAGTATACGTTTTAGTATGGACGTGTAGTGGTAGTGTTTTATGGATGTGGAGGAGTAGTTTTAGTATGGATGTGTAGTAGTAGATTTAATATGGATGTGTAGTAGTAGTTTTATTATGGATGTAGAGCAGTAGTTTTAATATGAGTGTTGAGCAGTAGTTTTAGTATGGATGTGCAGTAGTAGTGTTTTATGGATGTGCAGTAGTAGTTTTGTTATGGATGTGGAGCAGTAGTTTTATTGTGGATGTTGAGCAGTAGTTTTATTATGGATGTGGAATAATATTTTTATTATGGATGTGCAGTAGTAGTTTTAGTATGGATGTGGGGCATTAGTTTTATTGTGTATGTTGAGCAGTATTTTTATTATGGATGTGCAGTAGTAGTACTAGTATGGATGTGTATTAGTAGTTTTAGTATGGATGTGTAGTAGTAGTTTTATTATGGATGTGGAGTATACGGTTTAGTATGGATTTGGAGTAGTAATTTTAGGATGGACGTGTAGTAGTATTAGTTTCAATATGGATATGTTGTGGTATTTGTAGCATGGATGTGGAGTAGACGTTTTAGTATGGATGTGTAGTAGTAGTTTTAGTATGGATTTGGAGTAGAAGTTTAAGTCTGGATGTGTAGTAGTAGTTTTATTATGGATGTGGAGTTGTGGAGTAGATGTTTTAGTATGGATATGTAGGGCCCGATTCCGATCTCGGCCGGTAGGGCTCCGAATCGGATTCGGCTTAACCGGATCCGATTCGGAGCCCTATTTCCCGACCGATCCGTACGCGCGTCCGGGCGAGCGAGTACGATGCATATTCGCCGACCGACTCGTCCGGGCGTCCCGACCGCTCCGACCGACTCGATCCCGGGTCGAACCGCACCGACCGACTCGCACGGACACGACTCGCACCGCGCAATGGAGACGTTCCCCGGCCGGGTAATTACGATGCGCGCCGAGAACAATCCAACCGAGCCGCGCACTCTGGCTTGAAAGAGCTGTCGGAGCCGTACTTTGGGGGTCCGTGTCAGACCCCCCTGTACGCGTAGCCGCGCGAGTCGCACACAGGGGGGACCCATGGGTCCCCCCTACCTGTGCATGTATGGCGCGAATCGCTTCGCCGCGTACACGCTGTAGGGGGCGCACTTGTCCACATCACACCCATTGAGACAATGGGAGCCCACGTACGCGTTGTACGACAGGCTCCCATTGACTTCAATGGGAGTCCGACCGACTCGAGTCCAATGGCATACGTGCGCATCGTACTCGTTCGGTCGGACTGCACGGGTCCGATTCGGTCAGAAATCTCTCCGGGTCCGGCTCGGTCGGGAGATTTCCGGCCCGAATCGGAATCGGCCCCGTAGTAGTAGTTTTAGTATAGATGCATAGTAGTAGTTTTATTATGGATGTGGAGTAGTAGTTTTAGTATGAATGTGTAGTAGTAGTTTTATTATGGATGTGGAGTAGTAGTTTTACTATGGATGTTGTGCTGTAGTTTTATTTTGGATGTTGAGCAGTAGTTTTATTATGGCTGTGGAGTAGTAGCTTAATTACGGATGTGTAGTAGTAGTTTTAGAATAGATGTTTAGTAGTAGTTTCATTATAGATGTGTAGTAGTAGTTTTAGTATGGATGTGGAGTAGTAGTATTATTATGGATGTGGAGCAGTAGTTTTATTATGGATGTGGAGGAGTAGTTTTAGCAGGGATATGGAGCAATAGTTTTATTATAAATGTGTAGTAGTAGTATTATTATGGATGTGGAGTAGTAGTTTTAGTATGAATGTGTAGTAGTAGTTTTATTATGGATATGGAGTAGTAGTTTTACTATGGATGTTGTGCTGTAGTTTTATTTTGGATGTGGAGTAGTAGTTTAATTACGGATGTGTAGTAGTAGTTTTAATATGAATGTTGTGCTGTATTTTTATTATGGATGTTGAGTAGTAGTTTTATTATGGATGTGTAGTGGTAATTTTAGTATGGATGTGTAGTAGTAGTTTTATTATGGATATGTAGTAGTAGTTTTAGTATGGATGTGGAGTAGTAGTATCAATACGGATGTGGAGCAGTAGTTTTATTATGGATGTGGAGTAGTAGTTTTAGTATGGATGTGTGTTGTAGTAGTTTTATTATGGATGTGTAGTATTAGTTTTATTATTGATGTTGTGCTGTAGTTTTATTATGGATTTTCAGCAGTAGTTTTATTACCGATGTGGAGTAGTAGTTTAATTATGGATGTGGAGTAGTAGTTTTAGTATGGATGCGTAGTAGTATTAGCAGTTTTATTATGGATTTGTAGTAGTAGTTGTTTTATTATGAATGTGTAGTAGTAGTTTTATTATGGATGTGTAGTAGTAGTTTTAGTATGGATGTGGAGCAGTAGTTTTATTATGGATGTGGAATAATAGTTTTATTATGGATGTGCAGTAGTAGTTTTAGTATGGATGTGGGGCAGTAGTTTTATTGTGGATGTGGAATAATAGTTTTATTATGGATGCACAGTAGTATTTTTAGTATGGATGTGTAGAAGTAGTTTTATTATGGATGTGTAGTGCTAGTTTTATTATGGATGTGAAGCAGTAGTTTTATTGTGTATGTGCAGTACTAGTTTTATTATGGATGCGGAGCAGTAGTTTTATTGTGTATGTGCAGTAGTAGTTTTTTTATGGATGTGCAGTAGTAGTTTTAGAATGGATGTGTAGTAGTAGTTTTGTTATGGATGTGTAGTAGTAGTTTCAGTATGGATGTGAAGTAGTAGTTTTATTATGGATGTTGTACTGTAGTTTTATTATGGATGTTGAGCAGTAGTTTTATTATGGCTGTGGAGTAGTAGTTTTATTATGGATGTGTAGTAGTAGTTTTAGTATGGATGTGGAGTAGTAGTATTATTATGGATGTGGAGTAGTAGTTTTACTATGGATGTTGTGCTATAATTTTATTTTGGATGTTGAGCAGTAGTTTTATTATGGATGTGGAGTAGTAGTTTAATTACGGATGTGTAGTAGTAGTTTAATTATGTATGTGTAGTAGTAGTTTTAGTATGGATGTGTAGTAGTAGTTTTAATATGGATGTTGTGCTGTATTTTTATTATGGATGTTGTGCTGCAGTTTTATTATGGATTTTGAGTAGTAGTTTTATTATGGATGTGTAGTATTAGTTTTAGTATAAATGTGTAGTAGTAGTTTTATTATGGATATGTAGTAGTAGTTTTAGTATGGATGTGGAGTAGTAGTATTATTATGGATGTGGAGTAGTAGTTTTATTATGGATGTGGATTAGTAGTTTTAGTATGGATGTGTATTAGTAGTTTTATTATGGATGTGAAGTATTAGTTTTATTATTGATGTTGTGCTGTAGTTTTATTATGGATTTTCAGTAGTAGTTTTATTATGGATGTGGAGTAGTAGTTTAATTATGGATGTGGAGTAGTAGTTTTAGTATGAATGTGTAGTAGTAGTTTTATTATGGGTGTGTATTAGTAGTTTTTATGGATGTGTAGTAGTATTAGTAGTTTTATTATGGATTTGTAGTAGTAGTTGTCTTATTATGAATGTGTAGTAGTAGTTTTAAAATGGATGTGTAGTAGTAGTTTTAGTATGGATGCGGAGCAGTAGTTTTATTATTGATATGGAGTATACGTTTTAGTATGGATGTGTAGTGGTAGTGTTTTATGGATGTGGAGGAGTAGTTTTAGTATGGATGTGTAGTAGTAGATTTAATATGGATGTGTAGTAGTAGTTTTATTATGGATGTAGAGCAGTAGTTTTAATATGAGTGTTGAGCAGTAGTTTTAGTATGGATGTGCAGTAGTAGTGCTTTATGGATGTGCAGTAGTAGTTTTGTTATGGATGTGGAGCAGTAGTTTTATTGTGGATGTTGAGCAGTAGTTTTATTATGGATGTTGAATAATAGTTTTATTATGGATGTGCAGTAGTAGTTTTAGTATGGATGTGGGGCATTAGTTTTATTGTGCATGTGGAGCAGTATTTTTATTATGGATGTGCAGTAGTAGTACTAGTATGGATGTGTATTAGTAGTTTTAGTATGGATGTGTAGTAGTAGTTTTATTATGGATGTGGAGTATACGTTTTAGTATGGATTTGGAGTAGTAATTTTAGAATGGATGTGTAGTAGTATTAGTTTCAATATGGATATGTTGTGGTATTTGTAGCATGGATGTGGAGTAGAAGTTTTAGTATGGATGTGTAGTAGTAGTTTTAGTATGGATTTGGAGTAGAAGTTTAAGTCTGGATGTGTAGTAGTAGTTTTATTATGAATGTGGAGTAGATGTTTTAGTATGGCTATGTAGTAGTAGTTTTAGTATAGATGTATAGTAGTAGTTTTATTATGGATGTTGTACTGTAGTTTTATTATGGATGTTGAGCAGTAGTTGTATTATGGCTGTGGAGTAGTAGCTTAATTACGGATGTGTAGTAGTAGTTTTAGAATAGATGTTTAGTAGTAGTTTCATTATGGATGTGTAGTAGTAGTTTTAGTATGGATGTGGAGTAGTAGTATTATTATGGATGTGGAGCAGTAGTTTTATTATGGATGTGGAGGAGTAGTTTTAGCAGGGATATGGAGCAATAGTTTTATTATAAATGTGTAGTAGTAGTATTATTATGGATGTGGAGTAGTAGTTTTTGTATGAATGTGTAGTAGTAGTTTTATTATGGATGTGGAGTAGTAGTTTTACTATGGATGTTGTGCTGTAGTTTTATTTTGGACGTTGAGCAGTAGTTTTATTATGGCTGTCGAGTAGTAGCTTAATTACGGATGTGTAGTAGTAGTTTTAGAATAGATGTTTAGTAGTATTTTCATTATAGATGTGTAGTAGTAGTTTTAGTATGGATGTGGAGTAGTAGTATTATTATGGATGTGGAGCTGTAGTTTTATTATGGATGTGGAGGAGTAGTTTTAGCAGGGATATGGAGCAATAGTTTTATTATAAATGTGTAGTAGTAGTATTATTATGGATGTGGAGTAGTAGTTTTAGTATGAATGTGTAGTAGTAGTTTTATTATGGATATGGAGTAGTAGTTTTACTATGGATGGTGTGCTGTAGTTTTATTTTGGATGTAGAGTAGTAGTTTAATTACGGATGTGTAGTAGTAGTTTTAATATGGATGTTGTGCTGTATTTTTATTATGGATGTTGAGTAGTAGTTTTATTATGGATGTGTAGTGGTAGTATTAATATGGATGTGGAGCAGTAGTTTTATTATGGATGTGGAGTAGTAGTTTTAGTATGGATGTGTGTTGTAGTAGTTTTATTATGGATGTGTAGTATAAGTTTTATTATTGATGTTGTGCTGTAGTTTTATTATGGATTTTCAGCAGTAGTTTTATTACCGATGTGGAGTAGTAGTTTAATTATGGATGTGGAGTAGTAGTTTTAGTATGGATGCGTAGTAGTATTAGCAGTTTTATTATGGATTTGTAGTAGTAGTTGTTTTATTATGAATGTGTAGTAGTAATTTTATTATGGATGTGTAGTAGTAGTTTTAGTATGGATGTAGAGAAGTAGTTTTATTATGGATGTGGAATAATAGTTTTATTATGGATGTGCAGTAGTAGTTTTAGTATGGATGTGGGGCAGTAGTTTTATTGTGGATGTGGAATAATAGTTGTATTATGGATGCACAGTAGTATTTTTAGTATGGATGTGTAGTAGTAGTTTTGTTATGGATGTGTAGTAGTAGTTTTAGTATGGATGTGTAGTAGTAGTTTTATTATGGATGTTGTACTGTAGTTTTATTGTGGATGTTGAGCAGTAGTTTTATTGTGGCTGTGGAGTAGTAGCTTAATTACGGATGTGTAGTAGTAGTTTTAGAATAGATGCTTATTAGTAGTTTTATTATGGATGTGTAGTAGTAGTTTTAGTATGGATGTGGAGTAGTAGTATTATTATGGATGTGGAGCAGTAGTTTTATTATGGATGTGGAGGAGTAGTTTTAGCAGGGATATGGAGCAATAGTTTTATTATAAATGTGTAGTAGTAGTATTATTATGGATGTGGAGTAGTAGTTTTTGTATGAATGTGTAGTAGTAGTTTTATTATGGATGTGGAGTAGTAGTTTTAGTATGAATGTGTATTAGTAGCTTTATTATGGATGTGGAGTAGTAGTTTTACTATGGATGTTGTGCTGTAGTTTTATTTTGGATGTTGAGCAGTACTTTTATTATGGATGTGGAGTAGTAGTTTAATTACGGATGTGTAGTAGTAGTTTAATTATGGATGTGTAGTAGTAGTTTTATTATGGATGTGTAGTAGTAGTTTTAGTATGGATGTGTAGTAGTAGTTTTAATATGGATGTTGTGCTGTATTTTTATTATGGATGTTGTGCTTCAGTTTTATTATGGATGTTGAGTAGAAGTTTTATTATGGATGTGTAGTGGTAGTTTTAGTATAAATGTGTAGTAGTAGTTTTATTATGGATATGTAGTAGTAGTTTTAGTATGGATGTGGAGTAGTAGTATTATTATGGATGTGGAGTAGTAGTTTTGTATGGATGTGTAGTATTAGTTTTATTATTGATGTTGTGCTGTAGTTTTATTATGGATTTTCAGTAGTAGTTTTATTATGGATGTGGAGTAGTAGTTTTATTATGAATGTGGAGTAGATGTTTTAGTATGGATATGTAGTAGTAGTTTTAGTATAGATGTGTAGTAGTAGTTTTATTATGGATGTTGTACTGTAGTTTTATTATGGATGTTGAGCAGTAGTTGTATTATGGCTGTGGAGTAGTAGCTTAATTACGGATGTGTAGTAGTAGTTTTAGAATAGATGTTTAGTAGTAGTTTCATTATGGATGTGTAGTAGTAGTTTTAGTATGGATGTGGAGTAGTAGTATTATTATGGATGTGGAGCAGTAGTTTTATTATGGATGTGGAGGAGTAGTTTTAGCAGGGATATGGAGCAATAGTTTTATTATAAATGTGTAGTAGTAGTATTATTATGGATGTGGAGTAGTAGTTTTTGTATGAATGTGTAGTAGTAGTTTTATTATGGATGTGGAGTAGTAGTTTTACTATGGATGTTGTGCTGTAGTTTTATTTTGGATGTTGAGCAGTAGTTTTATTATGGCTGTGGAGTAGTAGCTTAATTACGGATGTGTAGTAGTAGTTTTAGAATAGATGTTTAGTAGTATTTTCATTATAGATTTGTAGTAGTAGTTTTAGTATGGATGTGGAGTAGTAGTATTATTATGGATGTGGAGCAGTAGTTTTATTATGGATGTGGAGGAGTAGTTTTAGCAGGGATATGGAGCAATAGTTTTATTATAAATGTGTAGTAGTAGTATTATTATGGATGTGGAGTAGTAGTTTTAGTATGAATGTGTAGTAGTAGTTTTATTATGGATATGGATTAGTAGTTTTACTATGGATGGTGTGCTGTAGTTTTATTTTGGATGTAGAGCAGTAGTTTTATTCTGGATGTGGAGTAGTAGTTTAATTACGGATGTGTAGTAGTAGTTTTAATATGGATGTTGTGCTGTATTTTTATTATGGATGTTGAGTAGTAGTTTTATTATGGATGTCTAGTGGTAATTGTAGTATGGGTGTGTAGTAGTAGTTTTATTATGGATATGTAGTAGTAGTTTTAGTATGGATGTGGAGTAGTAGTATTAATATGGATGTGGAGCAGTAGTTTTATTATGGATGTGGAGTAGTAGTTTTAGTATGGATGTGTGTTGTAGTAGTTTTATTATGGATGTGTAGTATTAGTTTTATTATTGATGTTGTGCTGTAGTTTTATTATGGATTTTCAGCAGTAGTTTTATTACCGATGTGGAGTAGTAGTTTAATTATGGATGTGTAGTAGTTGTTTTAGTATGGATGCGTAGTAGTATTAGCAGTTTTATTATGGATTTGTAGTAGTAGTTGTTTTATTATGAATGTGTAGTAGTAGTTTTATTATGGATGTGTAGTAGTAGTTTTAGTATGGATGTGGAGCAGTAGTTTTATTATGGATGTGGAATAATAGTTTTATTATGGATGTGCAGTAGTAGTTTTAGTATGGATGTGGGGCAGTAGTTTTATTGTGGATGTGGAATAATAGTTTTATTATGGATGCACAGTAGTATTTTTAGTATGGATGTGTAGAAGTAGTTTTATTATGGATGTGTAGTGCTAGTTTTATTATGGATGTGAAGCAGTAGTTTTATTGTGTATGTGCAGTACTAGTTTTTTATGGATGTGCAGTAGTAGTTTTAGAATGGATGTGTAGTAGTAGTTTTGTTATGGATGTGTAGTAGTAGTTTCAGTATGGATGTGAAGTAGTAGTTTTATTATGGATGTTGTACTGTAGTTTTATTATGGATGTTGAGCAGTAGTTTTATTATGGCTGTGGAGTAGTAGCTTAATTACGGATGTGTTGTAGTAGTTTTAGAATAGATGTTTAGTAGTAGTTTTATTATGGATGTGTAGTAGTAGTTTTATTATGAATGTGTAGTAGTAGTTTTATTATGGATGTGTAGTAGTAGTTTTAGTATGGATGTGGAGCAGTAGTTTTATTATGGATGTGGAATAATAGTTTTATTATGGATGTGCAGTAGTAGTTTTAGTATGGATGTGGGGCAGTAGTTTTATTGTGGATGTGGAATAATAGTTTTATTATGGATGCACAGTAGTATTTTTAGTATGGATGTGTAGAAGTAGTTTTATTATGGATGTGTAGTGCTAGTTTTATTATGGATGCGGAGCAGTAGTTTTAGTATGGATGTGTGTTGTAGTAGTTTTATTATGGATGTGTAGTATAAGTTTTATTATTGATGTTGTGCTGTAGTTTTATTATGGATTTTCAGCAGTAGTTTTATTACCGATGTGGAGTAGTAGTTTAATTATGGATGTGGAGTAGTAGTTTTAGTATGGATGCGTAGTAGTATTAGCAGTTTTATTATGGATTTGTAGTAGTAGTTGTTTTATTATGAATGTGTAGTAGTAATTTTATTATGGATGTGTAGTAGTAGTTTTAGTATGGATGTAGAGAAGTAGTTTTATTATGGATGTGGAATAATAGTTTTATTATGGATGTGCAGTAGTAGTTTTAGTATGGATGTGGGGCAGTAGTTTTATTGTGGATGTGGAATAAGAGTTGTATTATGGATGCACAGTAGTATTTTTAGTATGGATGTGTAGTAGTAGTTTTGTTATGGATGTGTAGTAGTAGTTTTAGTATGGATGTGTAGTAGTAGTTTTATTATGGATGTTGTACTGTAGTTTTATTGTTGATGTTGAGCAGTAGTTTTATTGTGGCTGTGGAGTAGTAGCTTAATTACGGATGTGTAGTAGTAGTTTTAGAATAGATGCTTATTAGTAGTTTTATTATGGATGTGTAGTAGTAGTTTTAGTATGGATGTGGAGTAGTAGTATTATTATGGATGTGGAGCAGTAGTTTTATTATGGATGTGGAGGAGTAGTTTTAGCAGGGATATGGAGCAATAGTTTTATTATAAATGTGTAGTAGTAGTATTATTATGGATGTGGAGTAGTAGTTTTTGTATGAATGTGTAGTAGTAGTTTTATTATGGATGTGGAGTAGTAGTTTTAGTATGAATGTGTATTAGTAGCTTTATTATGGATGTGGAGTAGTAGTTTTACTATGGATGTTGTGCTGTAGTTTTATTTTGGATGTTGAGCAGTACTTTTATTATGGATGTGGAGTAGTAGTTTAATTACGGATGTGTAGTAGTAGTTTAATTATGGATGTGTAGTAGTAGTTTTATTATGGATGTGTAGTAGTAGTTTTAGTATGGATGTGTAGTAGTAGTTTTAATATGGATGTTGTGCTGTATTTTTATTATGGATGTTGTGCTTCAGTTTTATTATGGATGTTGAGTAGAAGTTTTATTATGGATGTGTAGTGGTAGTTTTAGTATAAATGTGTAGTAGTAGTTTTATTATGGATATGTAGTAGTAGTTTTAGTATGGATGTGGAGTAGTAGTATTATTATGGATGTGGAGTAGTAGTTTTGTATGGATGTGTAGTATTAGTTTTATTATTGATGTTGTGCTGTAGTTTTATTATGGATTTTCAGTAGTAGTTTTATTATGGATGTGGAGTAGTAGTTTTATTATGAATGTGGAGTAGATGTTTTAGTATGGATATGTAGTAGTAGTTTTAGTATAGATGTGTAGTAGTAGTTTTATTATGGATGTTGTACTGTAGTTTTATTATGGATGTTGAGCAGTAGTTGTATTATGGCTGTGGAGTAGTAGCTTAATTACGGATGTGTAGTAGTAGTTTTAGAATAGATGTTTAGTAGTAGTTTCATTATGGATGTGTAGTAGTAGTTTTAGTATGGATGTGGAGTAGTAGTATTATTATGGATGTGGAGCAGTAGTTTTATTATGGATGTGGAGGAGTAGTTTTAGCAGGGATATGGAGCAATAGTTTTATTATAAATGTGTAGTAGTAGTATTATTATGGATGTGGAGTAGTAGTTTTTGTATGAATGTGTAGTAGTAGTTTTATTATGGATGTGGAGTAGTAGTTTTACTATGGATGTTGTGCTGTAGTTTTATTTTGGATGTTGAGCAGTAGTTTTATTATGGCTGTGGAGTAGTAGCTTAATTACGGATGTGTAGTAGTAGTTTTAGAATAGATGTTTAGTAGTATTTTCATTATAGATTTGTAGTAGTAGTTTTAGTATGGATGTGGAGTAGTAGTATTATTATGGATGTGGAGCAGTAGTTTTATTATGGATGTGGAGGAGTAGTTTTAGCAGGGATATGGAGCAATAGTTTTATTATAAATGTGTAGTAGTAGTATTATTATGGATGTGGAGTAGTAGTTTTAGTATGAATGTGTAGTAGTAGTTTTATTATGGATATGGATTAGTAGTTTTACTATGGATGGTGTGCTGTAGTTTTATTTTGGATGTAGAGCAGTAGTTTTATTCTGGATGTGGAGTAGTAGTTTAATTACGGATGTGTAGTAGTAGTTTTAATATGGATGTTGTGCTGTATTTTTATTATGGATGTTGAGTAGTAGTTTTATTATGGATGTCTAGTGGTAATTGTAGTATGGGTGTGTAGTAGTAGTTTTATTATGGATATGTAGTAGTAGTTTTAGTATGGATGTGGAGTAGTAGTATTAATATGGATGTGGAGCAGTAGTTTTATTATGGATGTGGAGTAGTAGTTTTAGTATGGATGTGTGTTGTAGTAGTTTTATTATGGATGTGTAGTATTAGTTTTATTATTGATGTTGTGCTGTAGTTTTATTATGGATTTTCAGCAGTAGTTTTATTGCCGATGTGGAGTAGTAGTTTAATTATGGATGTGTAGTAGTTGTTTTAGTATGGATGCGTAGTAGTATTAGCAGTTTTATTATGGATTTGTAGTAGTAGTTGTTTTATTATGAATGTGTAGTAGTAGTTTTATTATGGATGTGTAGTAGTAGTTTTAGTATGGATGTGGAGCAGTAGTTTTATTATGGATGTGGAATAATAGTTTTATTATGGATGTGCAGTAGTAGTTTTAGTATGGATGTGGGGCAGTAGTTTTATTGTGGATGTGGAATAATAGTTTTATTATGGATGCACAGTAGTATTTTTAGTATGGATGTGTAGAAGTAGTTTTATTATGGATGTGTAGTGCTAGTTTTATTATGGATGTGAAGCAGTAGTTTTATTGTGTATGTGCAGTACTAGTTTTTTTATGGATGTGCAGTAGTAGTTTTAGAATGGATGTGTAGTAGTAGTTTTGTTATGGATGTGTAGTAGTAGTTTCAGTATGGATGTGAAGTAGTAGTTTTATTATGGATGTTGTACTGTAGTTTTATTATGGATGTTGAGCAGTAGTTTTATTATGGCTGTGGAGTAGTAGCTTAATTACGGATGTGTTGTAGTAGTTTTAGAATAGATGTTTAGTAGTAGTTTTATTATGGATGTGTAGTAGTAGTTTTATTATGAATGTGTAGTAGTAGTTTTATTATGGATGTGTAGTAGTAGTTTTAGTATGGATGTGGAGCAGTAGTTTTATTATGGATGTGGAATAATAGTTTTATTATGGATGTGCAGTAGTAGTTTTAGTATGGATGTGGGGCAGTAGTTTTATTGTGGATGTGGAATAATAGTTTTATTATGGATGCACAGTAGTATTTTTAGTATGGATGTGTAGAAGTAGTTTTATTATGGATGTGTAGTGCTAGTTTTATTATGGATGCGGAGCAGTAGTTTTATTGTGTATGTGCAGTAGTAGTTTTTTATGGATGTGAAGTAGTAGTTTTATTATGGATGTTGTACTGTAGTTTTATTATGGATGTTGAGCAGTAGTTTTATTATGGCTGTGGAGTAGTAGCTTAATTACGGATGTGTTGTAGTAGTTTTAGAATAGATGTTTAGTAGTAGTTTTATTATGGATGTGTAGTAGTAGTTTTAGTATGGATGTGGAGTAGTAGTATTATTATGGATGTGGAGTAGTAGTTTTACTATGGATGTTGTGCTATAATTTTATTTTGGATGTTGAGCAGTAGTTTTATTATGGATGTGGAGTAGTAGTTTAATTACGGAAGTGTAGTAGTAGTTTAATTATGTATGTGTAGTAGTAGTTTTAGTATGGATGTGTAGTAGTAGTTTTAATATGGATGTTGTGCTGTATTTTTATTATGGATGTTGTGCTGCAGTTTTATTATGGATTTTGAGTAGTAGTTTTATTATGGATGTGTAGTGGTAGTTTTAGTATAAATGTGTAGTAGTAGTTTTATTATGGATATGTAGTAGTAGTTTTAGTATGGATGTGGAGTAGTAGTATTATTATGGATGTGGAGTAGTAGCTTTATTATGGATGTGGATTAGTAGTTTTATTATGGATGTGTAGTAGTAGTTTTATTATGGATGTGTAGTATTAGTTTTATTATTGATGTTGTGCTGTAGTTTTATTATGGATTTTCAGTAGTAGTTTTATTATGGATGTGGAGTAGTAGTTTAATTATGGATGTGGAGTAGTAGTTTTAGTATGAATGTGTAGTAGTAGTTTTATTATGGGTGTGTATTAGTAGTTTTTATGGATGTGTAGTAGTATTAGTAGTTTTATTATGGATTTGTAGTAGTAGTTGTCTTATTATGAATGTGTAGTAGTAGTTTTAAAATGGATGTGTAGTAGTAGTTTTAGTATGGATGCGGAGCAGTAGTTTTATTATTGATATGGAGTATACGTTTTAGTATGGATGTGTAGTGGTAGTGTTTTATGGATGTGGAGGAGTAGTTTTAGTATGGATGTGTAGTAGTAGATTTAATATGGATGTGTAGTAGTAGTTTTATTATGGATGTAGAGCAGTAGTTTTAATATGAGTGTTGAGCAGTAGTTTTAGTATGGATGTGCAGTAGTAGTGCTTTATGGATGTGCAGTAGTAGTTTTGTTATGGATGTGGAGCAGTAGTTTTATTGTGGATGTTGAGCAGTAGTTTTATTATGGATGTGGAATAATAGTTTTATTATGGATGTGCAGTAGTAGTTTTAGTATGGATGTGGGGCATTAGTTTTATTGTGCATGTGGAGCAGTATTTTTATTATGGATGTGCAGTAGTAGTACTAGTATGGATGTGTATTAGTAGTTTTAGTATGGATGTGTAGTAGTAGTTTTATTATGGATGTGGAGTATACGTTTTAGTATGGATTTGGAGTAGTAATTTTAGAATGGATGTGTAGTAGTATTAGTTTCAATATGCATATGTTGTGGTATTTGTAGCATGGATGTGGAGTAGAAGTTTTAGTATGGATGTGTAGTAGTAGTTTTAGTATGGATTTGGAGTAGAAGTTTAAGTCTGGATGTGTAGTAGTAGTTTTATTATGAATGTGGAGTAGATGTTTTAGTATGGATATGTAGTAGTAGTTTTAGTATAGATGTGTAGTAGTAGTTTTATTATGGATGTTGTACTGTAGTTTTATTATGGATGTTGAGCAGTAGTTGTATTATGGCTGTGGAGTAGTAGCTTAATTACGGATGTGTAGTAGTAGTTTTAGAATAGATGTTTAGTAGTATTTTCATTATGGATGTGTAGTAGTAGTTTTAGTATGGATGTGGAGTAGTAGTATTATTATGGATGTGGAGCCGTAGTTTTATTATGGATGTGGAGGAGTAGTTTTAGCAGGGATATGGAGCAATAGTTTTATTATAAATGTGTAGTAGTACTATTATTATGGATGTGGAGTAGTAGTTTTTGTATGAATGTGTAGTAGTAGTTTTATTATGGATGTGGAGTAGTAGTTTTACTATGGATGTTGTGCTGTAGTTTTATTTTGGATGTTGAGCAGTAGTTTTATTATGGCTGTCAAGTAGTGGCTTAATTACGGATGTGTAGTAGTAGTTTTAGAATAGATGTTTAGTAGTATTTTCATTATAGATTTGTAGTAGTAGTTTTAGTATGGATGTGGAGTAGTAGTATTATTATGGATGTGGAGCAGTAGTTTTATTATGGATGTGGAGGAGTAGTTTTAGCAGGGATATGGAGCAATAGTTTTATTATAAATGTGTAGTAGTAGTATTATTATGGATGTGGAGTAGTAGTTTTAGTATGAATGTGTAGTAGTAGTTTTATTATGGATATGGATTAGTAGTTTTACTATGGATGGTGTGCTGTAGTTTTATTTTGGATGTAGAGCAGTAGTTTTATTCTGGATGTGGAGTAGTAGTTTAATTACGGATGTGTAGTAGTAGTTTTAATATGGATGTTGTGCTGTATTTTTATTATGGATGTTGAGTAGTAGTTTTATTATGGATGTGTAGTGGTAATTGTAGTATGGGTGTGTAGTAGTAGTTTTATTATGGATATGTAGTAGTAGTTTTAGTATGGATGTGGAGTAGTAGTATTAATATGGATGTGGAGCAGTAGTTTTATTATGGATGTGGAGTAGTAGTTTTAGTATGGATGTGTGTTGTAGTAGTTTTATTATGGATGTGTAGTATTAGTTTTATTATTGATGTTGTGCTGTAGTTTTATTATGGATTTTCAGCAGTAGTTTTATTACCGATGTGGAGTAGTAGTTTAATTATGGATGTGTAGTAGTTGTTTTAGTATGGATGCGTAGTAGTATTAGCAGTTTTATTATGTATTTGTAGTAGTAGTTGTTTTATTATGAATGTGTAGTAGTAGTTTTATTATGGATGTGCAGTAGTAGTTTTAGTATGGATGTGGAGCAGTAGTTTTATTATGGATGTGGAATAATAGTTTTATTATGGATGTGCAGTAGTAGTTTTAGTATGGATGTGGGGCAGTAGTTTTATTGAGGATGTGGAATAATAGTTTTATTATGGATGCACAGTAGTATTTTTAGTATGGATGTGTAGAAGTAGTTTTATTATGGATGTGTAGTGCTAGTTTTATTATGGATGTGAAGCAGTAGTTTTATTGTGTATGTGCAGTACTAGTTTTTTTATGGATGTGCAGTAGTAGTTTTAGAATGGATGTGTAGTAGTAGTTTTGTTATGGATGTGTAGTAGTAGTTTCAGTATGGATGTGAAGTAGTAGTTTTATTATGGATGTTGTACTGTAGTTTTATTATGGATGTTGAGCAGTAGTTTTATTATGGCTGTGGAGTAGTAGCTTAATTACGGATGTGTTGTAGTAGTTTTAGAATAGATGTTTAGTAGTAGTTTTATTATGGATGTGTAGTAGTAGTTTTATTATGAATGTGTAGTAGTAGTTTTATTATGGATGTGTAGTAGTAGTTTTAGTATGGATGTGGAGCAGTAGTTTTATTATGGATGTGGAATAATAGTTTTATTATGGATGTGCAGTAGTAGTTTTAGTATGGATGTGGGGCAGTAGTTTTATTGTGGATGTGGAATAATAGTTTTATTATGGATGCACAGTAGTATTTTTAGTATGGATGTGTAGAAGTAGTTTTATTATGGATGTGTAGTGCTAGTTTTATTATGGATGCGGAGCAGTAGTTTTATTGTGTATGTGCAGTAGTAGTTTTTTATGGATGTGCAGTAGTAGTTTTAGAATGGATGTGTAGTAGTAGTTTGGTTATGGATGTGTAGTAGTAGTTTCAGTATGGATGTGAAGTAGTAGTTTTATTATGGATGTTGTACTGTAGTTTTATTATGGATGTTGAGCAGTAGTTTTATTATGGCTGTGGAGTAGTAGCTTAATTACGGATGTGTTGTAGTAGTTTTAGAATAGATGTTTAGTAGTAGTTTTATTATGGATGTGTAGTAGTAGTTTTAGTATGGATGTGGAGTAGTAGTATTATTATGGATGTGGAGTAGTAGTTTTACTATGGATGTTGTGCTATAATTTTATTTTGGATGTTGAGCAGTAGTTTTATTATGGATGTGGAGTAGTAGTTTAATTACGGATGTGTAGTAGTAGTTTAATTATGTATGTGTAGTAGTAGTTTTAGTATGGATGTGTAGTAGTAGTTTTAATATGGATGTTTTGCTGTATTTTTATTATGGATGTTGTGCTGCAGTTTTATTATGGATTTTGAGTAGTAGTTTTATTATGGATGTGTAGTGGTAGTTTTAGTATAAATGTGTAGTAGTAGTTTTATTATGGATATGTAGTAGTAGTTTTAGTATGGATGTGGAGTAGTAGTATTATTATGGATGTGGAGTAGTAGCTTTATTATGGATGTGGATTAGTAGTTTTATTATGGATGTGTAGTAGTAGTTTTATTATGGATGTGTAGTATTAGTTTTATTATTGATGTTGTGCTGTAGTTTTATTATGGATTTTCAGTAGTAGTTTTATTATGGATGTGGAGTAGTAGTTTAATTATGGATGTGGAGTAGTAGTTTTAGTATGAATGTGTAGTAGTAGTTTTATTATGGGTGTGTATTAGTAGTTTTTATGGATGTGTAGTAGTATTAGTAGTTTTATTATGGATTTGTAGTAGTAGTTGTCTTATTATGAATGTGTAGTAGTAGTTTTAAAATGGATGTGTAGTAGTAGTTTTAGTATGGATGCGGAGCAGAAGTTTTATTATTGATATGGAGTATACGTTTTAGTATGGATGTGTAGTGGTAGTGTTTTATGGATGTGGAGGAGTAGTTTTAGTATGGATGTGTAGTAGTAGATTTAATATGGATGTGTAGTAGTAGTTTTATTATGGATGTAGAGCAGTAGTTTTAATATGAGTGTTGAGCAGTAGTTTTAGTATGGATGTGCAGTAGTAGTGCTTTATGGATGTGCAGTAGTAGTTTTGTTATGGATGTGGAGCAGTAGTTTTATTGTGGATGTTGAGCAGTAGTTTTATTATGGATGTGGAATAATAGTTTTATTATGGATGTGCAGTAGTAGTTTTAGTATGGATGTGGGGCATTAGTTTTATTGTGCATGTGGAGCAGTATTTTTATTATGGATGTGCAGTAGTAGTACTAGTATGGATGTGTATTAGTAGTTTTAGTATGGATGTGTAGTAGTAGTTTTATTATGGATGTGGAGTATACGTTTTAGTATGGATTTGGAGTAGTAATTTTAGAATGGATGTGTAGTAGTATTAGTTTCAATATGCATATGTTGTGGTATTTGTAGCATGGATGTGGAGTAGAAGTTTTAGTATGGATGTGTAGTAGTAGTTTTAGTATGGATTTGGAGTAGAAGTTTAAGTCTGGATGTGTAGTAGTAGTTTTATTATGAATGTGGAGTAGATGTTTTAGTATGGATATGTAGTAGTAGTTTTAGTATAGATGTGTAGTAGTAGTTTTATTATGGATGTTGTACTGTAGTTTTATTATGGATGTTGAGCAGTAGTTGTATTATGGCTGTGGAGTAGTAGCTTAATTACGGATGTGTAGTAGTAGTTTTAGAATAGATGTTTAGTAGTATTTTCATTATGGATGTGTAGTAGTAGTTTTAGTATGGATGTGGAGTAGTAGTATTATTATGGATGTGGAGCCGTAGTTTTATTATGGATGTGGAGGAGTAGTTTTAGCAGGGATATGGAGCAATAGTTTTATTATAAATGTGTAGTAGTAGTATTATTATGGATGTGGAGTAGTAGTTTTTGTATGAATGTGTAGTAGTAGTTTTATTATGGATGTGGAGTAGTAGTTTTACTATGGATGTTGTGCTGTAGTTTTATTTTGGATGTTGAGCAGTAGTTTTATTATGGCTGTCGAGTAGTGGCTTAATTACGGATGTGTAGTAGTAGTTTTAGAATAGATGTTTATTAGTAGTTTTATTATGGATGTGTAGTAGTAGTTTTAGTATGGATGTGGAGTAGTAGTATTATTATGGATGTGGAGCAGTAGTTTTATTATGGATGTGGAGGAGTAGTTTTAGCAGGGATATGGAGCAATAGTTTTATTATAAATGTGTATTAGTAGTATTATTATGGATGTGGAGTAGTAGTTTTAGTATGAATGTGTAGTAGTAGTTTTATTATGGATGTGGAGTAGTAGTTTTACTATGGATGTTGTGCTGTAGTTTTATTTTGGATGTTGAGCAGTACTTTTATTATGGATGTGGAGTAGTAGTTTAATTACGGATGTGTAGTAGTAGTTTAATTATGGATGTGTAGTAGTAGTTTTATTATGGATGTGTAGTAGTAGTTTTAGTATGGATGTGTAGTAGTAGTTTTAATATGGATGTTGTGCTGTATTTTTATTATGGATGTTGTGCTGCAGTTTTATTATGGATGTTGAGTAGAAGTTTTATTATGGATGTGTAGTGGTAGTTTTAGTATAAATGTGTAGTAGTAGTTTTAGTATGGATGTGGAGTAGTAGTATTATTATGGATGTGGAGTAGTAGTTTTATTATGGATGTGGATTAGTAGTTTTAGTATGGATGTGTAGTAGTAGTTTTATTATGGATGTGTAGTATTAGTTTTATTATTGATGTTGTGCTGTAGTTTTATTATGGATTTTCAGTAGTAGTGTTATTATGGATGTGGAGTAGTAGCTTAATTATGGATGTGGAGTAGTAGTTTTAGTATGAATGTGTAGTAGTAGTTTTATTATGGGTGTGTATTAGTAGTTTTTATGGATGTGTAGTAGTATTAGTAGTTTTATTATGGATTTGTAGTAGTAGTTGTCTTATTATGAATGTGTAGTAGTAGTTTTAAAATGGATGTGTAGTAGTAGTTTTATTATGGATGCGGAGCAGTAGTTTTATTATTGATATGGAGTATACGTTTTAGTATGGATGTGTAGTGGTAGTGTTTTATGGATGTGGAGGAGTAGTTTTAGTATGGATGTGTAGTAGTAGATTTAATATGGATGTGTAGTAGTAGTTTTATTATGGATGTAGAGCAGTAGTTTTAATATGAGTGTTGAGCAGTAATTTTAGTATGGATGTGCAGTAGTAGTGCTTTATGGATGTGCAGTAGTAGTTTTGTTATGGATGTGGAGCAGTAGTTTTTTGTGGATGTTGAGCAGTAGTTTTATTATGGATGTGGAATAATAGTTTTATTATGGATGTGCAGTAGTAGTTTTAGTATGGATGTGGGGCATTAGTTTTATTGTGTATGTTGAGCAGTGTTTTTATTATGGATGTGCAGTAGTAGTACTAGTATGGATGTGTATTAGTAGTTTTAGTATGGATGTGTAGTAGTAGTTGTATTATGGATGTGGAGTATACGTTTTAGTATGGATTTGGAGTAGTAATTTTAGAATGGATGTGTAGTAGTATTAGTTTCAATATGGATATGTTGTGGTATTTGTAGCATGGATGTGGAGTAGAAGTTTTAGTATGGATGTGTAGTAGTAGTTTTAGTATGGATTTGGAGTAGAAGTTTAAGTCTGGATGTGTAGTAGTAGTTTTATTATGAATGTGGAGTAGATGTTTTAGTATGGATATGTAGTAGTAATTTTAGTATAGATGTGTAGTAGTAGTTTTATTATGGATGTTGTACTGTAGTTTTATTATGGATGTTGAGCAGTAGTTGTATTATGGCTGTGGAGTAGTAGCTTAATTACGGATGTGTAGTAGTAGTTTTAGAATAGATGTTTAGTAGTAGTTTCATTATGGATGTGTAGTAGTAGTTTTAGTTTGGATGTGGAGTAGTAGTATTATTATGGATGTGGAGCAGTAGTTTTATTATGGATGTGGAGGAGTAGTTTTAGCAGGGATATGGAGCAATAGTTTTATTATAAATGTGTAGTAGTAGTATTATTATGGATGTGGAGTAGTAGTTTTTGTATGAATGTGTAGTAGTAGTTTTATTATGGATGTGGAGTAGTAGTTTTACTATGGATGTTGTGCTGTAGTTTTATTTTGGATGTTGAGCAGTAGTTTTATTATGGCTGTCGAGTAGTAGCTTAATTACGGATGTGTAGTAGTAGTTTTAGAATAGATGTTTAGTAGTATTTTCATTATAGATGTGTAGTAGTAGTTTTAGTATGGATGTGGAGTAGTAGTATTATTATGGATGTGGAGCTGTAGTTTTATTATGGATGTGGAGGAGTAGTTTTAGCAGGGATATGGAGCAATAGTTTTATTATAAATGTGTAGTAGTAGTATTATTATGGATGTGGAGTAGTAGTTTTAGTATGAATGTATAGTAGTAGTTTTATTATGGATATGGAGTAGTAGTTTTACTATGGATGGTGTGCTGTAGTTTTATTTTGGAAGTGGAGTAGTAGTTTAATTACGGATGTGTAGTAGTAGTTTTAATATGGATGTTGTGCTGTATTTTTATTATGGATGTTGAGTAGTAGTTTTATTATGGATGTGTAGTGGTAGTATTAATATGGATGTGGAGCAGTAGTTTTATTATGGATGTGGAGTAGTAGTTTTAGTATGGATGTGTGTTGTAGTAGTTTTATTATGGATGTGTAGTATTAGTTTTATTATTGATGTTGTGCTGTAGTTTTATTATGGATTTTCAGCAGTAGTTTTATTACCGATGTGGAGTAGTAGTTTAATTATGGATGTGGAATAGTAGTTTTAGTATGGATGCGTAGTAGTATTAGCAGTTTTATTATGGATTTGTAGTAGTAGTTGTTTTATTATGAATGTGTAGTAGTAATTTTATTATGGATGTGTAGTAGTAGTTTTAGTATGGATGTAGAGAAGTAGTTTTATTATGGATGTGGAATAATAGTTTTATTATGGATGTGCAGTAGTAGTTTTAGTATGGATGTGGGGCAGTAGTTTTATTGTGGATGTGGAATAATAGTTTTATTATGGATGCACAGTAGTATTTTTAGTATGGATGTGTAG
This sequence comes from Calotriton arnoldi, assembly GCA_963921515.1. Classification (NCBI taxonomy): domain Eukaryota; kingdom Metazoa; phylum Chordata; class Amphibia; order Caudata; family Salamandridae; genus Calotriton; species Calotriton arnoldi. The sequence goes on from CAWUFW010012110.1 coordinate 440,362, forward strand.
TAGTAGTTTTGTTATGGATGTGTAGTAGTAGTTTTAGTATGGATGTGTAGTAGTAGTTTTATTATGGATGTTGTACTGTAGTTTTATTGTGGATGTTGAGCAGTAGTTTTATTGTGGCTGTGGAGTAGTAGCTTAATTACGGATGTGTAGTAGTAGTTTTAGTATGGATGTGGAGTAGTAGTATTATTATGGATGTGGAGCAGTAGTTTTATTATGGATGTGGAGGAGTAGTTTTAGCAGGGATATGGAGCAATAGTTTTATTATAAATGTGTAGTAGTAGTATTATTATGGATGTGGAGTAGTAGTTTTAGTATGAATGTGTATTAGTAGCTTCATTATGGATGTGGAGTAGTAGTTTTACTATGGATGTTGTGCTGTAGTTTTATTTTGGATGTTGAGCAGTACTTTTATTATGGATGTGGAGTAGTAGTTTAATTACGGATGTGTAGTAGTAGTTTAATTACGGATGTGTAGTAGTAGTTTTATTATGGATGTGTAGTAGTAGTTTTAGTATGGATGTGTAGTAGTAGTTTTAATATGGATGTTGTGCTGTATTTTTATTATGGATGTTGTGCTGCAGTTTTATTATGGATGTTGAGTAGAAGTTTTATTATGGATGTGTAGTGGTAGTTTTAGTATAAATGTGTAGTAGTAGTTTTATTATGGATATGTAGTAGTAGTTTTAGTATGGATGTGGAGTAGTAGTATTATTATGGATGTGGAGAAGTAGTTTTGTATGGATGTGTAGTATTAGTTTTATTATTGATGTTGTGCTGTAGTTTGATTATGGATTTTCAGTAGTAGTTTTATTATGGATGTGGAGTAGTAGTTTTATTATGAATGTGGAGTAGATGTTTTAGTATGGATATGTAGTAGTAGTTTTAGTATAGATGTGTAGTAGTAGTTTTATTATGGATGTTGTACTGTAGTTTTATTATGGATGTTGAGCAGTAGTTGTATTATGGCTGTGGAGTAGTAGCTTAATTACGGATGTGTAGTAGTAGTTTTAGAATAGATGTTTAGTAGTAGTTTCATTATGGATGTGTAGTAGTAGTTTTAGTATGGATGTGGAGTAGTAGTATTATTATGGATGTGGAGCAGTAGTTTTATTATGGATGTGGAGGAGTAGTTTTAGCAGGGATATGGAGCAATAGTTTTATTATAAATGTGTAGTAGTAGTATTATTATGGATGTGGAGTAGTAGTTTTTGTATGAATGTGTAGTAGTAGTTTTATTATGGATGTGGAGTAGTAGTTTTACTATGGATGTTGTGCTGTAGTTTTATTTTGGATGTTGAGCAGTAGTTTTATTATGGCTGTGGAGTAGTAGCTTAATTACGGATGTGTAGTAGTAGTTTTAGAATAGATGTTTAGTAGTATTTTCATTATAGATTTGTAGTAGTAGTTTTAGTATGGATGTGGAGTAGTAGTATTATTATGGATGTGGAGCAGTAGTTTTATTATGGATGTGGAGGAGTAGTTTTAGCAGGGATATGGAGCAATAGTTTTATTATAAATGTGTAGTAGTAGTATTATTATGGATGTGGAGTAGTAGTTTTAGTATGAATGTGTAGTAGTAGTTTTATTATGGATATGGAGTAGTAGTTTTACTTTGGATGGTGTGCTGTAGTTTTATTTTGGATGTTGAGCAGTAGTTTTTATTCTGGATGTGGAGTAGTAGTTTAATTACGGATGTGTAGTAGTAGTTTTAATATGGATGTTGTGCTGTATTTTTATTATGGATGTTGAGTAGTAGTTTTATTATGGATGTGTAGTGGTAATTGTAGTATGGGTGTGTAGTAGTAGTTTTATTATGGATATGTAGTAGTAGTTTTAGTATGGATGTGGAGTAGTAGTATTAATATGGATGTGGAGCAGTAGTTTTATTATGGATGTGGAGTAGTAGTTTTAGTATGGATGTGTGTTGTAGTAGTTTTATTATGGATGTGTAGTATTAGTTTTATTATTGATGTTGCGCTGTAGTTTTATTATGGATTTTCAGCAGTAGTTTTATTACCGATGTGGAGTAGTAGTTTAATTATGGATGTGTAGTAGTTGTTTTAGTATGGATGCGTAGTAGTATTAGCAGTTTTATTATGGATTTTTAGTAGTAGTTGTTTTATTATGAATGTGTAGTAGTAGTTTTATTATGGATGTGTAGTAGTAGTTTTAGTATGGATGTGGAGCAGTAGTTTTATTATGGATGTGGAATAATAGTTTTATTATGGATGTGCAGTAGTAGTTTTAGTATGGATGTGGGGCAGTACTTTTATTGTGGATGTGGAATAATAGTTTTATTATGGATGCACAGTAGTATTTTTAGTATGGATGTGTAGAAGTAGTTTTATTATGGATATGTAGTGCTAGTTTTATTATGGATGTGAAGCAGTAGTTTTATTGTGTATGTGCAGTACTAGTTTTATTATGGATGCAGAGCAGTTGTTTTATTGTGTATGTGCAGTAGTAGTTTTTAATGGATGTGCAGAAGAAGTTTTAGAATGGATGTGTAGTAGTAGTTTTGTTATGGATGTGTAGTAGTAGTTTCAGTATGGATGTGAAGTAGTAGTTTTATTATGGATGTTGTACTGTAGTTTTATTATGGATGTTGAGCAGTAGTTTTATTATGGCTGTGGAGTAGTAGCTTAATTACGGATGTGTTGTAGTAGTTTTAGAATAGATGTTTAGTAGTAGTTTTATTATGGATGTGTAGTAGTAGTTTTAGTATGGATGTGGAGTAGTAGTATTATTATGGATGTGGAGTAGTAGTTTTACTATGGATGTTGTGCTATAATTTTATTTTGGATGTTGAGCAGTAGTTTTATTATGGATGTGGAGTAGTAGTTTAATTACGGATGTGTAGTAGTAGTTTAATTACGGATGTGTAATAGTAGTTTTATTATGGATGTGTAGTAGTAGTTTTAGTATGGATGTGTACTAGTAGTTTTAATATGGATGTTGTGCTGTATTTTTATTATGGATGTTGTGCTGCAGTTTTATTATGGATGTTGAGTAGAAGTTTTATTATGGATGTGTAGTGGTAGTTTTAGTATAAATGTGTAGTAGTAGTTTTATTATGGATATGTAGTAGTAGTTTTAGTATGGATGTGGAGTAGTAGTATTATTATGGATGTGGAGTAGTAGTTTTGTATGGATGTGTAGTATTAGTTTTATTATTGATGTTGTGCTGTAGTTTTATTATGGATTTTCAGTAGTAGTTTTATTATGGATGTGGAGTAGTAGTTTAATTATGGATGTGGAGTAGTAGTTTTAGTATGGATGTGTAGTAGTAGTTTTATTATGGATGTGTATTAGTAGTTTTTATGGATGTGTAGTAGTATTAGTAGTTTTATTATGGATTTGTAGTAGTAGTTGTCTTATTATGAATGTGTAGTAGTAGTTTTAAAATGGATGTGTAGTAGTAGTTTTAGTATGGATGTGGAGCAGTAGTTTTATTATTGATTTGGAGTATACGTTTTAGTATGGATGTGTAGTGGTAGTGTTTTATGGATGTGGAGGAGTAGTTTTAGTATGGATGTCTAGTACTAGATTTAATATGGATGTGTAGTAGTAGTTTTATTATGGATGTAGAGCAGTAGTTTTAATATGAGTGTTGAGCAGTAGTTTTAGTATGGATGTGCAGTAGTAGTGTTTTATGGATGTGCAGTAGTAGTTTTGTTATGGATGTGGAGCAGTAGTTTTATTGTGGATGTTGAGCAGTAGTTTTATTATGGATGTGGAATAATAGTTTTATTATGGATGTGCAGTAGTAGTTTTAGTATGGATGTGGGGCATTAGTTTTATTGTGTATGTTGAGCAGTATTTTTATTATGGATGTGCAGTAGTAGTACTAGTATGGATGTGTATTAGTAGTTTTAGTATGGATGTGTAGTAGTAGTTTTATTATGGATGTGGAGTATACATTTTAGTATGGATTTGGAGTAGTAATTTTAGAATGGACGTGTAGTAGTATCAGTTTCAATATGGATATGTTGTGGTATTTGTAGCATGGATGTGTAGTAGTAGTTTTAGTATGGATTTGGAGTAGATGTTTTAGTATGGATATGTAGTAGTAGTTTTAGTATAGATGTATAGTAGTAGTTTTATTATGGATGTTGTACTGCAGTTTTATTATGGATGTTGAGCAGTAGTTTTATTATGGCTGTGTAGTAGTAGCTTAATTACGGATGTGTAGTAGTAGTTTTAGAATAGATGTTTAGTAGTAGTTTCATTATGGATGTGTAGTAGTAGTTTTAGTATGGATGTGGAGTAGTAGTATCATTATGGATGTGGAGCAGTAGTTTTATTATGGATGTGGAGGAGTAGTTTTAGCAGGGATATGGAGCAATAGTTTTATTAGAAATGTGTAGTAGTAGTATTATTATGGATGTGGAGTAGTAGTTTTAGTATGAATGTGTAGTAGTAGTTTTATTATGGATGTGTAGTAGTAGTTTTAGTATGGATGTGGAGTAGTAGTATTATTATGGATGTGGAGCGGTAAATTTATTATGGATGTGGAGGAGTAGTTTGAGCAGGGATATGGAGCAATAGTTTTATTATAAATGTGTAGTAGTAGTATTATTATGGATGTGGAGTAGTAGTTTTAGTATGAATGTGTAGTCGTAGTTTTTTTATGGATGTGCAGTAATACTTATATTATGGATGTGGAGTAGAAGTTTTATTATGGATGAGTAGTACTAGTTTTATTATGGATGTGGAGCAGTAGTTTTATTGTGTATTTGCAGTAGTAGTTTTATTATGCATGTGCAGTATTAGTGTTTCTAATGGATGTGTAATAGTAGTTTGAGTATGGATGTGTAGTAGTAGTTTTATTATGGATTTTGTGCTGTAGTTTAATTATGGATGTTGTGCTGTAGTTTTATAATGGATGTGTAGTAGTAGTTTTAGTATGGATGTGTACTAGTAGTTTTATTATGAATGTTGTGCTGTAGTGTTATTATGGATGTGGAGCAGGAGTTTTATTATGGATATTGTGCTGTAGTTTTATTATGGATGTGTAGTAGAAGTTTAATTATGGATGTGGAGCAGTAGTTTTATTATGAATGTGCAGTAATAGTTTATTATGGATGTGCAGTAGTAGTTTTAGTATGGATGTGCAGTAGTAGTTTTATTATGGATGTTGTGCTGTAGTATAATTATGGATGTTGTGCTGTGGTTTTATAATGGATGTGTAGTAGTAGTTGTAGTATGGATGTGCAGTAGTAGTTTTAGAATTGATGTGTAGTAGTAGTTTTATTATGGATGTGTAATAGTAGTTTTAGTATGGATGTGTAGTAGTAGTTTTATTATGGATGTTGTACTGTAGTTTTATTATGGATGTTGAGCAGTAGTTTAATTATGGCTGTGGAGTAGTAGTTTAATTACGGATGTGTAGTAGTAGTTTTAGAATGGATGTTAAGTAGTAGTTTTATTATGGATCTGTAGTAGTAGTTTTTGTATAGATGTGGAGTAGTAGTATTATTATGGATGTGGAGCAGTAGTTTTATTATGGATGTGGAGTAGTAGTTTTAGCATGCATGTGAAGCAGTAGTTTTATTATAAATGTGTAGTAGTAGTATTATTATGGATGTGGAGTAGTAGTTTTAGTATGGATGTGTAGTAGTAGTTTTACTATGGATGTGGAGTAGTAGTTTTACTATGGATGTTGTGCTGTAGTTTTATTTTGGATTTTGAGCAGTAGTTTTATTATGGATGTGGAGTAGTAGTTTAATTATGGATGTGTAGTAGTAGTTTTATTATGTATATGTAGTAGTAGTTTAAGTATGGATGTGTAGTAGTAGTTTTAATATGGATGTTGTGCTGTATTTTTATTATGGATGTTGTGTTGTAGTTTTATTATGGAAGTTGAGTAGTAGTTTGATTATGGATGTGTAGTGATAGTTTTAGTATGGATGTGTAGTAGTAGTTTTATTATGGATGTAGAGCAGATGTTTTAGTATGGATAAGTAGTATTTAGTTTTATTATGGATTTGGAGTAGTAGTTTTATTATGGATGTGTAGTAGTAGTTTTATTATGGATGTGTAGTAGTAGTAGTAGTAGTTTTATTGTGGATTTGTATTAGTAGTAGTTTTATTATGGATGTTGAGTAGTAGTTTTATTAAGGATGTTGTGTAGAAGTTTTAGTATGGATATCTAGTAGTAGTTTTATTATGGATGTTTATTAGTAGTTTTATTATGGATGTGTAGTAGTAGTTGTTGTATTATGGATGTTTAGTAGTAGTTTTATTATGGATTTTTAGTAGTCGTTTTATTATGGATCGTGCGCAGTATTTTTATTATGGATGTTGAGCTGTAGTTTTATTATGGATGTGTAGTAGTAGTTTTATTATGGATGTGTAGTAGTAGTTTTATTATTGACGTGGAGTATATGTTTTAGTATGGATGTGTAGTAGTAATGATTTATGAATGTGGAGAAGTGGTTTTAGTATGGATGTGTAGTAGTAGTTTTATTATGGACGTGTAGTAGTAGTTTTATTATGGATGTTGAGCAGTATTTTTATTATGTATGTTGAGCAGTAGTTTTAGTATGGATGTGTAGTAGTAGTGTTTTAAGGATGTGGAGAAGTAGTTTTATTATGTATGTTGTGCTGTAGTTTTATTATGGATGTGTAGTAGCATTTTTATTTTGGATGTGTAGTAGTAGTTTTAATATGGATGTTGAGCAGTAGTATTATTATGAATGTGGATTAGTAGTTTTATTATGGATGTGTAGCAGTAGTTTTTATATGGATGTGTAGTAGTAGTTTTATTATCGATATTCCGCAGTAGTATTATTAAGGATGTGTAGTAGTAGTTTTTTATGGATGTGCAGTAGTTGTTTTATTATGGATGTGGAACATTAGTTTTATTGTGGATGTTGTGTTTAAAAAGCTTTATTTGGATAATAACATGAAATACATAAGGCCAGCAATACAAAGAAGAGCATATTGAAAAAGATACATAAACAATAAGTTGGCTAGCACAAGAGCAAAATAAAGAAAGCTATTTAAGTTTTATAAGGAAATAAGGGTAAGGAGAGAGATGGGAGGGGGAGATAAGAGGGAATATGGGCAACTCTTACAACTGAAGAATATGTGACAATGCAAATCAACAAATGAATGTGAACAGAAATCATATTATAGTTAAGAAGTACAATAGGCCAACAAGGGTTAGAAGAAAAAAACCAGAGAAACTAAATAATTACAGAGGTTTGAAATTTTCAGAATTTAAACGAGAATTATTTGATAATATAATTTTGTCTCAATAGGTAGTGAGTGGCAACCAAAAAAGATCTCTATTAACTATTGGATTGCAAGAGGAGGCAAAAGAAATATCAAATCGATGAAGATGGCACAGACTAATCCACCAGTGCTGGACAGAAATTTTGTAAGATTTTTCCAATTAAGTGTTATGTGTTGAAAAGCTAAAGCTAACATAAGGTCAAAAAAGACAATGCTTGTGAGTAGGAAGATCTAAAGACTCAAATAAACTCCCAGGGAAAAGAATAGGATTAGAAAAAGGAATGAGAATGTTAAACAAGCAAGAAATGTAGGACCAAATCTTGATCCAAAAATAAGAAACAGAAGGGCAAAAAAAGAGAAGGTGCATGAGATCAGCATCAGGGGAGCTACAAGTCCAGCATTTTGTGTCTGTAGAATGTGAAAACTTAGCTATAGATGCAGGGGTGAAATAAAGTCTATGATAAAGGAAAAACAAAGATTAGTTGACAGAAGCAGATCTAGACATTTTTAGAGAACGGGACCAGAGTTTGCCCCAAAAGTTGAGGATTCATTCACAACCCAGATCTAGCTCCCATGCACGTTCTATTTTACTCTTAGGAGGATCTGGATCATGGGATAAGGAATATTTATAAATTAGGGAGGCATTAGGTAGAGAAAGAAGAATCTTAAGAAGAGAATTTTCTTCAGAGGAAAGAGGAATAGAGGGAAGAGAGTAGAAAGTATCAAGAATAACTGACATTAAAGTAGAGAATGTCTGTAGAAAAGAACAGGGACAATTAAAGGTAGTTTGAAATTGGGGAAAGGAACAGGGAGACAAACCATCAAATAGGTCTTTGACCCAGGTTATTCCTTTTAATCGCCAGGATTTCCAAAAGATAGTTCTGTTGTTGATGGTAATAAGGGAATTGTGCCAAATTGGAGAATCTAAAAAGGACTCCCTAGACACAGAGAGCATGTATGTTTAAACAGGGGAAGAGAAGTTTGAGGAGTTTTGGCAGAGAAGGTCAGAACTTCCTTTAAAGAGAAGGGTAGAAGCAAAGAATGTTTGATAGAAAACCATAGGGAGGTAAAAGGGGAAAGGAGCAATTTCGAAGCTTGACGGAGGCAGAAGGATTTATGGTAAGTACGAAAATAAGGAAAATTCACACCCCGTTAGATTGTGTCTTGCGAAGAAGGGATAAGGAAATTCTGGCTTTTTATTTTTCCAAAGAAATTTGGAGAGGCGAGAATCAATCTTTTTTAAATAATAGGCGGGAATATAGATAGGAAGCATGGAGAGAGTATAAATCAAAATGGGAGTAATCATCATTTTAATTGAATCCAACCAACCCCACCACGAAAGAAAACAGGATGAAAATAATTTGTCAATCCGAGATAGGGCCTCAGCCATATTTAATTTAACAGAAGAAGCGATGGAGTTAGAAAACCACATACCTAAGTATTTGATGTTAGAGCTAGTCCAAGAGAAGCCAGTGGAAGAGAAGGAATGTTGAAATCAACATTTTGTGAGAGGGAGAATCTCTGTTTTATCTGAATTGATTTTGTAACCGGAGACAAGGGAAAATGAAGAGAATTCATGTAATAAAGGAGGAATAGAAACTTCAGGATCAGAAATGAAGAGTAAAATGTCATCTGCATATGCAGAAAGTTTTAAATGTTGTTCACCATAAGAAAAACCAGATATAGATCCATTATTACAGATTGATGACAAAAAGGGTTCGAGAGCTAGGATAAAGAGAAGGGGGGAGAGAGGACAGCCTTGACAGACTCCACATTGAAGGGGAAAACAGGAAGATATACAGCCATTGACTAACACCGAAGCTCTGGGGGCAGAATAGAATAAAGAAATAAGCAAAATCAACTTGGGACCAAAACCATGCCACTTCAAAGATTCAAATAAAAAGGACCAATCAACTCTATCAAATGCTTTTTCAGCATCAACTGAAATTGCCGCTAAGGATGTGGAAAGAGAAGGGATTTTGTTCAAGACATTAAGAAAAAGACGAGAGTTGTCCGAAGTTAATCTACCCTTGACAAAACCACACTGCTCCTTACCAACCAAATAAGGCATAAGAGGGTCTAGGTGTAAAGCAAGCACTTTAGTGAATATTTTATAGTCTACATTGACCAAGGAAATCGGACGATCATTTTTACAAAACATGGGGTCTCGACCTTCTTTATGGATTCAGCAAATCGTGGCTTCTTGAAAAGTGCCAACTGTCTTATCGGAAAGAAAAAATGAATGAAAGAGTTCTAAGAGTTTAGGAAGTTATAAATTAGAAAAATGCAAATAAAATTCAACTGAAAAATCATCCGGGCCGGGAGTTTTCCCTTTCTTTAAAACAGTTAAAGCATTGAATATTTCATCAAGGGATAAGTCTGTTTCAAGTTTAGAAAAATTAAGGTGCTCATTAGATGGGGCCGGAATCTTATTAAGATAAGATTGAATAAGGGAGTTGGAAGGAGGAGATTCTGAGGTATATAGGTCTTTGTAAAATAGCATAAATTCATTGAGAATGTCCTGATCCTTATGAATGAGATTGTCATCTGAGGAATAAATAGAGTCAATTATAGTACGGTCTTTACGGGATTTAAGATAATTCGCCAAAAGTTTACCAATTTTATTATGTCCACCATAATAACGAGCACTGCTACGAAGAAGTATGGAAGAAGCATTATCAGTCGTAGCTTTATTAAAGGCTAATTTAGCACGAACAAGAGCTTGTAAAGCCGAGTCTGACGGTGAGGTATAGAATTTGTGTTCTAAGGCCTTAATATTTGCTGGGGTAGCCTTGTGTTGTTGAAGGAAATGCCTTAAAAGAGTCCCATAGTATATCGGGAGAAGAATTATGATCACTGTTTAGTTCAAAAAATTCTTTTGCAAAGGCGGTAAAAGAGGAAGAAAAAAGAGGTTCAAGAAGAAGAGAATTGTTAAAACGCCAGCGGGAGGGCTTGGGAGGTGGAGGGAGCAGATCAAAATCAACCACAATCGGGGCATGGTCAGAAATGACAATGGGTTCGATAGAGGAAGATAAAAGATTTTGAGATAGAGATTGTGAAAGAAAGATATGGGGGCAGATTCCGATCTGGGTCGGAAAGCACTCCGACCGATCCGGATTGATTTCCGACCGAGCCGGACCCCTGCAGTCCGACCGAACGAGTACGATGCGGCCGCATGCTGCCGGACTCGGTTCGGTCGGGCTCCCATTGAAGTCAATGGGTACGACGTGTACATGGGCTCCCATTGACTCAATGGGTACGTTGCGCACAATGGGGCCCCCTGTAGTGGGTACGCGTTGGTGCCATCCGCACCGTACACGCATGTATAAGGGGGACGGGTCCCCCCTGTGTCCGACTCGTATGGCTACGGGTGAAGGGGGGTCCGGCACGGACCCCCGAAGTCCGCTTCCAAGAGCTTTTTTGTGTCGGAGGCTCCGACTCGATCCGGCTGTCCGGATCGTGCATCGTACTGGCTCGGTCGTAAAACATCTCCATTGCGCGCCACGAATCGAGTGCGAACGAGTCGGACAGAGCGGTTCGGACCCGGAAACGAGTCGGTTGGCAATTTCGCGTTCAATCGCATCGTACTTGCTCGCTCGGACGAATGTACGAATCGGTCGGAAACAAAGCCTCCGACTCGGATCCGGAAAAGCCGAATCCGATTCGGAGCCCTACCGACCGAGATCGGAATCGACCCCATAGTCTAGACGGGAAAGGGAATTGTGAGGTGGAGAGAAAAAAGAAAAATCAATAGAATCGGGGGGAGAGAGTCTCCAAGCATCCACAATGAGGTGTGTTTGTGAAATAAAGTCAAGAAATTGTTTATGGGCTTTATGAGGAATGAAGCGTACCGAGATCGGAATCGACCCCATAGTCTAGACGGGAAAGGGAATTGTGAGGTGGAAAGAAAAAAGAAAAATCAATAGAATCGGGGGGAGAGAGTCTCCAAGCATCCACAATGAGGTGTGTTTGTGAAATAAAGTCAATAAATTGTTTATGGGCTTTATGAGGAATGAAGCGTACCTGAGATTGAGGGTCAAGAAAGGGGTCAACAACTTGATTGCAATCACCTCCTAGAATAAAGAGATCATCTCTAAATTGAGTACATTTGTGTGTGACCATAGGCCAAAAAAGCAGTTGGGCTGAGTAGGGCCATAAACATTAAATACTGTCAAAGAAATTTTGTTAATTAGCAGTTTAGCTAACAACCATCTCCCTTCTGAATCAATCTCTTGCGAAATATCTTTACATTTCAATTTTTTGTGACACAAAATTATGACACAATTTTTCTTAGTAGAAGAGACTAAAACTGAACCAACCCAATCTTTTTTCAATTTTAATGCCTCGAATTCTGTAAGGTGAGTCTCTTGTAGGAGAACCAAATCAGGGTTATAAGAGGCAAGATGTGATAAGATTCTCTGGGGTATATTCACAAGAACGTGTGACAACTACCGCAAGAGTAGCGTAACGCAACTTTCAATATCGCAGCCCATCGCGGGAAAATAACCCCGTGACAACGTGGGATTCACAACAAGGCGGTAGCATGCGATAGTCTGCCGAAACCGCGGACAATGTCTGCGATAAAACCACCTCGATGGAGATAAAAACACAAACCACAACACCAAAAAACCTGCGATGGGCCAAAGCGCGATGAGGAAATCAGCGATAAGCAGCGCCAGGCCTGCAACACACACATGGCGGGTGGGAAAAATCCCCATAAAAGCAGAAAAACACCCACACACAAACTGACCTACACCCAAGCACCATGGAGGCAGCCGGAGCAGGCGCAGAGGATGAGCGCAACCCCACAAGCACCCCGGACGACCAGCCTGGGACCACGGGGACAGGGAAGGGCAAGGACAAAAAGACGAGGAAGACAAAGTTCAGTCCGCAGGCGAACAGGATCATAGTCACGGAGGTGATGGAACACCATCAACAACTCTTCGTCACCTCCAATGTGTCACTGGGCACCAAAACTGCAATATGGCGGGACATCGTCGACAAGGTGAATGCCGTCGGAGAGCACAAGAGGACAATGGACGAGGTCAAGAGGCGATGGAAAGACATCAAGCGGAAGACCAAGGAGGAACTCTCTGCCAACCAGAAGGCAGCAATGCAGACTGGAGGTGGGGGCCCAGCGCCACAGCTGGAGCTGGATGACATGGAGGAGCTGGTGTTGACAGTCATCAGCGTGGAGACTGTGGCCGGAGTCGGGGGACCGGACACTGCTCGACAGGACACAACACAACCGCAAAAGGGTGAGTGACCACCAGGTACTGGGGGGGCGGGTGGAGATGGCCACAATGGCACACATGCACAATCAACCAGAGCACAGTGCACACCCACAATGACTCTGGGTCATCGCCCAGAACTACAGACTGTCACAATGTACAATGCCATGCTGTCTGAATGTCAACATGTACCATGCGTCTACACACATGTGGACACATTGTAATACACCATCTCCCATTCACATTGCAGGGGCACCGTCAGCAGCTCCTGCAGAGCAGTCCCAGCCACTCTTCACGGATGACGAGGAGGACAACGCCAGCATCGACATCCAAGACATCATTGACCTCATCCGCCACTCACCTCCAGGCTCAGGGCAGCCCAGCTACATCGATGAGACCCCACCCATCACCCTAACCACCCAGCAGGAGGCACCCACAGCCCCGGCACCCTCCCAAGACCTCCAGTAACAACACATGGCCTTCCAACGCCGTGTGCTGGAGTGCCAGATGGAGCCGGCTGAGCAGGTGCGGGTGGGCTTCGGCATCATGGCTGCCAAACTGGACACCATCCTTGGGTGTCTATGTCCGCCCCATCGTCTCCAACGAGCCCTGACTGACATCTCTGGAGTCATGACGCGGAGAGAAGAACACCTGTCCACTCAGTGTGGTTCCAGCGATGCCAGCCGTGAGCTGGCACACATACGCAGGCTCATGGAGGACATGGTGCATATGGAGGCGGAAAGGATGGCAGCCACCGCTGCACATCATCGAAATGTAGCTGGGATCTATCATGCCCTACTGACCTCCACCATGTCATTGCCGCCACAAGACGTGGCGCAGATGAATGCTGCTGCCCCCACACCATCCACATCCCCGCCCCCTGATGTGTCAGTGGCACACAGTGCGGCAGCCGGTTCTATAACACCCACAGGTGGGACAGGACACACACCCAGGGACGAGGACGCAGATGGGACTGTGGTCAGAAGGACCAGGCACTAGCATTCATTCCTGCCACCTGGCCTGTTTCTGCTTGGTCCTGCGCATGGCCTCATTACCTTACACTTTCCCACGACACACTCCGGTGCACTCACCTTGGACAGCGACATGGACTGACATTTCCGGATTGGTGACCAATGACACGTCAACCAGGCTGCGGACTGTACCCTTCCCTTCAGCAGGACTTGTCATCCCCAGATGGACTCTGGCTGGCCCTCCACGGGCCCATATTGTGTAGTCATGTATGCATGTGTGGATGAATGTAGGGGCAGTGATTACCCTTGCGTCAATAATGTTCATCCTGTGTGATGCCAGTCAGAGGGCGCTACATTGCATTTTGTGTACCGGGTCCCGTGGACACTACAACAGGGACACATGCATCACTCACTTCCATGTCCGGACATGGACTGAACCACGCGTAGAGCCCACGTGTCATGGTGGCAAGCCCTGCGCTGGTCCGGCGTACGGCAGGCCAGACCACTCCGCTTACGCTCAGAGGGGGGGCCATCATTGCTACCCGTCGCAGGCGTACTCGCTGGTGGTGTGCAAGTCACTGGTCTAGTTGTCAGCATGTCACAGCCACTCCCTGAGGGCAAGTTTGCACGCACACCACACCCATCCGGCACAGGCGTCACAGGCCATGTGACTCTGCCAACTTAAGGGGCTGACGACGTCACATTCTCCTCTGCCCGTGGTGACTGGATGACGGACGCCACGGTGCACAATCATAAAGGGCCCAAGAGTTTTGTTGCGCACAGGGTTAGTGGGATCCCAGGCCTGCGTATGGCATGGGCCGACCACCATGTGGCGCTGACTGGGGTTGCACAGGGTTAGTCGCACCCGGCGCATTGCGGCAGGCACAGGCACCCCACCACGGGACGGTGACTTTGGGTGCACTGAGTCAGTGGCACCTTAGGCTGCTGAGCGGGTGGGCACCCTGCGATTATGTCCCGTCCCGGTGGTCTGGGCAACTCAGGTTTTGTGTGCCCTGCTGGACCGCAGTGTAGGCCTACCGCCAAGTGGCTTCGCTTCCGGGTCACAGACTTAGTGGCACCCAATGGGCTGATCGGGTGTGCAAAAGACACACAATTGATGTACGTAATGCTGAACAAATCAGAACTGGGCGGGTGTGCAGCCTGCGGTGTTTCCGGGTGCACTGGTATGTCCTCTGTCATGGGGTATTCAAGACCCAGCACCAAATGTGAGGCCTGGTGGCCTGCGGTGCGTGGCTGCATGGTGTGGTGGGTGCCATGTCCGTGTGCCCCGGGCTTGTGGCTTGCAGCGGCACGTGGTAGGACATCCAGTCTACACGCCAATGGCAGAAGGTGAGCAGTGCGGTCTGGGTGTGCATGGGCGGGCATGCTCCTTGGGCGGCGGGTGCCTTTGTGATGCCTCTGTCTGGGTGTGCATGGGCGGGTAGGCGATGTTATCTTGTGCAAGTGTGTGTACTGTGCCAGTCATGTATCTGGACTCTGTTTCAGATGACGGCTCTGACTCAGATGTGTGTCCTGGTATACTGCTCTACATACCGGCACGTGGTTGAAGACACACCGGTGGCAGCAGGTGAGCAGTGTGGCCTGGGTGCGCAGGGGCGTCTCTTTCTCTCACTCTCTCTCTCTCTCTCTCTCTCCCTTCTTCTCTCTCTCTCCCTTCTTCTCTCTCCCTCTCTCTCTCTCTCTCCCTCTCTTCTTCTCTCTCTCTGTCTCTCCCTCTCCTCCTCTCTCTCTCTCCTTCGCTCTCTCTCTGTCCTTTGATGTGCGCAGGACACACCTTCTCATCATGTTTTTTTTCTTGCAGGCTGTGACCTGTGGACTGTCCCGCGGGGAGCCGCCATGTGTCTTCATTCCATTTCGGTGTTCATGTTAATAAAGTTTTATTTGTTTCTTCGAGAGTGAATGTGTGATGCTCATTTCTGTGACGACACATGCATTTCAACTGTTGTGATTGTGCGACATCATGCAGAATATTTTGTACATGTTTTTGTGTAGCTGATGTGGCATGTCTTTGTTGGGGGGTGCCAGGGAGGGGTGGTCCGGTGGGTGGTGTCGGAGGGTGTTGTGGCTCTCTTGGGTGTCTGGGCCGCATGATGGGTGGCTCCATGGCATCTGTTGCCCTTCCGATGTGGCCCTGGGCTGGTCTCCCTTTTGTGGTGCTGGCTGCCGTCCGATTTAACACCAGGTCAGAGCAGGTGTAGATTTCCTGGTGCTAACGTGCCTTATCACCTGTTTTGTGTTTTTATCGCCGATCTGTCTGGTCGTTGAGAATGTTGAGGTGTGGTGTGGTCGCGGCTTTTGGCACGGGAACGTCCACTCTGCATCTCATTAGCGATAGTTGCGGTGATCCTCTGTGGCGATGTTTTTTGCGGCTGCTATCGCGGGTAAACTGGTGCTGCGGGCTGTTAGCACCAGCTTGTGAATGGGGAGGTAAATTTGTCGCCACTTTGGCTGCGATAAAGTGCAGATGACTCAGAGATAAATCTTTGTGAATATGCCCCTCTGTCTTTTAATTGGGTTAATAAAACCTTTCACATTCCAAGAAATAACTCTGAATGCAAAAATATCAATAATAAATAAAGAACAATATGTGCAATAATGAAATAATGAAGTAAGAGATAAAAGGAGAAAAAAGGAAGAAGAAATGAAGAAAACGAAATGTCAAGGAGAAAGAAGAAAATACATAGAAGAGGAAAGTCAAGAGAACATATGAAGAAAAAAGCATGTGAGAAAAGGGAAGCAATATCACCAAGAAAAAGAAGGAAAGAGATACACTAAAGAGGGAGGAATAGAAGGAAAGAATACAAATGAGAGAAGACAGTACATGTCAAAAATAATGACTGTGGTAAGTACCTTACGAGGAACAAAGGGAAGGATGAGAGGCGGCAACGGACAACGAAAACAGCACATCCAACAACGGGCAACACACCACACCAGGGTTTCAATTAGACAGAAACAGGAGTGGAAACATGACTGGGAACACAGTAATTTTCAAAGAACCTGTAAAGGGAAACAATGTTATGCAAGTGAGAACAAGAAGAACAATGGAAGTAGATAACATAACACTATTACATTATAATGAATGAATAACACCACAGGAGAAACGTTAAAGTCAAGATTCAGGAGGAGGGCCAGCAATCTCCTTTGAAGCAGTAGAATGAGACTGAATGAATCTTCTGAGATCAGCCGGATCTTCAAAGGTAGAAGTCTTGTTTAAAGAAGGTGACCTTAAACAGGCACGGGTGGAATAATCCATACTGTGCACCCAAGGAGCGAAGCGCCGGACGGAGATCAAGGAATTCTTTTCGCTGCTTGGTGGTGGCCGATGAGACATCCTGAGAAATAAATACTTTTGTGCCTAGCCACGTCAGCTGTTTTTTGGATTTAGCTGCAGTTAGGACTTGTAGGAGATCCGTAAATTGTAGAAACAGGATGATCACTCCATGAGGTTTAGAAGGAGCAGCCGATGAAGATAAACGAGGGCCCAGTCTATGTGCTCGTTCTATATTTAATTTGGTCGAAGAGGTGAGACCTAAGAACAGAGGCATAAAGGAAGAAAAGTATGCAACAGGGTCATCCCCTTCAAGGCCTTCAGGAAGCCCATAAATGCGTAGATTATTGCGCAGGTTTCTATTTTCAAGGTCCTCGGTCGATCTTCTCGGTTGTAGGACTTCTTTCTCCAATGAGGAAATTCTGGAAGAAGAATCCTGTACCACATCAAGATGCTGTTCCACCACCGTAAGGCGGGATTTCATAGAGGACCATTTGTTATCCATGGTATGTAGGCGAGAGTTAGTTTCCTCAATGAAAGGTCTAAGGGAGCTGATTTCCTCCAAAACAATATCCAGAGAAACCGGAGAGACAGCTTTAGGAGGGGAGGGAGGGTCATGTTTGAGCCCCGCCACCCACCGACCACGTACGCAACCTAGGGGTCATCCTCAACCCCACCCTCTCCATGACTAAGCAGGTCAACGCCGTTTCCTCATCCTGCTTCAACATCCTCCGAATGCTCCGCAGGATCTTCAAGTGGATCCCCACCGAAACAAGAAAAACAGTCACCCAGGCCCTCGTCACCAGCAGGCTGGACTACGGAAACGCCCTCTATGCAGGAATGACGGCTAAGCTCCTGAGACGGCTGCAACGCATCCAGAACGCCTCTGCACGTCTTATCCTCGACATCCCCCGACGCAGCCACATCACACCCCACCTGAGAGACCTGCACTGGCTCCCTGTCAACAAGAGGATAACCTTCAAGCTCCTCACCCACGCACACAAAGCACTCCACAACTCCGGACCAGCCTACCTCAACAGACGACTCAGCTTCTACACCCCCACCCGCCAGCTCCGCTCGACCAGCCTCGCCCTCGCCACAGTCCCCGCATCCGGAAAACGACCGCCGGCGGCAGATCCTTCTCCCACCTCGCCGCCAAGACCTGGAACACCCTCCCCACCAACCTCCGACAGACCCAAGACCTACTGGCCTTCAGAAGACTCCTCAAGACCTGGCTCTTCGATCAGTAGCAGCACCACCCCCCTCTTCCCCCAGCGCCTTGAGACCCTCGCGGGTATGTAGTGCGCTTTATAAGTGACATGATTGATTGATTGATTGATTGATTGATTGATTAACGGTAGTTGAAGGAGATTGAGATTTAGCTGCCATGGTTGACAGAGCTGTGTTAACGGAACAAGCCCCTTGCGCCAAGACCGTAGAAGGATGTGAGGAAGAGTTAGGAGCTGTAGAGTTAATGGAACAAGTTGCTGTGTCGTTGAACCTCAGTTTCTTGGCGGAATGGAGTAAGTATCTGCTTCTACCCATTAAACAGTTTATGAAGAGCCCAGAGAAAAGGCTATTTAGAGAGGCGCTATATAAGAGAAAGGTAAAATTACCTCACAAGATGAGCAAGTCCGCTAAAAATTAGACCATCCAATGTTGAAAAAGACTCCAGCAAAGAAAAGGTGATGCAGGTGGAGAAAACATCAAAAAATAATGCTTCAGAGCACCATGAGAAGCATTTTGAGGAAAAAAGCTGAAAAGAAAAAGACAAACTGGTGGCCGCAAAACGGCTAAAAAGTCACCTGCATAGTTTCTGTACAAATACCTTAAGAAGAAGGCTGGCGAAGATAGCTTCCTGTAGGGCAAGCGTTCTGATTTAAAAATATGCCCACATGATGTTCATAGGAGCGCTGGAACCGCATGAAAGCAACCGCAATGTCTGGTGCGGTGCAGAGCTCTGACACCAAGTGGCCATCTTGGGTCTTGGTGCGCGTGACTCCTCTTATTGTGGATGTTGAGCAGTAGTTTTATTGTGTATGTGGAGCAGTAGTTTTATTGAGGTTGTGCTGTAGTAATTTTAGTGTGGATGGGTATTAGTAGTTTTAGTATGGATGTGTAGTAGTAGTTTTAGTATGAATGTGTAGTAGTAGTTTTATTATTGATGTGAAGTAGCAGTTTTATTATGGATGTTGAGCAGCAGTTTAATTATAGATGTGGAATAATAGGTTTATTATGGATGTGCAGTAGTAGTTTTAATATGGATGTGGAGCAGTAGTTTTATTGTGCATGTGGAGCAGTAGTTTAATTATGGATGTGCAGTAGTAGTTTTAGTATGGATGTGTATTAGTAGTTTTAGTATGGATGAGTAGTAGTAGTTTTATTCTGGGTGTGCAGCAGTAATTTTCTTGTGGATGTGGAATAGTAATTTTATTATGGATGTACAGTAGTAGTTTTATTATGGATGTGGAATAGTAGTTTTATTATGGATATTGTGCAGTAGTTCGATTATGGATGTTGTGCAGTAGTTTTAGTGTGAATGTGTAGTAGTATTTTCTTATGGAGGTGTAGTACTTTTATTATGGATGTGGAGCATTAGTTTTATTATGTATGTTGTGCTGTAGTTATATTATGGATGTTGAGCAGTAGTTTTATTATGGATGTTGAGCAGTAGTTTGTTTATGGATGTGCAGTAGTGGTTCTTAATATGGATGTGTAGTAGTAGTTTTAGTATGGATGTGGAGCAGTAGTTTTATTATGGAGGTGAAGTATACGTTTTAGTATGGATGTGGAGTAGTAATTTTAGTATGGATGTGTAGTAGTAGTAGTTTTAGTACGGATGTGTAGTGGTAGTTGTAGCATGGATGTGGAGTAGAAGTTTTACTATGGATGTGTAGTAGTAGTTTTAGTATGGATTTGGAGTAGAAGGTTTAGTATGGATGTGTAGTACTAGTTTTATTATGGATGTGGAGTAGATTTTTAGTATGGATATGTAGTAGTAGTTTTAGTATGGATGTAAAGTAGTAGTTTTAGTATGGATGTGTAGTAATCGTTTTTATGGATGTATAGTAGTAGTTTTAGTATGGAAGTGGAGTAGAAGTTCAAAAATGAACATGTAGTGGTAGGTTTAGTATGGATGTGAAGTAGTAGTTTTAGTATGGATGTTTAGAAGTTTTATTATGGATGTGAAGTAGCAGTATTAGTATGGATGTGTAGAAGTTGTTTTAGTATGGATGAATAGTCGTAGTTTTATTATGGATGTGGAATAGATGTTTTATTATGGATGTGGAGTAGAAGTTTTAGTATGGATGTTGAGTGGTAGTTTTATTATGGATGTGTAGTAGAGGTTTTAGTATGGATGTGGAGAAGAATTTTTATTGTGGATGTGGAGTAGAAGTTTTAGTATGGATTTGGAGTAGTAGTTTTATTATGGATGAGTAGTAGAAGTTTTAGTATGGATGTGGAGTAGCAGTTTTATTATGGATGTGGAGTAGATGTTTTATTATGGATGTGTAGTAGTAGTTTTATTATGGATGTTGAGCAGTAGTTTTATTATGGGTGTTGAGCAGTAGTTTTATTATGGATGTGTAGCAGTAGCTTGTTTATGGATGTGCAGTAGTAGTATTAATATGGATGTGTAGTAGTAGTTTTAGTATGGATGTGGAGCAGTAGTTTTATTATGGATGTGGAGTAAAAGTTTTAGTATGGAATTGGAGTACTAATTTTAGTATGGATGTGTAGTAGTAGTAGTTTTAATATGGATGTGTAGTGGTAGTTGTAGCACGGATGTGGAGTAGAAGTTTTAGTATGGATGTTTAGTAGTAGTTTTAGTATGGATATGTAGTAGTAGTTTTAGTATGGGTGTGTAGTAGTAGTTTTATTATGGATGTGTAGTAGTAGTTTTATTATAGATGTTTAGGAGTAGAAGTTTTATTATGGATTTGTAATAGTAGTAGATTTATTATGGATGTGCAGTAGTAGTTTTATTATGGATGTGGAGTAGATGTTTTAGTACTGATATGTAGTAGTAGTTTTAGTAAGGATGTGTAGTAGTAATTTTATTATGGATGTGTATTAGTAGTTTTATTATGGATATGTAGTAGTAGTTGTTGTATTATGGATGTTTACTAGTAGTTTTATTATGAATGTTTAGTAGTAGTTTTATTATGGATGTTGTGCAGTAGTTTTATTATGGATGTTGAGCTATAGTTTTATTATGGATGTGTAGTAATAGTTTTATTATGGATGTGTAGTAGTAGTTTTATTATGGATGTGTAGTAGTAGTTTTAGTATGGATGTAGAGCAGAAGTTTTATTGTGTATGTGGAGCAGTAGTTTTATTATGGATGTGCAGTAGTAGTTTTAGTATGGATGTGTATTAGTAGTTTTAGTATGGATGTGTAGTAGTAGTTTTAGTATGGACGTGTAGTAGTAGTTTTATTATGGATGTATAGTAGTAGTTTTTATGGATGTGCAGTAGGAGTTTTATTATGGATGTGGAGCAGTAGTTTTATTGTGGATGTTGAGCAGTAGTTTTATTGTGTATGTGGAGCAGAAGTTTTATTGTGGATGTGCAGTATTAGTTTTAGTATGGATGTGTATTAGTTGTTTTAATATGGATGTGTAGTAGTAGTTTTAGTATGGATGTGGAGCAGTAGTTTTATTGTGTATGCAGAGCAGTAGCTTTATTATGGATGTGCAGTAGGCATTTTAGTATGGATGTGTATTAGTAGTTTTAGTATGGATGTGTAATAGTAATTTTATTCTGGATGTGCAGCAGTAGTTTTCTTGTGGATGTGGAATAGTAATTCTATTATGGATGTAGAGTAGTAGTTTTATTATGGATGTGGAATAGTAGTTTTATTATGGATGTTGTGCAGTAGTTTTATTATGGATGTGGAATAATAGTTTTATTATGGATGTGCAGTAGTAGTTTTAGTATGGCTGTGGAGAAGTAGCTTTATTGTGTATGTGGAGCAGTAGTTTTATTATGGATGTGTATTAGTAGTTTTAGTATGGATGTGTAGTAGTAGGTTTATTATGGATGTGCAGCAGTAGTTTTCTTGTGGATGTGGAATAGTAGTTTTATTATGGATGTAGATTAATACTTTTATTATGGATGTGAAATAGTAGTTTTATTATGGAATTTGTTCAGTAGTTTTATTATGGATGTTGAGCAGTAGTTTTAATATTGATGTTGAGCAGTTGTTTTATTATGGATGTGTAGTAGTAGTTTGTTTATGGATATGCTGTAGTAGTTCTTAATATGGATATGTAGTAGTAGTTTTAATATGGATGTGGAGCAGTAGTTTTATTATGGATGTGGAGTAGATGTTTTAGTACGGATGTGGAGTAGTAATTTTAGTATGGATGTATAGTAGTAGTAGTAGTTTTAGAATGGATGTGTAGTGATAGTTGAAGCATGGATGTGGAGTAGAAGTTTTACTATGGACGTGTAGTAGTAGTTTTAGTATGGATTTGGAGTAGAAGGTTTAGTATGGATGTGTAGTAGTAGTTTTATTATGGATGTGGACCAGTAGTTTTCTTATGGATGTTGTTCAGTAGTTTTAGTATGAATATGTAGTAGTAGTTTTATAATGGAGGTGTAGTAGTAGTTTTATTAGTGATGGGGAGCAGTAGTTTTATTATGGATGTGTAGTAGTAGTTTGTTTATGGATGTGCAGAAGTAGTTTTAATATGAATGTGTAGTAGTAGTTTTAGTATGGATGTGGATCAGTAGTTTTATTATGGATGTCGAGTATAAAATTTAGTATGGTGTGAAGTAGTAATTTTAGTATCAATGTGTAGTAGTAGTAGTTTTAGTATGGATATGTAGTGGTAGTTGTAGCATGGATGTGTAGTAGAAGTTTTAGTATGGCTGTGTGGTAGTAGTTTTAGTATGGATTTGGAGTAGACTTTTTAGTATGGATGTGTAGTAGTAGTTTTATTATGGATGTGGAGTGAATGTTTTAGTATGGATATTTAATAGTAGTTTTAGTTTGGATGTGTAGAAGTAGTTTTTGTATGAATGTGCAGTAGTAGTTTTATTATTGATGTGTAGCAGCAGTTTTATTATGGATGTGGAATAATAGTTTTATTATGGATGTGCAGTAGTGGTTTTAGTATGGATGTGGAGCCATAGTTTTATTGTGTATGTAGAGTAGTAGTTTTATTATGGATGTGCAGTAGTAGTTTTAGTATGGATGTGTATTAGCAGTTTTAGTATGGATGTGTAGTAGGAGTTTTATTATGGGTGTGCAGCAGTAGTTTTCTTGTGGATGTGGAATATTAGTTTTATTATGGATGTAGAGTAGTAGTTTTATTATGGATGTGGAGCATTAGTTTTATTATGCATGTTGTGCTGTAGGTTTATTATGGATGTTGAGCAGTAGTTTTATTATGGATGTTGAGAAGTAGTTTTTTTATGGATGTGTAGTAGTAGTTTGTTTATGGATGTGCAGTAGTAGTTCTTAATATGGATGTGTAGTAGTAGTTTTAGTATGGATGTGGAGCAGTAGTTTTATTATGGATGTGGAGTTGAAGTTTTAGTATGGATGTGGAGTAGTAATTTTAGTATGGATGTATAGTAGTAGTAGTTTTAGAATGGATGTGTAGTGGTATTTGTAGCATGGATGTGGAGTAGAAGTTTTACTATGAATGTGTAATAGTAGTTTTAGTATGGATTTGGAGTAGAAGGTTTAGTATGGATGTGTAGTAGTAGTTTTATTATGGATGTGGAGTAGATGTTTTAGTATGGATATGTAGTAGTAGTTTTAGTATGAATGTGTAGTAGTAGTTTTAGTATGGATGTGTAGTAATTGTTTTATTATGGATGTATAGTAGTAGTTAGTATGTATGTGTATTAGTAGTTTTATTATGGATGTGTAGTAGTAGTTTTAGTATGGAAGTGGAGTAGAAGTTTTAATATGGACTTGTAGTGGTAGGTTTAGTATGGATGTGAAATAGTTGTTTTAGTATGGATGTGTAGTAGTAGTTTTATCATGGATATGGAGTAGATGTTTTATTATGGATGTGGAGTAGAGGTTTTAATATAGATATGTATTAGTAGTTTAAGTATGGGTGTGTAGTAGTAGTTTTATTATGGATGTGCAGCAGTAGTTTTCTTGTGGATGTGGAATAGTAGTTTTATTATGGATGTAGAGTAGTAGTTTTATTATGGATGTGGAATAGTAATTTTATTATGGATGTTGTTCAGTAGTTTTATTATGGATGTTGTGCAGTAGCTTTAGTGTGAATGTGTAGTCGTAGTTTTATTATGGATGTGGAACATTATTTTTATTATGTATGTTGTGCTGTAGTTTTATTATGGATGTTGAGCCGTAGTGTTATTATGGATGTTGAGCAGTAGTTTTATTATGGATGTGGAGTAGAAGTTTTAATATGGACGTGTAGTGGTAGGTTTAGTATGGATATGAAGTAGTAGTTTTAGTATGGATGTGTAGTAGTTGTGTTAGTGTGGATGTATAGTAGTTTTATTATGGATGTGTAGTAGTAGTTTTATTATGGATGTGGAGTAGATGTTTTATTATGGATGTGGAGTAGAAGTTTTAGCATGGATGTGGAGTAGAAGGTTTAGTATGGATGTGGAGCAGTAGTTTTATTGTGTATGTGGAGCAGTAGTTTTATTATGGATGTGCAGAAGTAGTTTTAGTATGGATGTGTATTAGTAGTTTTAGTATGAATGTGTAGTAGTAGTTTTATTATGGATGTGCAGCAGTAGTTTTCTTGTGGATGTGGAATAGTAGTTTTATTATGGATGAAGAGTAGTAGTTTTATTATGGATGTGGAATAGTAGTTTTATTATGGATGTTGTTCAGTAGTTTTATTATGAATGTTGTGCAGTAGCTTTAGTGTGAATGTGTAGCAGTAGTTTTTTTATGGAGGTGTAGTCGTAGTTTTATTATGGATGTGGAGCATTAGTTTTATTATGGATGTTGAGCAGTAGTTTTATTATGGATGTTGAGCAGTAGTTTTATTATGGATGTGTAGTAGTAGTTTGTTTATGGATGTGCAGTAGTAGTTCATAATATGGATGTGTAGTAGTAGTTTTAGTATGGATGTGGAGCAGTATTTTTATTATGGATATGGAGTAGAAGTTTTAGTATGAATGTGGAGTAGTAATTTTAGTATGGATGTGTAGTAGTAGTAGTTTTAGAATGGATGTGTAGTGGTAGTTGTAGCATGGATGAGGAGCAGGAGTTTTACTATGGATGTGTAGTAGTAGTTTAAGTATGGATTTGGAGTAGAAGGTTTAGTATGGATGTATAGTAGTAGTTTTATTATGGATGTGTAGTAGTAGTTTTAGTATGGAAGTGGAGTAGAAGTTTTAATATGGACGTTTAGTGGTAGGTTTAGTATCGATGTGAAGTAGTAGTTTTAGTATGGATGTTTAGAAGTTTTATTATGGATGTGTAGTAGTAGTATTAGTATGGATGAAGTTTTATTATGGATGTGTAGTAGTAGTTTTATTATGGATGTGGAGTAAATGTTTTATTATGGATGTGGAGTAGAGGTTTTAGTATGGATGTGGAATAGTAGTTTTACTATGGATTTGCAGCAGTAGTTTTATTATGGATGTGTGGTAGTAGTTTGTTTATGGATGTGCAGTAGTGGTTCTTAATATGGATGTGTAGTAGTAGTTTTAGTATGGTTTTGGAGCAGTAGTTTTATTATGGATGTGGAGTATACGTTTTAGTAGTCATGTGGAGTAGTAATTTTAGGATGGATGTGTAGTATTAGTAGTTTTAGTATGGATGTGTAGTGGTAGTTGTAGCATGGATGTGGAGTAGAAGTTTTACTATGGATGTGTAGTTGTAGTTTTAGTATGGATGTGGAGCAGTAGTTTTATTATGGATGTGGAGTATACGTTTTAGTATGGATGTTGAGCAGTAGTTTTATTATGGATGTGTAGTAGTAGTTTGTTTATGGATGTGCAGTAGTAGTTCTTAATATGGATGTGTAGTAGTAGTTTTTGTATGGATGTGGAGCAGTAGTTTTATTATGGTTGTGGAGTATAAGTTGTAATATGAATGTGTAGTAGTAGTAGTTTTAGTATGGATGTGTAGTGGTAGTTGTAGAATGGTTGTAGATTAGAAGTTTTACTATGGATGTGTAGTAGAAATTTTAAAATGGATTTGGAGTAGAAGGTTTAGTATGGATGTGTAGTAGTAGTTTTATTATGGATGTGGAGTAAATGGTAATAGATGTTTTAGTATGGATGTGTAGGAGTAGTTTTAGTATGGATGTGTAGTAATAGTTTTATTATGGATGTATAGTAGTAGTTAGTATGTATGTGTAGTAGTAGTTTTATTATGGAAGTGTAGTAGTAATTTTAGTATGGAAGTGGAGGAGAAGTTTTAATATGGACATGTAGTGGTAGGTTTAGTATGGATGTTAAGTAGTAGTTTTAGTACGGCTGTTTATAAGTTTTATTATGGATGTGTAGTAGTAGTATTAGTATGGATGTGTAGTAGTTGTTTTAGTATGGATGTATAGAAGTAGTTTTATTATGGATGAGTAGTAGTAATATTATTATGGATGTGGAGTAGAAGTTTTATTATGGATGAGGAGTAGAACTTTTAGTATGTATGTGGAGTAGAAGGTTTAGTATGGATGTGGATTAGAAGTTTAAGTATCGATTTTGAGTACTAGTTTTATTATGGATGTGGAGTAGAAGGTTTAGTATGGATTTGTAGTAGTAGTTTTATTATGGATGTGGAGTAGATGTTTGAGTATGGATATGTAGTAGATGTTTTAGTATGGATGTGTAGGAGTAGTTTTAGTTTGGATGTGTAGTAGTAGTTTTAGTATGGAAGTGGAGTAGAAATTTCAATATGGACGTGTAGTGGTAGGTTTAGTATGGATGTGTAGTAGTTGTTTTAGTATGGATGTATAGTAGTAGTTTTATTATGGATGTGTAATAGATGTTTTATTATGAATGTGTAGTAGTAGTTTTAGTATGGATGTAGAGCAGAAGTTTTATTTATGGATGTGGAGTATAAGTTTTAGTATGGATGTATAGTAGTAGTTAGTATGTATGTGTAGTAGTAGTTTTATTATGGAAGTGTAGTAGTAGTTTTAGTATGGAAGTGGAGTAGAAATTTTAATATGGACGTGTAGTGGTAGGTTTAGTATGTATGTGAAGTAGTAGTTTTAGTATGGATGTTTAGAATTTTTATTATGGATTTGTAGTAGTAGTATTAGTATGGATGTGTAGTAGTTGTTTTAGTATGGATGTATAGAAGTAGTTTTATTATGGATGTGTAGTAGTTGTTTTAGTATGGATGTATAGTAGTAGTTTTATTATGGATGTGTAGTAGTTGTTTTATTATGGATGTGTAGTAGTAGTTTTAGTATGGATGTAGAGCAGAAGTTTTATTTATGGATGTGGAGTATAAGTTTTAGTATGGATGTATAGTAGTAGTTATTTATGGATGTGTAGTAGTAGTATTATTATGGATGTGGAGTAGATGTTTTATTATGGATGAGGAGTAGAACTTTTAGTATAGATGTGGAGTAGAAAGTTTAGTATGGATGTGGAGTAGAAGTTTAAGTATCGATTTTGAGTACTAGTTTTATTATGGATGTGTAGTAGAAGTTTTAGTATGGATGTGGAGTAGTAGTTTTGTTATGGATGTGGAGTAGATGTTTTATTATGGATGTGGAGTAGTAGTTTTGTTATGGATGTGGAGTAGACGTTTTAGCTTGGATGTGTATTAGTAGTTTTATTATGGATGTGGAGTTGAAGTTTTAGTATGGATGTGGAGTAGTAGTTTTAGTATGGATGTGGAGTAGAAGTTTTAGTATGGATGTGTAGTGGCAGTTTTAGTGTGGATTTGTAGTAGTAGTTTTATTATGGATGTGGAGTAGAAGTTTTTGTATGGCTTTGTAGTAGTAGTTGTATTATGGATGAGGAGTAGTAGTTTTAGTATAGACATGGAGTAAACGTTTTAGTACGGATGTGGAGTAGTAGTTTTATTACGGATGTGCAGTAGTAGTTTTAGGATGGATGTCGAGTAGTAGTTCTATTACGGATGTGGAGTAGATGTTTTAGTATGGATGTGTAGTGTAGTTTTAGTATGGATGCGTAGTAGTCATTTTAGTATGGATGTGTAGTAGTCTTTTATTATGGATGTGTAGTAGTAGTTTTATTACGGATGTGGAGTAGATGTTTTATTATGGATGTGGAGTAGACGTTTTAGTATGGATGTGGAGCAGAAGGTTTAGTATGGATGTGGAGTAGAAGTTTTAGTTTGGATGTGGAGTAGTAGTTTTATAAAGGATGTGGAGTAGACGTTTTTTTATGGATGTGGAGTAGACGTTTTATTATGGATGTGGAGTAGTAGTTTCATTGTGTATGTGGACAAGTAGTTTTTGTATGGATGTGGAGTAGTAGTTTTAGTATGGATGTGTAGTAGTAGTTTTATTATGGATGTGTGGTAGTAGTTTTATTATGGATGTGGAGTAGACGTTTTAGTATTAATGTGTAGTAGTAGTTTTCATATGGATGTGGAGTATTAGTTTTAGTATGGATGTGGAGTAGACGTTTTAGTATGGATGTGTAGTAGAAGTTTTAGTATGGATGTGGAGTAGAGGTTTTAGTATGGATTTGTAGTAGTAGTTTTATTATGGATGTGGAGTAGAAGTTTTAGTATGGATGTATAGTGGTAGTTTTAGTATGGATGTGTAGTAGTAGTTTTATTACGGATTTGGAGTAGACGTCTTAGTATGGATGCGCAGGAGTAGTTTTAATATGGATCTGGGGTAGATGTTTTAGTATGGATGTGTAGTGGTAGTTTTGGTATGGATGTGTAGTAGTAGTTTTATTACGGATTTGGAGTAGACGTTTTAGTATGGATGTGCAGTAGTAGTTTTATTATGGATGTTGAGTAGTAGTTTTAGTATGGCTGCATAGTAGTAGTTGTATTATGGATGTGTACTCGTACTTTTATTATTGATGTGGATTAGATGTTTTAGTATGGATGTGTAGTAGTAGTTTTATTATGGATGTGTAGTAGTAGTTTTATTATGGATGTAGAGTAGTAGTTTTAGTATGGATTTATAGTAGTTTTATTATGGATGAGTGGTAATAGTTTTAGTATGGATGTGTAGTAGTAGTTTTAGTATGGATTTGTAGTTTTCGTTTTAGTATGGATGTGGAGTAGAGGTTTTAGTGTGGGTGTGTAGTAGTAGTTTTAGTATGGATGCGGGGTAGTAGTTTTAGTATGGATGCGTAGTAGTAGTTTTAGTATTGATGTGTAGTAGTGGTTTTAGTATGGTTGTGTAGTAGCAGTTTTAGTATGGATGTGGAGTAGTAGTTTTATTATGGATGTGAAGTAGACGTTTTAGTATGGCTGCGGGCACAGAGGCTAACAGGCGTTTAGAAGGTGCACAAAAAGGTGGCGCATTGGTAGTGCGCCGTCTGAGGGTAGTCCTATACAGGGAGCAAACAGGGTCCTATGGCTAGCCAGACATCCTCCTGCATGTGGGTGCAGTCACTCACTGCACCTGCTGCAGGGGGATCTGTTTCCCCTGTTTCAAACAGAGACGAGTCGCCGCCTGTACTGTGAAACATGTAGAAGCTTTGAAGAAGCTTCCTAAATGCGCTGGCCCCAGGGCAGGGGTGAGTTTGGGTCTGTCCTATAGCAGCACATTGATTGTAATAGTGCACATTGCCCCTGTTAATGCAGTGAGCACCTGCCTAAAGGTTTGCAGTGGCACAGACAGGGACAGTACGACACCAATTACGTAATATTGGCCCAGGAGCATCTTCTGCCACTCATTGGCCAGCAAACGTTACCTTTGTTTTACTGCATTAACTTCTGTTTTGTTGTCATTGTTAAAACTATTTAGTGAATGCATTGCTCTATGTTGGGTAATCGGTGTGAGGTCAAATTGCACTAAATCTTCCGTAAATTATAAAAAGTGAATGCGTAAATATGTAGCGGGGCTAGGCACGCACTTTTGCTTCACAACATGGCTGGTAAATATCTTTGAGGAGAAAAAAATATCCCTTCCCAATTTAATCTGTACCCACATATTTTCATATGAAGACATAATAGTTCCGGCCATAATGGGTGGAATCTCTGGATATTTAATCTACACCATAATAGATTTCTACATACGCTATCAAAAAGAGCCTTAAACCTCAACAAGGCAAGCATCACATGATGAATACTGATGGATTGCCTTCTTAGATAAAGGAATGTTAGATACAATGGGAAAAACAATCAACCCTTGACGGCTTGGGCCCTGAAATATAAGCAGGTAAGTTAGCCTAAAAGGGATTTATTTATTTAATTAATTTGAACTGATGTTTATAGCACATGATTTACAAGGGGGCCTTAGACACAATACCGCACATTGTTATTAAAGTGGGAATCTATTGGTGTGGTGCAACGATCATGGGAAAAAAAAGGCCTCCTAATTCCCAAAAGTGAATAAATTCACATAAACATTTACATAAAGATGATCAGCACACACTTCTTTTTGAACATGAATCAACTTAGGCTACATATGGCTACATCTTGAGTGAATAAAAGAAAAATAGAAATAAAGGATTATCTTAAAAATTGTGACATATGTCTCCTTGAAAATTTTTGGGGAATCTATCCGATTGTAATAATCAATCAATCAATCAATCAATCATGTCACTTATAAAGCGCACTACATACCCGCGAGGGTCTCAAGGCGACCTCATAAGTTGATTCATGTTCAAAAAGAAGTGTGTGCTGATCATCTTTATGGAACTGATTTTTATAGATTACATAGTACAAGCTTTTAGAAAATTGCTTGCAAATTAATTTCTTATTGAGTGATTTAAATTATTGAAGCATACATGGTTTATCTATAAATTAGTTTTCCAATAGAATGTGAAAACATCACCATGTGTCAGAACATATCATAACATATCAAAGCATATCAAAACATATCAAAACATATCAGAACACGGGTGTATATTGAAAAAATAAATGTTATCTTTTTATAGCAATGATGCTGACAGGTAATCAATCATTAAACACACAATGTAACAAGAAGTTGGCTAGATAAACAATTGTTTTTTGTACTTCTCAGTCACAACTGTGTACACTTTTTTCAAATATCAAGAAGGCAGTCCAACAGATTAATAACAGTGAGTATTGCCTATAATAACACTGTACAGAAAATAGGTGTAGTTGTTGACGTTTCGGTCGATGGGCCGTCGTCTATCTTCAGGACTATGGGAGTTTGAAATGGTTGACCCCTAGTTGAACACGGAAAGAAATTGTGATTACTGTGTACTTTCTTCAAATCTGATTATTTGTTAATAATAACACCTGTGTGAAAGAATAAAAAAGGAAAGTGATGATTGTTATCAAAAAGTATGAGTGAACAAATTATATAGAAGCAATAGTCAATGTAGTGTTTTGACTTATCGCGGATGACAAACTTAAATAGTGAAGGAAGAAATCTAGAATAGCGAAATAGGTATTGCCACTTACTCTAAAATCAATGTATATGCGGATGTGTCTTTGGTATCAAGTTATTTGAGAAATCAGGGATAACTTCTTTGGCGGACCGAATCCAGATCTAAAACAATGTAGGTTGTAATATCCATAAGAGAGATATCCAGGTTAATGCATTAACCAATCAATATGACGTTATATAGACAGTCTATATAAACACAAAAGGTCACCGAAAATAGTTCTAAACTGGGTGACTCATAAGGGCAAGTGTGTTAATATTATCACCCGTCTTGATTTAGTCAATGATGCAGTCATGGCTACATAATAATCTGTATTTAGTCTGTCCTCAGACGGAAGTTGTGCCAAACAATATGATCTGGGTAGCATGTAATTAAGCATACCAATGAAATCTAATAAGATGTGTTTACTTCAAATTTACGAGGACTCAGGGACTTTTTAGATTTCTCGAGCAGGGTTAGTTATAACTCCTATAATCGAGAAAAAACAAAACAGAAAGCCATTATGAATCCGATTTTTGAACAATGTTCCCTGAAAGAATATAAAACATATAGGGAAGTTTAAAAAGGGGAAAAAATTAATATTCTTTGTGTCCTCAGCAGCAAGTGCTGAGTGATAAATATAGGTTTAAAGGAGAAATAGACTCCTTGAGTCTCGTTCTTTAAGCCACTTCTCACAGTTGTATATGAATGTAATTCTAGAAAGTTGCAGAAATATTTGCATAAGAGCATAACTTGATACCTGAATTCTGAGGTAGTAATTCGGACCATAGTCTGGAATCATTCACAGAATCGGCGTCTGTTAGTCTTGTTGTAAGCGGGTAATGTCAATGACACACAGTGCGCAATGACTATCTATCTAAAAAAGAATATATACAAAATAGTCTATATTTACATTAGGCCCGTTGTTCACTGAAACATAACCGTCAGTTTTCAAAAAGGTTGTCTAACATGACATCCTCGGTAAATACCTCAATTCCGTCGTAGTATTTGGCATGGGAGAACACGATCGCTTGCAAAGTCAGCATCTGTTTGAAAAGACGATAACGCGGCTGTACTAAAGCAATTGTTTAGAGCGCGAAAGAGGACTGGGCCGTGGTCGGCGATGTATGTATGCCCAATTGAGTGGCCATCTTGGCCGCCTGACATAGTGTATCAAATGCTGATGTGAAATCGGCGAAGAAGGGCAATTCAAAGCCACCATATTTATGTGAACTGAATAATTGTCAAAATATTTATTAGTTGTAATGAAGGGCATAGTTATAAATCAAGCACTCTATCCTGATAAGAAAAAAGGTTTTTTTAAGGATCGGGGTAATAAATGTATAACAGATAATAATTGTGTAAAAAGTTAGTTTAACCACCACTGCATATCGTTAATAGCACAAAATGTCTGGGTCATCTGTTAACAATCACCTGGCATTCTATAATAACCATTTCTAGACCGTTTTTAAGGCCTGATGATTAGTTTACAAAACAATAATCAATGAATACATTGAAAATTACTGATGCATTATACAAAAAGTAATAACATGATTCCATTATACATCCAGAATTACCACTTGTGATGTTTTTGTCAATTCCATTGATGATATTGTTCAGAGAGATGACAAGTAGAGCAAAAGCTCTATTTTGCAAACGGTTCTAACCAAACAGATATTACAGATTCAGACGTCAATGAACAACAATTTAAGAACAAACATTGACATTACAGAAAGAGTATGAGTCAAATACAGATCGTGTTTTGCCAAGTTGTCTAATATCGGTAGCAAAGACTTTCAGTTTGTGTTAACTGTATAGTTACAAAACTGAGACATTTGAGTCAACTTATGTTTAAACAAATCTGTTAAGATGCTATAGAGGGCTCAATTCCTTAATCTGTTAATGCATGCAAGCAAGTGTGTGCCATTCTGTTGTTAAATTTAAACCTCTGTTTATACAGTCAGTACTCAGATTAATCTGCTTTCCTTTATTGTAAGTATCTGATCTACATTACATTGTCTTTTAGTTGGTTTTACAACTTCGATCACCCACCAGCGCATGTCTCTTTCTGAGTGACCAAGACGTAAGTAGTGTTCCACTAAGGGAGCATTCTCGACGCAGCATCGAATGCGCGATTAATGTTGCAAACTCCGTTTTTTTACTGCTTGTATTGTCTTACCTAAGTAGTGAAGTCCACATGGGCATTGGATACAATAAACAACATTGGATGTGTTACAGTTGGAAAAGGTCTTTAGTGTAATGGACACCCCATTAATGGTACATGACTTGGTTACTTGGGTGGTGTTACAAGCCAGACACATATTACATTTATGGTGGCCTACTATTGGTAGCAGTTGTCTCATGTTATCCACTGTGTTATTCTCAGTGTTCTCATAGGCATGGACCAGCCGATCCTGCAAGTTGGTGCCTCGTTTGAAGGAGAACATAGGTTTGTTCATAAGTTCAGGAAGGCCTTTGAGTTGTGTCCAGTGTTTATTTATGATTTTTTTAATGGAGTCTGTATGAGTTCCAAAGGTAGACACACATACTAAATGTGGTTCTTTGGGACGGTTTTTTACTGTCAGCAGAGCCTCGTGATTATTGTAACAGGCACGTTTCATCGACCTCTTAAGTAGTTTGGCTGGATATCCACGTGCAGAAAGTTTTTCTTTTAATTTCTTTGCCTCTGTAAAGTAGTCTTCCTTCAATGTGCAGTTTCTGCGGAGACGCAGAAACTGCCCAAAGGGAAGACCATCCTTAAGGGCTTGGGGATGGTGACTGTTGTAACACAAGAGAGTATTTCTGGCTGTGGGTTTAGTATACAAAGTGGTATGCAGATGGTTATTATCGTCTGTTTTGATTGTAATGTCTAGAAAATTCATGCTTTCAGAATCCGACTCCATGGTGAATTTTAAGTGCAGGTTTTTAGTGTTCAACCAAATATGGAAAGCCTGTAATTGATGTTCGGTACCCCGCCAGATCAGAAAAACGTTGTCGATATATCTCAACCAACGAATGATATTTGTAAAATAGGGGTTAGAGGTGTCAAGAATATTTTCATTTTCAAAGTTTGAAACATATATATTGGCTATATCTGGGGCATAAACTGCACCCATGGCGACACCTTTCAACTGCCGGTAGAAGGTGTTTTCATAGAGGAAAACATTTTCACACAAGGAGATGCGTGTGCACTCTATAATAAAAGCAGTTGGAACTTCATGAGGCCTAGGTCTTGTGTCCAAAAGATTCTCTAAGATCTGGAGTATGTCTTGCTGGGGGATATTTGTATAAAGACTTTCAATGTCCATTGAGACACTTATTTCACTAGAAGGATCAAATTAGTGATTTTCAATTACATTTATTACAGCCATAGTGTCCCTGATGTAGGAAGGTTGGTTGACTGCAAAGGGACGTATAAAGACATTGGCATATTGTGCCAGAGGTTTGAGTTACACCCTGAAACGATGGGGCGGCCAGGGGGTTGCAGGGGGTCCTTATGCACCTTTGGCAACATATAGATTGCCGGTACTGTGGGTGCTTTATTGATAAGGAAAGCCGCCTCTTTTTCATTCAACCAACCACCGTCAAAGCCCTGTTTACTCAAGATGAATATCTCATTAGCCAATCTATTAGTAGGGTTACTACTGAGTCTTTTGTAGTGTTCAGAAACAGACAGTTGTTTTAACATTTCTTCTCTGTATGATTCTTTGTCCCAGAGCACTATCCCGCCCCCTTTATCAGCCGGCTTTATTAAGGCGTTGGGTAGGGATTGTAGGTTTTGTAATGCTATTTGTTTGTCTTTGGAGAAGTTAGATTTAAAATGCATTTTACCTTTGAATAAGTTGCCTACTTCTGTTAGTATGGCATTTTCAAAGGTTACTATCTCCTTAGCTATCATAACATTAGTGTGATAGAATGTTGATGGATTCCTGAGGCCTGTTATTCCACTAGGTGTTACAGAGTTATTGGTAGCAAACAGGTTTTTTAACCTAACAGAGCGAAAAAATTTGTAAAGCTCTAGTTTTGTCTGGAAAAGGTCATTTTTATATGTTGGTACAAAGGATAAACCAGCTGAGAGTACAGCTATCTCCTGCTCTGATAAAATATGAGTGGAGAGATTGAAGATGGGAATGGTCTGGGGTGGATCTACCACTCGTAGTATTGGTTCTTCATTTAACGAAACCCTGGGGCGTACTGATTTCGATACCATCCTCATTTCGCCGATCTCTGCCTGCGTGGAGGGCCGGATCCCCTCCTGTCCCGGCTTAAAAAAACCTGGCGAGAAGGAGAGGGCTGTTGTTCGTATTGACGATATGGGGTATCATGAGATTGGTCGCTACCTGTATCCGAGCTAGTATCGGAGAATGTGGCCCTCTTCCTGATCGGTTGATTGGATCCTTGAGGAATTTAAAATATTTATTGAAATATGGATACGTCTTCTCCTTACTATATCTCTTGATATCTTTCTGCAGTTTGTCTGTCTTTTTATGTGCGTTAAACTCTTCAAATTCCTTGATGGTTTAATAGACTTTATCCAAAAGGAATTTGCTGTTGGTAAGAGTTGAATCCGACGTAATCTTGTTTTCTAGAGTTTCTATCTCTTTGGTTAGGATCTTAATATGTTTGAGAGCTGTTTCTATGCTCAGCACCATCCATGTGTGCGAGCACTTATTTGCTGAAAAGCTGAAACCTACTTTAAAATCCTCATCATCAGTGAAAATAATTGGGATATTACGTATTTGTAGGCCTGTCGGAATTATGTTTGCATTTAAGCAATCTGTTAAGAACTTCGCATGGAGTTCTGTCCGAACCAATTTCTTTTTCAGTCATTCAAGCTGATTAAGGTCTGATTCATGAGGTAGTTGTGCAATTGGACCTCTGTTTCCTAGAAGTGATGGACCACCAGCTATCTTCAAAATGTATTCATCGGTATATGATAGGGTCTCTGCCTCAAACATAAATGTATTGTTCTATAATCACAGTAACTAAAAGGAAAAACCACTTAAACAAAAGTGACACACAACAGACTACTGTCTGCGCTGAAGGAATGTTAGATACAATGGGAAACCCAATCAACCCTTGACGGCTTGGGCACTGAAATATAAGCAGGTAAGTTAGCCTACAAGGGATTTATTTATTTATATTCTTGACACCTCCAACCCTTATTTTACAAATATTATTCGTTGGTTGAGATATATCGACGACGTTTTTCTGATCTGGTGGGGAACCGAAGATCAATTACAGGCTTTCCATATTTGGTTGAACACTAAAAACCCGCACTTAAAATTCACCATGGAGTCGGATTCTGAAAGCATGAATTTTCTAGACATTACAATCAAAACAGACGATAACAACCATCTGTATACCACTTTGTATACTAAACCCACGGCCAGAAATACTCTCTTGAGTTACAACAGTCACCATCCCCAAGCCCTTAAGGATGGTCTTCCCTTTGGGCAGTTTCTCCGCAGAAACTGCACATTCAAGGAAGACTACTTTACGGAGGCAAAGAAATTAAAAGAAAAACTTTCTGCACGTGGATATCTAGCCAAACTACTAAAGAGGTCGATGAAACGTGCCTGGTACAATAATCGTGAGGCTCTGCAGACAGTAAAAGACCGTCCCAAAGAACCACATTTAGTATGTGTGTCTACCTTTAGAACTCATACAAACTCTATTAAAAAAATCATAAATAAACACTGGACACTACTCAAAGGCCTTCCTGAACGTATGAACAAACCTATGTTCGCCTTCAAAAGAGGCACCAACTTGCAGGATCGGCTGGTCCATGCCTATGAGAACACTGAGAATAACACAGTGGATAACATGAGACAACTGCTACCAATAGTAGGCCACCATAAATGTAATATGTGTCTGGCTTGTAACACCACCCAAGTAACCAAGTCATGTACCATTAATGGGGTGTCCATTACACTAAAGACCTTTTGCAACTGTAACACATCCAATGTTGTTTATTGTATCCAATGCCCATGTGGACTTCACTACATAGGTAAGACAATACAAGCAGTAAAAAAACGGAGTTTGCAACGTCAATCACGCATTCGATGCTGCGCCGAGAATGCTCCCTCAGTAGAACACTACTTACGTCTCGGTCACTCAGAAAGAGACATACGCTGGTGGGTGATCATAGTTGTAAAACCAACTAAAAGACAATGTAATGTAGATCAGATACTCACAATAAAGGAAAGCAGATTAATCTTCCGTACTGACTGTATAAACAGAGGTTTAAATTCAACAACAGAATGGCACACACTTGCTTGCATGCATTAACAGATTAAGGAATTGGGCCCTCTATAGCATCTTAACAGATTTGTTTAAAAATAAATTGATTCAAATGTCTCAGTTTTGTAACTATACAGTTAACACAAACGGAAAAGTCTTTGCTGCCGATATTAGACAACTTGGCAAAACACGATCTGTATTTGACTCATACTCTTTCTGTAATGTCAATGTTTGTTCTGAAATTGTTGTTCATTGACGTCTGAATCTGTAATATCTGTTTGGTTAGAACCGTTTGCAAAATAGAGCTTTCGCTCTACTTGTCATCTCTCTGACCAATATCATCAATGGAATTGACAAAAACATCACAAGTGGTAATTCTGGATGTATAATGGAACCATGTTATTACTTTTTGTATAATGCATCAGTAATTTTCAATGTATTCATTGATTATTTTTTTGTAAACTAATCATCAGGCCTTAAAAACGGTCTAGAAATGGCTATTATAGAATTCCAGGTGATTGGTAACAGACGACCCTCACACTTTGTGCTTTTAACGATATGCGGTGGTGGTTAAATTAACTTTTTACACAATTTTTATCTGTTATACATTTATTACCCCAATCCTTAAAAAAAACTTTTTTCTTATCAGGATAGAGTGCTTGATTTATAACTGTGCCCTTCATTACAACTAGTAAATATTTTGACAATTATTCACTTCACAGAAATATGGTGGGATTGAATTGCCCTTCTTCGCCGATTTCGCATCAGCATTTGATACACTATGTCAGGCCAAGATGGCCACTCCATTGGGCATACATACATTGCAGACCAAGGCCCAGTTCTCTTTCGCGCTCTAAACAATTGCTTTAGTACAGCCGCGTTATCGTCTTTTCAAACAGACGCTAACTTTGCAAGCGATCGTGTTCTCCGATGCCAAATACTACGACGGAATTGAGGTATTTACCGAGGATGTCATGTTAGACAACCTTTTTGAAAACTTACGGTTATGTTTCAGTGAACAACAGACCTAATGTAAATTTAGACTATTTTGTATATATTCTTTTGTAGATAGATAGTCATTGCGCTTACAACTAGACTAACAGACGCTGATTCTGTGAATGATTCCAGACTCGGGTCCGAATTACTACATCAGAATTCACATATCGAGTTATGCTCTTATGCAAATATTTCCGCAACTTTCTAGAATTACATTCATATACAACTGTGAGAATCGGCTTAAAGAACGAGACTCAAGGAGTCTATTTCTCCTTTAAACCTATATTTATCACTCAGCACTTGCTGCTGAGGACACAAACAATATTAAGTTTTTCCCCTTTTTAAACTTCCCTATATGTTTTATATTCTTTCAGGGAACATTGTTCAAAAATCGGATTCATAATGGCTTTCTGTTTTGTTTTTTCTCGATTATAGGAGTTATAACTAACCCTGCTCGAGAAATCTAAAAAGTCCCTGAGTCCTCGTAAATTTGAAGTAAGCACATCTTATTAGATTTCATTGGTATGCTTAATTACATGCTACTCAGATCATATTGTTTGGCACAACTTCCGCCTGAGGACAGACTAAATACAGATTATTATGTAGCCATGACTGTATCATTGACTAAATCAAGACCGGTGATAATATTAACCCTCTTGCCCTTATGAGTCACCCAGTTTAGAACTATTTTCGGTGACCTTTTGTGTTTATATAGACTGTCTATATAACGTCATATTAATTGGTTAATGCATTAACCTGGATATCTCTCTTACGGATATTACAACCAACATTGTTTTAGATCTGGATTCGGTCCGCCAAAGAAGTTATCCATGATTTCTCAAATAACTTGATACTAAAGACACATCCGCATATACATTGATTTTAGAGTAAGTGCCAATACCTATTTCGCTATTCTAGATTTCTTCCTTCATTATTTAAGTTTGGCATGCGCGATAAGTCAAAACACTACATTGACTATTGCTTCTATATAATTTGTTCACTCATACTTTTTGATAACAATCATCACTTTCCTTTTTTATTCTTTCACCTGGGTGT
Organism: Calotriton arnoldi; assembly: GCA_963921515.1. Lineage (NCBI taxonomy): Eukaryota > Metazoa > Chordata > Amphibia > Caudata > Salamandridae > Calotriton > Calotriton arnoldi. The sequence goes on from CAWUFW010012110.1 coordinate 479,850, forward strand.
TATTATTAACAAATATTCAGTATTGAAGAAAGTACATGGTAATCACAATTTCTTTCCGTGTCCAACTAGTGGGCAACCATTTCAAACTCCCATAGTCCTGAAGATGGTCGAATAGATGACAGCCCATTGACCGAAACGTCAACAACTACACTTATTTTCTGTACAGTGTTATTATAGGCAATACTCACTGTTATTAATTTGTTGGTCTGCCTTCTTGATATTTGAAAAAAGTGTACACAATTGTGACTGAGAAGTACAAAAAACAATTGTTTATCTAGCCAACTTCTTGTTACATTGTGTGTTTAATTATTGATTACCCCTCAGCATCATTGCTATAAAACGATAAAATTAATTTTTTCCATATACACCCGTGTTCTGATATGTTTTGATATGCTTTGATATGTTTTGATATGTTCTGACACATGCTGATGTTTTCACATTCTATTGGAAAACTAATTTATAGATAAACCATGTATGCTTCAATAATTTAAATCACTCAATATGAAATTAATTTGCAAGCAATTTTCTAAAAGCTTGTACTAAGTAATCTATAAAAATCAGTTCAAATTAATTAAATAAATAAATTCCTTGTAGGCTACCTTACATTTCTTAGATAAAGGGCAGGGAATTCACTCCTCCATGAATCTAGAATAGCGGGGAGTAAAGGCACTGGAGCCTCCTAGGGCTCTTTCACATTGCAGTGGCTGTGGAAGTGTGGGGGGAGATGTTAGTTCACGCAAACCATATTTCAGACATTTGGTTGTTTGTGCAAGAGCTGAATATACAGAGCACCAACTAGCCTCACATCCAGACGCTGTTGAGGACTCTGAATCTTAAATGTTGGGACATTAAGTTAATTGCTTGGTTTGTGCACAGCTGCAAGACTAATTTGTTGATGCTTTGTCTCGTTTAAGATGCCTATGTTCTGGAGGTTGGTAACAGAAGCCAAGGCAAGCAATACCCCGTCCCTGTAAGACGTCAGCGCCGTTGGGCACCCAAACTGTCACCCCGGCCAGTTGGTAAGTATGGAGCGCAGGTACCAGGACCTTCAGGGTCTGGTACAGGAGTGTGTGAAGTAGGAGTATTTGGTTTCCAGGAGAGCTAGATGCAGCATTCATGGACTCTTCGGAATTTGAAAACAGGAACCAGAATCTTGGATACCCCTCATACCAGTAGCACTGACCTTCCTGATTTAAATCAGGGCTAACAGTAAACTGCCAGGGGGGTTGTAGTCAAAATGATGATATGGGCTATAAAACGTGCTGGAAAAAAAATCCAAAAGATACATGCTATGGTTCCTGCAGACCAGTCTTAGAAAGCATGGTGGGAGTGTGACTGTAAATATGCGCAACCTTACCAGACTTCAAGTAGAGGTCTGTGTGATTGAGTTTTCATTGGCCAACAGAAAGAGAGATGACAGTGCAGTGAAACAATTTAAAGATTTCAGAGGTGGGTGATAGAAAGGGTGCCAATAATATATAATGGAGCCTTCTGACAAAATTACAAGCAAACACCTTGAGCCCATGGTTGTTCTTGCTAGTTGCATCTAAAGGAGGAGTCAAAAGAACTTGGAGGGACAGTATCATGTTATGTTATGTGTGTTTGTAAAGCATACCATCACCCACTCAGGTATCCTGGTGCTGAGCAGGTGTGTGTGCCGAGGCTTGCCTAAAGGAGGTTGCTAAATTGAAAAGCCAGGTCTTCAGATTCTTGCAGAATTCAAGAAGAGAAGAGTAGGCTCTGATGTGCAGTTGGAGGCCTTAGGAGTAATGTAAGAAAACCCGTGCCAACCTGATCTGGTTTTCTGTATATGTGTGGGATGTGTGCAAATAGCATTCCTGTAGCTGGGATTTGTCTGGGCGTGTGGTGGATGAAAATGCAACTGTTCAGGTAGATGGGGCCTAAGTTGTGCAGTCCCTTGTATGTTTGGATGAGGATTTTGAAATGAGCACATTTGTTTACTGGGAGCCAGTGGATCTCCCTGAGGTGTTTTGTGATGTGAATTCTGTGTGGGAGGTTGAGGAAGAGTTTGGCTGCAGAGTTATGGATGGTCTGTAGTCTTCTAGTGAGTTGCTTGGTGTTCCTCGCATAGAAGGAGTTCCCATAGTCCAACTTACTTGTGACTACGGCATGAGTGACAGTGTTTCTAGTGGTGCTTGGAAGCCATTTGACAATCTTCCTAAGCATCGTCAGTGTGTGGAAGCAGGATGCAGTGACGGCATTGACAGGTGCAGTCATGTCCAGTTTGCTGTCAATGAATATTGCGAGGTTCCTGGTGTTGGTGCTGGGTGTGGTTGTAGATCCTACTTTGGCTGGCCACCAGTTAGAGTCAGATGGTGAGGCACTGTTCCAAAGATCACTACTATGGTCTTGTCAGCATTGAGCTTGCAACAGTTGGCTTTTTTATTGAGCTAGTGACTTCGGATATGCAGGCGGTGAACTTGTTTCTTACGTTGGGGGTCTTATCCGAGTGGGAGAGTAAAAGTTGCCATCAGAGTAGAAGATGATGTCAATGTCATGTGCATGGATGATGTGGGCCAGAGGGATCATGTATGCTTTGAAGAGGTGTAGACTAAGCGATGAACCCTGAGCCTCACATATTGCGTCACTCATGACATGGTCAGCGACTTCACTGATGACATCTCAAATGACATCACTGATGACATCCTCCAGTGATTGTGAGTGTTTTCTATATGTTTCGGAATGTTACACGTATATACTAAGGTACCACAAAAGTTAAATTAGTATACTTTGTGTACTACTAACGAGTGATTCCCTTTCTTAACATAGATTATATGAGCGGCTGTGTGACTCTGTGTATCTGTGTGTGAGTGGGTGTCTGAGTGGCTGTACGGGTGTGTAAGTGAATGTATGAGTGGCTAAATTGGGTGTATAAGTGGGTGTGTGAATAGCTGTGTGGGTGACTTAGTGGCTGTGGGAGTGTCTGTACTGGTGAGTACCTGCGTGTGTCAGTGGCTGTATGGGTGAGTGAGTGGGTGTGTGGGGGACTGTATGGGTGAGTGAATGGGTGTCTGGCTTTATAAATGAGTGTCTCTGTGTGTAAGTGGCTATATGAGTGAGTGAGTGGATGTTTGAGTGGATGTTTGGTTAAGTGAGTTGGTGTTCAGTGGCTGCATGGGAGAGCGAGTGTCTGTTTGAATGGCTCTATGGGTGAGTGAGTGGTTTTGTGAGTGGTTGTATGGATGTGTGAATGGGTATGTAAGTGGTTATGTGGGTGTGTGAGTGGCTCTGTTGAGAGGCTGTATGGGTGAGTGAGTGGGTGTGTGAGTGGCTGTATAGGTGAATAAGTGGGTATGTAAGTAGCTATATGGGTGAGTGTGTAGCTATCTGAGTGGCTGTATGGGTGAGTGACTGGTTGTATGAATAGCTGTATTGGTAAGTGAGTGGTTATGTGAATGCTATATGAGTGAGTGAGTGAGTGAGTGAGTGGGTGTGTGAGTGGGTCTATGGATAAGTGAGTGGTTGTGTGAGTACTTGTATGGGTCAGTGAATGGGTAAGTGAGTGTTTGTGTTGGTGTGCAAACTGGTGTATGAGATTGTACTGGGGTATGAGTGGGTATGTGACTGGTACTGTGGATGACACCATCAGTGATGTCATCAGTGATATCACTGACCATGTCATGAGTGATATAATATGTGAAGTCATAAGTAGTGCATTGCGGGGGCGTACATTTTAGTTAGCTCGAATATGCCTCCTTTTTACGCATGCCTTCACTCTGCATATAATTACAACACAGTTGTTACAATGACCGCATTGTAACAACGCATACCATTACCCCACAAGTCGTAACAACAACTTGCGGAGGGGGGCGCTGGATGTTGGAATAGTATAATTTAATATTCCAACTCCAGTCTGTGCGGACAGTAGGGAAGGGGTTGGATTTTAAATCCAACACCTTCTCCCCCCTCCTCAAGTCGTTGTCATGACTTGCGGGGTAATGCTATGCGTTGCTACATCACGGTCTTGTAACGACCGCATTGTAATTGCATGCGGGGTGACGGATTCATTGTAAGGGCTGTTTACCGCTAGCTCAGGTAACTGTAACTGCTGAATTTCACTGGTTTTATAGAAGTGAAATTTGAGCCTAACTATTAACATGCTTGGGCTTAGATCGCAGAGTTTTGCTACGCAGAACTCCGCAAAGTGACAAAAAAACTCTGCGGAGTTCTGCAAGTGGCAGAGTGCAGTGCAAACTGCCTTTCACGCTGATCTTCCTGCTCCTACGTGGAGCGGAGTTTTCTGTAATCCGCGAGCCCCACGGAGCACGGAGTGTAGAAAACTCCACAAACTCCGCGAACGGAGCGGAGTTCACCACCCAGGCTTCACTATAACGTCCCTTTAACCTTTGGTTTGTTCAGTGAATTGCTAAGGTTTTCTTAATTCTATTTTCTAACTATAACGTACCTGTAACCTTTGTTTTTTTCAGTGAAGTTCTATGTTTTTTGTCATGTTATTTTCTAACTAGAAGGTCCCTTTAGCCTTTTTTTGTGAATTTCTACGGTTTTTAAATGTTTCTTCCTAACTATAATGTCATTGTAACCTTTGTTTTTTTGTGAAGTTTGAAGGTTTTTTTACATTTTATTTCCTAACTGTAACATCTCACCTTTGTGAGTGGGTGTGTGATTTGCTGTGTGGGTGTGTGAGTAGTTTTTATGGGCATGTGAGGTGGTGTGTGAGTGGCTGTATGAGTTCCTCTATGAGTGTGTGAATGGGTTTTAGTGGCTGTGTAGGTCTGTGAGTGTATGTGAGAGGGGCTGAATGGATATGTTTTCCACAGAAAGTCTATGCAAGAGGAGTACTTTCTATTGGTTAATTAGTAAGTGCTACCTAGTTGGGTGAAAGTCTAGTGCGTATTCTACACTACAGCTGCGTAATGGGCCTGAAGGAAATGTCTCTAGCGACCTTGTCTGCATGTCAGCAATGTTGTTGTTCCTCATGCGTCTTCAACCAGATATCTATGATAACATGTATCCTCCTATAGAGAAGACAATGAGACTATAAAGAGGTGAATCTCCACCAAATAAGGGTACTTCCTCTTGACTGTGTGAAGCAAGTGCTTCTTTCTTTGATGGAGATGTCCTCATCGTCTACGGCATCAAGAACACATCTCCAATATCTGCAGGAAACATGCTGAGGGCCTTGCTATCCATCATCCTGACAAAAGTTGGGACGACCATTGCATACTACTAAGGTGAAAGTGGCAATGCCAAACAGGCAGAGATTCCTGCCAAAAATCAATAGAGGAGGGGGGCTGCGTGGCCTCTCTCCCCGGGCCAATTTTGGCCCATTGACCCTTCCCCTGGGGCCCGACCAAAAATCAATAGAGGAGAGGGGCCACATGGCCTCCCTCCCCATGCCAATTTTGGCCCAGGGGACCCTGTCCCCTGGGCCTGGCCAATTATTGGAAGGGGGGCATGCAGGCCCCCTCCTCAGGCTGATTTTGCCCTGGGTACCTGAACAGCGCCATGATGCTCCTCGGAGTGAAAGCTGCGCTCTACAAGTTCATATAACATAATATCCCCGGGACCTGGCCTCCTGTTCCTGGGTACCCTGGAGCCCACCAAGGGCACCAAGTGTGCAGTGTTAGGGTCCGCAGGGGGAGCCTCGATGCCCCTGCGGTCCTTGGCATTGCTCCCGCATGCAGGGAGCTGCTAAACATGCAGCTCCCTGTGTGCAGGAGCAATCCTCTCATCTGTTTACCTGGCCTCTAAACAGCAGGCAGGGAAACATATAAAAACTGTGCTCCCAACAAGCAGGAGTAGTTTGACAGCTCCCGCTTGCTGGGAGCGGAGTTACTGTTTGCTCTGACTTGGTGGGAGCTGTCAAACTTCCCTCCAAGTCAGACCAAACAGCTATGTCCCGGGGGTGGACACCCCAGGACATAGGGAGCCAGCCCTGGGGGGTGGCAGTCCACACACCATTAATGAGTGTGTGCTGCATGCACTGAGTTGGGGAGACTCCCACATTTGACTGCAGTGTTTGTGGCTAATAGGGCCCTCTCCAGAGAGGTTCCAGACACATTTTTCAAACATGTTTCTTCATCAAGACCCAGTCTCTGGGACTGAGGTCAAAGCAATGCCCCTGGTGTGGAGGGGCAGCGACAGCTCCAATCTGGTGACACACAGAACACACCACATCAGCCAGTTACTTGCAATAATCGAGAATCATATCATCTATAATAATTACAAGTGCATTTGCAGGTGCTGAAGGCAGTCTCGTTGCTCAACCCATGATAATTTCAGGAGGAGACAGTCCTGTCCTCCATTCAAGAATACCGCTTAGACTCATCAGTACCAAGGGCAAAGCTTCCGGCCACTTCAGATATGTTGATACACCCACTTAGGCTAAACCAGATTTGAGCATGCCATTGACCTGTTCTATGATTCCAGAAGCCTGAGGCCGATTGCTACAGTGCAGACTCTGTTCTACTTTCAATGCTGCACACAACATTCTCAGGATTTCATTATTAAAATGAGTCCTGCAGTCTGACTCCAGCGAAGTCAGCAAACCTAACTTGGGGATCTGCTCCCACAACAACAACTTAGCTACATTGAGGCTGTCACTTCTCCTGGTCGGGTAGGCTTCAACCCAACCGGAGAAAATACACACAATCACCAGGACGTATTTCAGCCCATTACACAAAGGCATCTCTATAAAGTCCAATTGCATTTGGTTAAATGGTCTTCCTGATGTCCCTACGTGTCTCAGTTTCAGTAGTGTCTTTCTTCCTACATTCATCTGCTGACACACAACACACCTGTGGCACAAACTATCAGCCATCAACCTAAACCAGGCATTGAACAGCCTAACCATAGCATCCCTCCCAACTTGTGCAAGAACATGGCAATACCTAACCGTTGGAGACAAGAAGCTATTCGGCAATACAGGTCTTCAATCTGTTGATACTCAAATTTCATCATCCCTTTTGACAGAACCTACTCTGACCCAACCCTGCTGTTCTGCCTCTGGTACTTCTTTCTGCAAACTCTTCACTTCCTCCCAAGTGTCAGCACCTGCCAATAAAAGGTTGTAGTTGGTCTCATTTTCAGATTCATTTACATATTCTGCGCCAGACTCATCCTGAACATCCCAAGCCACAACCACATCACCGGCCACCGGAGACCTTCATTGGCTACCTATCAACAAAAGAATTACGTTCAAGCTTCTAACGCACGCCTACAAAGCCCTCCACATTGCTGGACATGCATACCTCCACCACCGCCTCTCCTTCTACACTCTCACCAGACATCTCCGCTCCACCCAACTGGCCCTGGCCACCTTCCCAAGGATCCGCAAGACCACGGCTGGAGGAAGATCCTTCTCCTACTTCACTGCGAAGACCTGTAACTCCCTGCCTCTGTACCTCAGGTAATCACCACTGCTGCCGTATTTCAGGAAGGACTTCAAGACCTGGCTATTTGACTGAACTGCAGACCCCCCACACACACTCAGCGCCTTGAGACCCTCATGGGTGAGTAGTCTCGCTTTATAAGATTACTGATTGATTGATTGATTGACTGAAGGTTGCGGACCCATGAGCACAGTACTGTGTAACCTCATCAGCATAACTGTTGCAGACTGTTATGTAGTTATTTCCACTCCTGTGTGACAAACACTTTACAACTGCAATTTATTTAGGTAACTGTAGTGCTTCCAACAGTTTCTTGACATACTCTCCATTTCGAATGGGACTTCATGATGACATATCCCCATTTGCGACCATAACTGTCCAAAATCATGAACCACACCAAAACCATACTATCAGTAAATATAGTCGCTTTCAATTGTTTGGAAACGAAGCAGGCTCTAGTAAGAGCATCCAGTTTAGCCACTTGTATGGAGGCTACACCTCGGAGCCAGGAGGCTTCCAAAACCCCCTCAACCGTACAGATTGTGTAAGCAGCTCTTACGGTTCCCCCATCATCTCTTAAGCAAGAGCCATCCACAAATTATATATAAGCAGGCTTTGTTAGAGGATCATCTCAAATATCTGGTATTGACTTGGTGCATAATTCCGTAACATCAAGACAGTCACCGTCCACTTCCCTATCATCGGGCAATGGTAACAAGGTAGCGGGATTCAGCGAAGCACACCGCTTTAGAGTGATGTTCTCCACGGCAAGTATAGTCTGTTCATATTTAGCCATTTTGCTGCTTGTCAGGTGCTAAGTGGGAGTACATGTCAGCAGTATTTCACTTAATAGGGCACCATTACAGTAAGAGAGTGTCCCATAAGTGTACCCCCACATCTTTCAATGCTGACACCTACTACCGCTATGGTTTTAAGGCAACCAGGTAGTCCTGCAGCTGCAGGATTAAGAGTAGCAGAAAAATATGCCACAGATCTTCGTGTATCCTCATTCATCTGTGTAAGCACTGATAGAGCGTAGCTCCCTCTCTCACTGCAGAAAAGTGTAAAAGCTTTTCTCCATAGCCGGGGCATGATAGAAACTTTCTCTCAGCTCTAGGGAGGCAACCAAGCAGTCATTGTTCTATGGTATCACATCAGATACATCCTTGTGTGTCAGCCTCTGTAGAGGCTTAGCCACTAGGGAAAAGTTGATTATCCATTGTCGACAGTAGCCCACCATTACCAGAAACGTTCTGACTTCCTTTTGGGTCATTAGCGGATTCATTTTTAGAATCGCAGAGATTCTCTTTTGTGACACCTTCCTCGCTCCTCTCTCAATATAGTGTCCTGGATACAGAACTTATTTTTAACAGTATTTTAACTTGCTCTGGAACACTTTATGTCCATTCTCAACCAAGTGATTCAGTAACACTTGAGTGTAATTTTTACAAGCTTCCTGGGTATCCAACGCCACAAACAGGTCATCAATGTATTGAACCAGGACAGATTTAGAAGGCATCACCAAAGATTCAAGATTATTCTTGAGAATCTGATTGAAAGTGGAAGGATTCTCGCTATACCTTGGTGGGACTCTGCACTGTGACAAAACACAGTTTTGGAACAGGAAGGTGAAGAGGTACTGACAGCCCTCATGCAAAGGTATCGAGAAGAAAGCCTAGCATAAATTAATCACAGTGAACCACTCAGGCTCACATATAATTTGAAACAATACCACAGCTGGATTTAGAACCACAGGACAACAAGGTATGACAATGTTGTTAATCTTTCTAAGGTCATGCACAATCCTGTGTTTACTGCTCAGTTTTTTAAGGCCCTCAATTGGTCAGTTAAAAGGGCTTTCCATTATCTCTTTAAAAATGCCTTGCTGTACCATTGACACAATCACTGGGGTATTCCCAGGTCTCGTTTCAGGAGGTAGATTGTACTGAGAAGTTCTAGGGTACTCAGCATTCAGTTTAACATTTATACAAACAGGCTTTTATGAGACCTATGTCTTTTCCTGAAAAGTCACAGATTTCAGGCTTTACCATATACCGTACTGTGGTAAATGATCAACTTTCATCAAAGGGTACAGTCCAGCCAGCCGTCCCCTGGCTTGCTAATTTGAAATAAACATCCTCATCATGAGTCTGAAGCTCCACACCTTTCGGCGTGCAATCTAGGGTACAATTCAAATGGCATGCTTGTTTCCAGTCCAGGGAGGACCTGGCCTGGCAGATCGGGCTGGACTGTTCCCATTGGGCGCATGGTCAAAACTGATTTGCATATGGCTGGGTCCAAATTGGAATGGCATGGTGAGCAAATAAACGATGCATTTAGGCCCAGATCTCTGTACTGGGGTGAATGTATGACATTGTTCTGCATTCTGTCCATCAATTGTTGTTTTTGCATTTGTCACCCCGAGTGGGACGGGTATGCCCAGACGTGGGTCCCGTGCTCTCCATGCCGCTGGACTCAAGCTATCCTGGCTGAAGAGGGGTGAAACCCCGAAACCGGTCCTAGGATGCTGGTTTCCAGTCCAGGGAGGACCTGTTCTGGCAGTTCGGGCTGGCCTGTTCCCATTTGGCGCAGGGTCAAGACTGATTTGCATATGGCTGGGTCCAAACTGGAATGGCATGGTGAGCACAAAAACGATGGATTTAGGCCCAGATCTCTGTACTGGGGTGAATGTATGACATTGTTCTGCATTCTGTCCATCAATTGTTGTTTTAGCATTTGTCACCCCGAGTGGGACGGGTATGCCCAGACGTGGGTCCCGTGCTCTCCATGCCACTGGACTCAAGCTATCCTGGCTGAAGAGGGGTGAAACCCCGAAACCGGTCCTAGGATGCTTGTTTCCAGTCCAGGGAGGACCTGGCCTGGCAGATCGGGCTGGACTGTTCCCATTGGGCGCATGGTCAAGACTGATTTGCATATGGCTGGGTCCAAACTGGAATGGCATGGTGAGCAAGAAAATGATGGATTTAGGCCCAGATCTCTGTACTGGGGTGAATGTATGACATTGTTCTGCATTCTGTCCATCAATTGTTGTTTTTGCATTTGTCACCCCGAGTGGGACGGGTATGCCCAGACTTGGGTCCCGTGCTCTCCATGCCACTGGACTCAAGCTATCCTGCCTGAAGAGGGGTGAAACCCCGAAACCGGTACTAGGATGCTGGTTTCCAGTCCAGGGAGGACCTGGCCTGGCAGTTCAGGCTGGACAGTTCCCATTGGGCGCAGGGTCAAGACTGATTTGCATATTGCTGGGTCCAAACTGAAATGGCATGGTGAGCAAAAAAAAGATGGATTTAGGCCCAGATCTCTGTACTGGGGTGAATGTATGACATTGTTCTGCATTTTGTCCATCAATTGTTGTTTTAGCATTTGTCACCCCGAGTGGGACGGGTATGCCCAGACGTGGGTCCCGTGCTCTCCATGCCACTGGACTCAAGCTTTCCTGGCTGAAGAGGGGTGAAAGCCCGAAACCGGTCCTAGGATGCTTGTTTCCAGTCCAGGGAGGACCTGGCATGGCAGGTCGGGCTGGACGTTTCCCATTGGGCGCAGGGTCAAGACTGATTTGCATATAGCTGGGTCCAAACTGGAATGGCATGGTGAGCAAAAAAAGATGGATTTAGGCCCAGATCTCTGTACTGGGGTGAATGTATGACATTGTTCTACATTCTGTCCATCAATTGTTCTTTTTGCACTTTCTAAAAGTGGCATTTCCAGAATTGGGACCTAAAATTTGACTTCACCATTAAAAAGCGTTTTAATTTAGAATTCTTTAGACACCAAACTTGATATTCCTATCGGCCTCCTATTGAAAGTTATCACTTACTAAATGTAACAAGGTAACCCAATGCTGTCCTATGGGGGAGGTAGGCCTTGCAGCAGTGAAAAATGAATTTAAGAGTTTTTTACTAACAGGACATGTAAAACTTAAAAAATGTACATGTCACCCTGCCCTCTGGGCTGGGTAACGCCAAACCTAGGTGTGACTTATATATATAAAAAAGGAAAGGCTTGGGCCTGTCAAAAGGGTTATTTTGCCAGGTCGAAATGTCACTTTAAAACTGCACACACAGGCTGCAATGGCATGCCTGAGACATGTTTAGAGGTTGCGTAAGTGGGTGGCACAATAAGTGCTGCAGGCCCACTAGTAGCAATTAATTTACAGGCCCTGGGTATATGCAATACAACTTTACTAGTGACTTATAAGTAAATGAAATGTACCAATTTGGTGTAAGCACTGGAAAGCAGTGGTAAAGTGCACAGAGTCCTAAGGCCAACAAACACAAGATCAGCAAAAATATGAGAGATGAAGCAAAAAGTTTGGGGATGGCCCTGCCCAGAGGGCCAAGTCTAACATAAGTAAAATGAACTATTATGGAATACATCTGTAGGCATCTATATGACTTCATTATTTTCTAATATTACTTTAAATTATGATCTTCCATTTCAAAGGAATAGTTAAACCTTGTTGCAAGGCATTGGATTGACCTGGAAGTAAAATACAAACATGAGTGATCAGACTCATAAATCTGCATCATCGTAAGTTAAAAGAGAACTGTAGTCTAGTGCAGTCATTAGTACTGTGGCCTTGTTTTCTGATGCTATCCTGGCTGTGGGTGTAGATTTTGCTAATCAGTCAAATAGGTGGAGTGCCATGATGACTTTGCAGAAAATGCAGCTGGTTTTGAAGATGGAGCAGGCCAGCAAGGGGAAAGGTTGGACAAGTAATGTGATTATTTTTCAGGCTCTTGCTGTGGTGTGTAGGGTGGGCTTAAGGGAGGGGTCAATATGAACTCTGGGAGTCCCTGGAGTAGGGTGTTTCCACCATTCAACTGTGAGAAGACAAGGGGTTGGATGTTAGGTTTGATATTTTTTTGTGGGGGAAAAGGCTTTCACTTTCTTTAGTAGAGAGGGCTGGTGGCAGGCCTTCTTCATTTTCTTGCCAATGTGCTATTCCGGGGTGAATCAAAGTGGTTTGGCATTGGGTGAAAGTTGGGGTTTGGATCATCCAGGTTCATTGCAGCGTTGTGATTGGCTATGTTGAGCCAGGGAGCCGGGTGCTTCCTGCTTCCCTGTTCTGGCCTGAAGAGACGATGGGGAGGAGAGACGGGGATGGCCGCGGCAATCACGTAAGTTTTTTTCTTTTTTTAACCCCTCTGCCCCCGATCCGTGCCGGCCGCCCTTGCTATCATGTACAAGTGCCAGCCTCCAGGGTAGACATCAGTGATGTTGCCAAAACTAGCTGATGATAGAAAAGCTAGCCATCAGTTGCTTTCCTGCCCAAAGCTGAATTCTGTTGGATGAAGAATTTCAATTTTTTCACAGCAGTGAACAAAATTCTCAATAAAGATATTCATGATGATTTTTCATACCTTTTTTCAGGGGCCTTATTACAGATTTCTCAGCCAAGCTTCACAAATGTGACAGTCGGAGACACAGTGGTGCTAGAGTGCTCCCACAACAGCAGCAGGAATTCTAGCCTGGACAGCTACAAATGGTTTTTCATCATCGCCACCTCATCCTCTTCTTTAGGAGAGATCGAGGTATCCAACACCAGTCAACAGTTCAGCGGGAGGGTCTTCAAGTCAAAAGACTCCAACTTCACATCCCAACAGAAAGCCAATATAGAAATTCACAATGTGCATCATGACGACACAGGAACATACATCTGCGAGGTGGAGCGCTTCATGGTCACAAACGTTAAAGGACGTGGAAATGGGACACGGCTGCTGGTGCTGGAGGGTAAGATGTGTTTGTGTTTGTGGTACTTAAGATGACAACCACTCATGATTCCTTCTTTAGACGTTCCTGATTCAGTCACCTCAGAAGCTGCAATGATCCCAGCAGGTTATGTGCTGTACTGCTCATGTCCCATGACACGCTTATACATATAATATCATGGGGAATCTGTTCTTGAGTATTAGTGGCCACATCCTATTCTGAGAGCTCCCCAACTAGGCCTAACTTTTCTCCACTGGACAGGAGAACCTTGGGGCATATTAGCAAGGGCCTTATCGCCGCTTTAGCTGCACTTTTTGCCGCCAAAGCAGCAATTTTTTTATCGCCCTATCAGCAAGCTGTCGCTAACAGGCGTTAGCGACAGCTTTCTGGCGATAGCGGCCGGTTTCCCTATCGCCTTGCATGCCAGCGATAATTATCGCTAATGACATGCAAGGTAGGTGTTCCCAACTAAAAGCGACTGAAAACAGTCGCTAACACAACTTCCCCCTATTAGCAATGCAGGCGAAGCGATAAAAAAATTTGCGCTAAGCGCGAATATCGCTAGAATTTAACACCTGCTAAAAACATGACTTACCTGTTTGTAGAATAGGAGGTGGATTGTCAGCCTAAGTCCACCATGGCGTTAATGCGTGAATATCGCTGGATTTCCAGCGATATTCACGCATTTACCGCATATCGCTGGATATTTTATTGCATTGGAGATAAACGTTGCTAATAGCATGTTATCTCCGCAATAATATCCAGCGATAGGCTGCGTTAATAAAATACGCGCTAAGCGCGGTTAGCGATAATTTTCGCCTGTTGTTGCTAATATGCCCCCTTGTTATTTGCATCCAGGGACACACATTCATCTTTACAAGTGTAATAATTATTGACGTAGGGATCCCAACCCTATCCTCTCTACTTCCTCATGGTAGGCCCTGAAATGAAAGAGCACAAAACTGCACAGGTCTTCTGAGATGGGCGTCAACTCGTCGTCTGCACTTGATGCCAACTGTGTTAAAGCAAGAAATAACATTAACGATTTCATCTCTGCAGCCTTGTAAACACTTTACAGAAAAACTGACCTCAGATTGAAACATGCAAGATAAAAAAAACAGATACTCTCACCGGATGCAGGACAGTTAGCATGTTTTTATTTAGCACTTGCTCAACAAGCTTGCCAGCTGTTCTTGGCAGATTGTCACTACCATCAAGATGACAAACAGCAAAACCCCATTAGACACTATTAACCTGTAAATGGATTTGTAAAATGTCCTCCAAAAGCGGGTCACAAGGGCCCTGGAAGTTATGTTATGATTGACGATGAGAGTCATGGACTTGCAGAAGGCGACAGATTCACCCACTTTTCTAGAGGAAGATTTCCGTCTTTAGAAGGCCCTTGCGTCAGTCACCAGGGAAGTCACAGAACCCTTGCCTTGGTACCCACTGCATATAGACCAGGTCAAGTCCTCGCTCTTCACAAAGATTCTGTCTAAAAAACATCCCCTAGACTTTATGTTTCATGTTAATGAGGCCTTACAAGGTGATGGGCATGTGTCTTAGGAAAGACCTCAACCAGTGCCCACGGTGGTGAGATCAGCCACTTGGAGGGAGGCCTTAAAAGGTCATGTCCATGAGCCTAAGGAAAGGTCTCAACCAGTTCCAGCAGTTGTGAGATCATACACTCATAGGTAAGTCTCATAGACGTGTCCCAAACATTTTTTTGTAAAATAATTTTAACTCGTATTCAAAATTGGGCAGACGACAATAATATAATCTCGCACTTGCAGGCGGGGTTTCGAGCTGCCAGGAGCACTCTAGATCAAGTTTTTCGTTTTTTAATGCTTATATGGAAAGAGGTCACACTTAAGAAAGGACACCTCTATGTAGTATTTGTTGACCTTAAAACCGCTTTTGACTCCTTTGATCGCACCCGGCTCTGGACTACCCTGGACTACCCTGAGGTACATGGGATTTGCCCCTGCCCTACTTCACCTCTTAACCAGGTTGCACCAGGATAACTATGCCAGAGTCCGATGGAATCATGATGGGAGGCTGTCTGAAAATACTTTAATTGGGAAAGGAGTGCTCAGGGGTGCGTGTTAACACCAACCATGTTTACTTTATTTATGAATGAGCTATATGACTATGGAGGTGACCCACCGAAATTGGGAGGCAAGCAAATACCATTGCTTTTGTTTGCTGACAACACGTTACTTATATCTAAAACCCCTATGGGCATCCAAAATGTTTTAACTAATTTTTCAAAAGCATGTGAATCTCGGGGTTTGAAAATCAACTGTCTGAAAACTAAGTATATGGTTTTCAACCCCTATCAATTTGCCAAGGGGAAAGTGCTGTTGGAAGGTCAACCTTTTAGAGCAGGTTAAAGCCTTTGATTACTTAGGCGTTAGAATCTGTGATAACCTGGCATGGTCCCCTCAAATTCTGAAAAGTGGCCTCACACTACAACAAGTAGACTGTGCAATTGTTAAAAGAGCTAAACGCTCAGCCTTTCACCCAGTTTCCCCTGCAATAGAAATCCATCAGGCCAAAGGCTTGGGTGCAGCACTCTATGGGGCTGAACTTTGGTGGCCTTGAGGACACCAAACAATTAGAAGTTGCTGAAAATAAATTTTTAAGAGATCTTCTAAATATTCCAAAGAATACTCCCTTATTGCCATTACGCATTGACCTTGGGTTAAAATCTATCTCCCATTGTGCTGCCCTAAAGGTGCTCACGTTTTGGGTGAGATTGTGGACCAGCAAAACCCAAATACCCGTAAAAGATGATGTGGAAAAATTGCTGTCCCTACAAAGGAAATCAGGTCTCTTGCCCTGGTTTGGGAAGGTTAAGGGGTGGCTTCTAAAAATAGGGATGAGCAGCATGTGGGATGACCCCCGCTCCATATCTAAAAAAATGATTCCGCAACTAAAAACAATGTATTGGAATTTTATTAATACTAGTTGCACTGAATCGAGGTCATAAGGCATTTTAACAACACAATTCTCAAATGTTAAAAGTTGTTTTACATTCGAAATGTATATGGATGAACCCCCGCAAGCACGTGCACTTTACATTCAGTTCAGATTTGGCACCCTTCCTCTAAACGCTGCGAGAAGTAAATGGATGAATTCTACTTCTATCTCTATGTGCCCGTCCTGTAACTCCGCCACTGAAACTATTGATCATTATCTCTTCTTGTGCCCTGCTTATGCTACACTGAGGGAAAAATGGTTTGTCCCTGCATGTCGTGTCCTGTCTTTTTCCCGCCACACAGATGCTCTGCGTGTTTTTGCTTCTGACACTACCAAATGGCTTGTCTATACTCTATCTAGATATCTCCTATATGTCTGGTTGTTTTGGGCCACGGTGGTTAAATGAACGCTTACCACCGGAATGGGAGGCATTTCAAGGGAGTGCCATGATCTAAGCCCTGTGTCGCACGCTAGACTTCCTTGATATCTCTAACATATATATTGCTGTAATATGATTTTACCTTATGTTTAGCTTGGTTTGTAAACCAAGAATGGTGATCTTTGCTGCTTTATTCTGTTTTTAAAATTCTTGCACTGATAATTCCTTATCAATATGTTTTGTATTTTATGATATAATATGTGTGTGTATGATCATGATATTGAACGAACAATAAATATATATATAAGTCTTACAAGATCATGTGCATGAGTCTTGGGAAAGGTTCCAACCAGTGCCCACAATGGTGAGTTCAGCCACTCGTAGAGAGTCCTTACAAGGTCACGTGTATGAGTCTTAGACAAAAGCTCAACCAGTTCCAGCGGTAGTGAGATCAGCCACTCCTGTGGGGACCTTACAAGGTCATGTGCATGAGTTTTAGGAAAGACCTTTAACAGTGCCCAAGGTGGTGAGATCAGCCACTCCTGTGGGGACCTTACAAGCTCATGTGCATGAGTTTTAGGAAAGACCTTTAACAGTGCCCAAGGTGGTGAGATCAGCCACTCCTGTGGGGACCTTACAAGGTCATGTGCATGAGTTTTAGGAAAGACCTTTAACAGTGCCCAAGGTGGTGAGATCAGCCACTCCTGTGGGGACCTTACAAGGTCATGTGCATGAGTTTTAGGAAAGACCTTTAACAGTGCCCAAGGTGGTGAGATCAGCCACTCCTGTGGGGACCTTACAAGGTCATGTGCATGAGTTTTAGGAAAGACCTTTAACAGTGCCCAAGGTGGTGAGATCAGCCACTCCTGTGGGGACCTTACAAGGTCATGTGCATGAGTCTTAGGAAAGACCTTATCCAGTGCTTGCGGTGGTGAGTTCTGTCACTCGGAGGGAGGCCTAACAAGCTCATGTGCATGAGTCTTAGGAAAGACCTTATCCAGTGCTTGCGGTGGTGAGTTCTGTCACTCGGAGGGAGGCCTTACAAGGTCATGTGTATGAGTCTTAGCAAAGGCCTCAAGTAGTTACTACCAAAGACAAAAGGAAATGCAACCTCTTTTGTTCCCTATAGTCTCCTGTGAAAGATTCTCTCTTATGTATGCCATATCTCTTAGTGACTCTTCCACTGGACATTTTTTTTACCTGAGCCTCTATTTTAAGGAATAATTTTGTGTTGGGATTTTTGTCTTTCATAAAATGCACCTGATCTCATCGACGTGGACTGGGCCAAGGATGTATCACTCATATAGACCTGCAAAATATCAGCTGAGAGTCTCCTTGTTCAGCACCCATGAATGGAAAGCATTCGACTCAGAAAAGAGGTTGATCATCACATCCAAACATAGACTCCTGTGGTCGTCCTGATCTTTGGGTTCCCAATTGCTGGGGACATACTGGATTCTCATCTCTATGACCATTTAGCACTTGAGCGTCTATTGCAGAGGTCTTCAAACTTTTGTAGGTTGAGCCCCCCCAGCTGAATTGTTTTAGATGTTGGGCCCCCCCACCACCTGACAGAAATTTCTGGAATCTGGTACACTACATAATCGACCGCCACGCGCATATTCCGGGCCATATCCAGCAAATAATGTTCAACACAATAAGAGTGTTTAGTAAACTGCAGGTTTGTGAGTGGGTGTGGTGAAATGACAGAGGCTTATTACTCTGCTCCAAACACCATTTTCCAAGATAAAATGTGCGCAAATTGTTTTTACTAGGATGCTTTGTTTTACACATGACATAGATTGATAATAACACCACCAACATATATGTGACGGGTGTGCCTGTTTTTCGCCACAGAGACGGTCAAACTGTGGATGGATTTTTGCTGCTGCCATCCTCAGGTTGTGCTCCACATCCAGTCTTGAACGGTACTTAGTCTTTAATACCGCAAGTGCTGAGAACCCAATCTCACATAAATAGGACGAGCTGAAAGGCAAGAGAGTTTTGATAGCAGTTTCTCTCAAAGCTGAATATTCTGCAGACATTTTCAGCCAAAACGGGGACTGTAAGGGAGACAGTGTTGTCAGATTTTTCGAGCACTCCCTAGCTCAGAGCTGGTACACGAGAAACAAATCTTCTCTAGAAATCTTTAACAAACGTTTTAGGCAGCATTATAATGGGATAATTGCCCACCAACCAGTTTTGGATCCGAAGACAAAGTTGAAAGTCCACAGAGAGGGCGCTGAACGAACACCTAATTGAGAATTCCTTAGTGGTACGATAAGTTGCTTGCCTGAAGCAGTGGGGGTTTAGGACACGTCAGGCTTATGGCGAAAAAAAAATAGAACTAATAATAAATTAATGATGTCTATTTTACTTCAGAGCAATGTTGTCTAACAGACTCTGTGGTGCAGGGACATGTTAAGGATTTTGGGTGCCCTGGGCCAAAACTATTTTGGGGGCCCCTGTTCAGTACAGCTTTGAGTTTAACTGATTTACTTTCAGCTCTGCCATACCCTCTTTAGCCAGGCTACTAGCGGTGCACAGGCACTATGGTCGAAATTCTAAAAGCGTTTACATCTAATATTCAGAGACAGTGATGTGTTTTCACTGTTGTAACAAAGCAGCAGCCCACTAATTTTACAGCGAATAATATCTGTGATATCCTCCAATTTCTCATATGTGAGGACCCGCTTGGATCCAAAATAAACTTTTTTATGGTTGTTGCTTGAAACAAACATATTTCTCTGCAAATAGTAAAAGACTCCCTCACATCAATCACATTAAAAAGAAATTAAACAAAACGGTATTTACAAGAATCTGTTTAGGAATAATTCCAGGCCATCGGGGCAAAAACAGAGCTGTCTCTATCAAGGGGCCCCCTGAAACGCTGGATTGCAGTGCATGTAAATGTGTCCTTTTGTAATTTAGGATGAAAACCTTGATGGGGCACAACATGCCCATACTTGTGTATAGGGGCGCAACTAGACCCGAACTTCGGGTGGGGGCTAACACTCCCAGCCAGGGCTGGCCCTAGCACTGGTCGCACCCAGTGCAACAGTCTTTGGCGCCCTCCCCCATTTCCTCCATCTCCATGAATTTCCTCACTACCACTCACCAACGATGCACCTCATCTCTCTATAGCACCTTTCTGGCAAACATTTCATTTTTTTATAGCACTACTCATTGTTTACTCCCACTCAGTTCAGTGATCTGCTTTTTACATGTTCTTTGTAGTAGGCACATTAAACCTCTGCACTGTGTGGGTGGCAGGAGTGCCCATGTAAGTGCACGGTGAGCCATGCAACAGTGTGAGAGTAGGGTAAGAGGAGTGACTGCAGGGTGAGTGAGGTGACCATATGAATTTGGGTGCGGATGTAAGTGCAGATTGGGACGAATGAATGTATGGTTAGTGATGGGCTTATTTGAGTGAGATTGCAGATTGAGCAGTGAGGGGGACAGGTGAGTGAAGTGTCACAGTGCAGGTTGAGTAGTGTGCTTGTGTGACTGCAGGGTGAGGTACAGGGTGAACAGCGCAAGTGCATTGTGAGTGCAGAGTGATCACTGTGAGTGCATGGTAAGCGGGTAAATGGTGTGAGTGCATTGAGATCAGTGTGAGGGCATTGTGATCGCTGTGGGTGCAGGGTGAGCGTGAAAGTGAAGGGCGAGAATGAGGAGCGAGTTGTCTGAATGCAGGCTGCATTCCCAGACACCAGAAGTAACTCAGCTTGTTATTGACGACGGCATAGGGTTTCAGATATGCTAAACTATTGCTATTATGGCATTAACCAGGGATCAGGGTGGAGGAAATAAATGTGCTGATCTTGCAACAAACTTCGAGTTTTATGATTAGGGTTGCCAGCTCATTATTTGGATGGCCCAAGTGGTACAAAAATAAGCAGTCACCCAAAGCTGTATTGTCAGCACTTGTCTGTGCATACTTTTGAACAGCAAATATAAATAGAAAGAACTTTTAATTGTGTTCTAGGGCTGCCTGAATGATCCATGACTGATAATACAAGGGAACAAAGACAGAAAAGTCACATTACAAATGAATACATACTTACTTATTTATAACAATATTTAATGTCAAGACAAGCAATTTGCAGGCTGTTTAAACAACACATGGCTGGCTGGCATTTTGCGCACCTGTCTGTGTAATTTTAAAAGAAACTTTGTCTCCTTTCTGGAAAGAGCTAACCCTCCCAGGACGGGGTTAAATTCGTATAGCTTAAATGCTTCAGCTGCAGTGGGAGGCAGGGAGTCTCCTCTGTTAAAACTGAAAGCAATGAACAGACAGTCATTTCAGCTGCAGTGGGAGGCAAGGAGTCTCCTCTGCTATGAAATCGAACGCAAAGGAACAGGACTGTCTGTTCGTTTGCTTTCAGTTTTAGCAGCGGAGACTTCCTGCCTCTCACTGCAGCTGAAGCATTTCAGCTCTATCAATTAACCCCCTCCTGGGACAGTTAACATGATAATGACAAAAAGCATGGGCACGTCGTGCCCCATCGATTTCCCCTCCCTCCCCCCTCCAACCATACCGGAGTTCTCCAATAAAACAAATCCCCAGAAGACTTGCGATGCAGGACAGTGAAGAGGAACAAAGGTAAGAATAGAGTGGAGTGCGCGCCCCCCCTGAGATGGTGTTGCGCCCCCCCAGGGGGGCGCGCCCCACATATTGAAGAATTCTGGTCTATTGGGTGGATAAGTTTACCCCATCACTGTGAGCGTCTGTGTTAAGTCCCGTTATTGACCTTTGGTCCATATGGGGATCAATTGTATCAAGGGGATTTTCATGATGCTCTTTGTCCACCACTGTTGCCCATAATTCCAATTGCCTTTTATTCCTGGATTATTTTATTCCATGTTCAAAGCTTCCAAATATCCTGACATGAAATGTTCTTGTGTGAAACCTGAGGGACTAGCTTTGTCCAGGTATGCACTTCCACCAGAGGTGATGGAAATTTTCCCGACAGCCAGGCAGGAGTCCACCACAGCGTATGCACTTCCACCAGAGGTGATGGAAATTTTCCCGACAGCCAGGCAGGAGTCTACCACAGTGTATGCACTTCCACCGGAGGTGATGAACATCTTCTCGACAGCCAGTCAGGAATCCACCTCAGCGTATGCACTTCTACCGGAGGTGATGGCCATCCTACCAACAGCCAGGCAGGAGTCCACCACAGCATATGCACTTCCACCGAAGGCAATGGGCATCTTTCCGACAGCCAGGCAGTAGCCTACCACAGCTTATACACTTCCACCGAAGGTGATGGACATCTTGACGACAGCCAGGCAGGCCTTAAAAAGTGTTTCTTCACCCCGGGAAGTGAATTAAATAAACATTTGGAGGCCTTTAATGTTCGAGCGAAACGCCAGATTTTTCATGAAAGAGATAACACTCCCCCCTTACGACATGCTTCAGAAAGGGAAAAATGGTACGTTATCAATTGTTGCATCTTTCAGCTACATCTCACATTTGTATGTAGACCATCACTTTTAGAGATAAAATCAGCATGTATAAAGTGATTTTCATGGTTCCAGGGGCCCTAAAAGCAAGATTTGCGGAAGGGGTAAAAGTGAATGAAAATTGCCAATTTACTCACTCTGAGGCCTTAAAAAGTGTTTCTTCACCTCGGGAAGTGAATTAAATAACATTTGGAGGCCTTTAATGTTCGAGCGAAAACGCCCGATTTTTCATGAAAGAGATAACACTCCCCCCTTACGACATGCTTCAGAAAGGGAAAAATGGTCCATTTTCAAATGTTGCATCTTTCAGCTACATCTCACATTTGTATGTAGACCATCACTTTTAGAGATAAAATGAGCATGTTTAAAGTGATTTTCATGCTTCCAGGGGCCCTAAAAGCAAGATTGTGGAATGGGTAAAAGTGAATGAAAATGGCAAATTTACTCACTCTGAGGCCTTAAAAATTGTTTCTTCACCCCAGGAAGTGAATTAAATAACATTTGGAGGCCTTTAATGTTCAAGCGAAAACGCCCGATTTTTCATGAAAGAGATAACACTCCCCCTTACGACATGCTTCAGAAAGGGAAAAATGGTCCGTTTTCAAATGTTGCATCTTTCAGCTACATCTCACATTTGTATGTAGACCATCACTTTTAGAGATAAAATGAGCATGTTTAAAGTGATTTTCATGCTTCCAGGGGCCCTAAAAGCAAGATTGCGGAATGGGTAAAAGTGAATGAAAATGGCAAATTTACTCACTCTGAGGCCTTAAAAAGTGTTTCTTCACCCCGGGAAGTGAATTAAATAACATTTGGAGGACTTTAATGTTCAAGCGAAAACGCCAGATTTTTCATGAAAGAGATAACACTCCCCCCTTACGACATGCTTCAGAAAGGGAAAAATGGTCCGTTTTCAAATGTTGCATCTTTCAGCTACATCTCACATTTGTATGTAGGCCATCACTTTTAGAGATAAAATGAGCATGTTTAAAGTGATTTTCATGCTTCCAGGGGCCCTTAAATCAAGATTTGTGGAATGGGTAAAAGTGAATGAAAATGGCCAATTTTCTCACTCTGAGGCCTTAAAAAGTGTTTCTTCACCCCGAGAAGTGAATTAAATAACATTTGGAGGCCTTTAATGTTCAAGCGAAAACACCAGATTTTTCATGAAAGAGATAACACTCCCCCCTTACAACATGCTTCAGAAAGGGAAAATGGTCCGTTTTCAAATGTTGCATCTTTCAGCTACATCTCACATTTGTATGTAGATCATCACTTTTAGAGATAAAATGAGCATGTTTAAAGTGATTTTCATGCTTCCAGGGGCCCTAAAAGCAAGATTTGCGGAATGGGTAAAAGTGAATGAAAATGGACAATTTACTCACTCTGAGGCCTTAAAAATTGTTTCTTCATCCGGCAAGTGAATTAAATAACATTTGGAGGCCTTTAATGTTCAAGCGAAAACGCCCGATTTTTCATGAAAGAGATAACACTTCCCTTACGACATGCTTCAGAAAGGGAAAAATGGTCCATTTTCAAATGTTGCATCTTTCAGCTACATCTCACATTTGTATGTAGACCATCACTTTTAGAGATAAAATGAGCATGTTTAAAGTGATTTTCATGCTTCCAGGGGCCCTAAAAGGAAGATTGCGGAATGAGTAAAAGTGAATGAAAATGTCAAATTTACTCACTCTGAGGCCTTAAAAATTGTTTCTTCATCCCGGGAAGTGAATTAAATAACATTTGGAGGCCTTTAATGTTTGAGCAAAAACGCCCGATTTTTCATGAAAGAGATAACACTCCCCCCTTACGACATGCTTCAGAAAGGGAAAAATGGTCCGTTTTCAAATGTTGCATCTTTCAGCTACATCTCACATTTGTATGTAGACCATCACTTTTAGAGATAAAATGAGCATGTTTAAAGTGATTTTCATGCTTCCAGGGGCCCTAAAAGCAAGATTGCGGAATGGGTAAAAGTGAATGAAAATGGCAAATTTACTCACTCTGAGGCCTTAAAAAGTGTTTCTTCACCCCGGGAAGTGAATTAAATAACATTTGGAGGCCTTTAATGTTCAAGCGAAAACGCCAGATTTTTCATGAAAGAGATAACACTCCCCCCTTACGACATGCTTCAGAAAGGGAAAAATGGTCCGTTTTCAAATGTTGCATCTTTCAGCTACATCTCACATTTGTATGTAGACCATCACTTTTAGAGATAAAATGAGCATGTTTAAAGTGATTTTCATGCTTCCAGGGGCCCTAAAAGCAAGATTGCGGAATGGGTAAAAGTGAATGAAAATGGCAAATTTACTCACTCTGAGGCCTTAAAAAGTGTTTCTTCACCCTGGGAAGTGAATTAAATAACATTTGGAGGCCTTTAATGTTCAAGCGAAAACGCCAGATTTTTCATGAAAGAGATAACACTCCCCCCTTACGACATGCTTCAGAAAGGGAAAAATGGTCCGTTTTCAAATGTTGCATCTTTCAGCTACATCTCACATTTGTATGTAGACCATCACTTTTAGAGATAAAATGAGCATGTTTAAAGTGATTTTCATGCTTCCAGGGGCCCTAAAAGCAAGATTTGCGGAATGGGTAAAAGTGAATGAAAATGGCCAATTTACTCACTCTGAGGCCTTAAAAAGTGTTTCTTCACCCCGGGAAGTGAATTAAATAACATTTGGAGGCCTTTAATGTTCAAGCGAAAATGCCTGATTTTTCATGAAAGAGATAACACTCCCCCCCTTACGACATGCTTCAGAAAGGGAAAAATGGTCCGTTTTCAAATGTTGCATCTTTCAGCTACATCTCACATTTGTATGTAGACCATCACTTTTAGAGATAAAATGAGCATGTTTAAAGTGATTTTAATGCTTCCAGGGGCCCTAACAGCAAGATTTGTGGAATGGGTAAAAGTGAATGAAAATGGCCAATTTACTCACTCTGAGGCCTTAAAAAGTGTTTCTTCACCCCGGGAAGTGAATTAAATAACATTTGGAGGCCTTTAATGTTCAAGCGAAAACGCCAGATTTTTCATGAAAGAGATAACACTCCCCCTTACGACATGCTTCAGAAAGGGAAAAATGGTCCGTTTTCAAATGTTGCATCTTTCAGCTACATCTCACATTTGTATGTAGACCATCACTTTTAGAGATAAAATGAGCATGTTTAAAGTGATTTTCATGCTTCCAGGGGCCCTAAAAGCAAGATTGCGGAATGAGTAAAAGTGAATGAAAATGGCAAATTTACTCACTCTGAGGCCTTAAAAATTGTTTCTTCAACCCGGGAAGTGAATTAAATAACATTTGGAGGCCTTTAATGTTCGAGCGAAAACGCCTGATTTTTCATGAAAGAGATAACACTCCCCCCTTACGACATGCTTCAGAAAGGGAAAAATGATCCGTTTTCAAATGTTGCATCTTTCAGATACATCTCACATTTGTATGTAGACCATCACTTTTAGAGATAAAATGAGCATGTTTAAAGTGATTTTCATGCTTCCAGGGGCCCTAAAAGCAAGATTGCGGAATGAGTAAAAGTGAATGAAAATGGCAAATTTACTCACTCTGAGGCCTTAAAAAGTGTTTCTTCACCCCGGGAAGTGAATTAAATAACATTTGGAGGCCTTTAATGTTCAAGCGAAAACGCCAGATTTTTCATGAAAGAGATAACACTCCCCCCTTACGACACGCTTCAGAAAGGGAAAAATGGTCCGTTTTCAAATGTTGCATCTTTCAGCTACATCTCACATTTGAATGTAGACCATCACTTTTAGAGATAAAATGAGCATATTTAAAGTGATTTTCATGCTTCCAGGGGCCCTATAACAAGATTTGTGGAATGGGTAAAAGTGAATGAAAATGGCCAATTTACTCACTCTGAGGCCTTAAAAATTGTTTCTTCACCCCGGGAAGTGAATTAAATAACATTTCGAGGCCTTTAATGTTCAAGCGAAAACGCCCGATTTTTCATGAAAGAGATAACACTCCCCCTTACGACATGCTTCAGAAAGGGAAAAATGGTCCGTTTTCAAATGTTGCATCTTTCAGCTACATCTCACATTTGTATGTAGACCATCACTTTTAGAGATAAAATGAGCATGTTTAAAGTGATTTTCATGCTTCCAGGGGCCCTAAAAGCAAGATTTGTGGAATGGGTAAAAGTGAATGAAAATTGCCAATTTACTCACTCTGAGGCCTTAAAAATTGTTTCTTCATCCCGGGAAGTGAATTAAATAACATTTGGAGGCCTTTAATGTTCAAGCGAAAACGCCAGATTTTTCATGAAAGAGATAACACTCCCCCCTTACGACATGCCTCAGAAAGGGAAAAATGGTCCATTTTCAAATGTTGCATCTTTCAGCTACATCTCACATTTGTATGTAGACCATCACTTTTAGAGATAAAATGAGCATGTTTAAAGTGATTTTCATGCTTCCAGGGGCCCTAAAAGCAAGATTGCGGAATGGGTAAAAGTGAATGAAAATGGCCAATTTACTCACTCTGAGGCCTTAAAAAGTGTTTCTTCACCCCGGGAAGTGAATTAAATAACATTTGGAGGCCTTTAATGTTCGAGCGAAAACGCCAGATTTTTCATGAAAGAGATAACACTCCCCACTTACGACATGCTTCAGAAAGGGAAAAATGGTCTGTTTTCAAATGTTGCATCTTTCAGCTACATCTCACATTTGTATGTAGACCATCACTTTTAGAGATAAAATGAGCATGTTTAAAGTGATTTTCATGCTTCCAGGGGCCCTTAAATCAAGATTTGTGGAATGGGTAAAAGTGAATGAAAATGGCCAATTTACTCACTCTGAGGCCTTAAAAATTGTTTCTTCACCCCGGGAAGTGAATTAAATAACATTTCGAGGCCTTTAATGTTCAAGCGAAAACGCCCGATTTTTCATGAAAGAGATAACACTCCCCCATTACGACATGCTTGAGAAAGGGAAAAATGGTCCGTTTTCAAATGTTGCATCTTTCAGCTACATCTCACATTTGTATGTAGACCATCACTTTTAGAGATAAAATGAGCATGTTTAAAGTGATTTTCATGCTTCCAGGGGCCCTAAAAGCAAGATTTGCGGAATGGGTAAAAGTGAATGAAAATGGCCAATTTACTCACTCTGAGGCCTTAAAAATTGTTTCTTCACCCCGGGAAGTGAATTAAATAACATTTGGCGGCCTTTAATGTTCGAGCGAAAACGCCCGATTTTTCATGAAAGAGATAACACTCCCCCTTACGACATGCTTCAGAAAGGGAAAAATGGTCCGTTTTCAAATGTTGCATCGTTCAGCTACATCTCACATTTGCATGTAGATCATCACTTTTAGAGATGAAATGAGCATGTTTAAAGTGATTTTCATGCTTCCAGGGGCCATAAAATCAAGATTTGTGGAATGGGTAAAAGTGAATGAAAATGGCCAATTTACTCACTCTGAGGCCTTAAAAATTGTTTCTTCACCCCGGGAAGTGAATTAAATAACATTTCGAGGCCTTTAATGTTCAAGCGAAAACGCCCGATTTTTCATGAAAGAGATAACACTCCCCCTTACGACATGCTTCAGAAAGGGAAAAATGGTCCGTTTTCAAATGTTGCATCTTTCAGCTACATCTCACATTTGTATGTAGACCATCACTTTTAGAGATAAAATGAGCATGTTTAAAGTGATTTTCATGCTTCCAGGGGCCCTAAAAGCAAGATTGCGGAATGGGTAAAAGTGAATGAAAATGGCAAATTTACTCACTCTGAGGCCTTAAAAATTGTTTCTTCATCCCGGGAAGTGAATTAAATAACATTTGGAGGCCTTTAATGTTCGAGCGAAAACGCCTGATTTTTCATGAAAGAGATAACACTCCCCCCTTACCACATGCTTCAGAAAGGGAAAAATGGTCCGTTTTCAAATGTTGCATCTTTCAGCTACATCTCACATTTGTATGTAGACCATCACTTTTAGAGATAAAATGAGCATGTTTAAAGTGATTTTCATGCTTCCAGGGGCCCTAAAAGCAAGATTGCAGAATGAGTAAAAGTGAATGAAAATGGCCAATTTACTCACTCTGAGGCCTTAAAAAAGTGTTTCTTCACCCCGGGAAGTGAATTAAATAACATTTGGAGGACTTTAATGTTCGAGCGAAAACGCCAGATTTTTCATGAAAGAGATAACACTCCCCCCTTACGACATGCTTCAGAAAGGGAAAAATGGTCCGTTTTCAAATGTTGCATCTTTCAGCTACATCTCACATTTGTATGTAGACCATCACTTTTAGAGATAAAATGAGCATGTTTAAAGTGATTTTCATGCTTCCAGGGGCCCTAAAAGCAAGATTTGCGGAATGGGTAAAAGTGAATGAAAATTGCCAATTTACTCACTCTGAGGCCTTAAAAATTGTTTCTTCACCCCGGGAAGTGAATTAAATAACATTTGGAGGCCTTTAATGTTCAAGCGAAAACGCCCGATTTTTCATGAAAGAGATAACACTCCCCCTTACGACATGCTTCAGAAAGGGAAAATGGTCCGTTTTCAAATGTTGCATCTTTCAGCTACATCTCACATTTGTATGTAGACCATCACTTTTAGAGATAAAATGAGCATGTTTAAAGTGATTTTCATGCTTCCAGGGGCCCTTAAATCAAGATTTGTGGAATGGGTAAAAGTGAATGAAAATGGCCAATTTACTCACTCTGAGGCCTTAAAAATTGTTTCTTCACCCCGGGAAGTGAATTAAATAACATTTGGAGGCCTTTAATGTTCAAGCGAAAACGCCCGATTTTTCATGAAAGAGATAACACTCCCCCCTTACGACATGCTTCAGAAAGGGAAAAATGGTCCGTTTTCAAATGTTGCATCTTTCAGCTACATCTCACATTTGTATGTAGACCATCACTTTTAGAGATAAAATGAGCATGTTTAAAGTGATTTTCATGCTTCCAGGGGCCCTAAAAGCAAGATTTGCGGAATGGGTAAAAGTGAATGAAAATTGCCAATTTACTCACTCTGAGGCCTTAAAAATTGTTTCTTCACCCCGGGAAGTGAATTAAATAACATTTGGAGGCCTTTAATGTTCAAGCGAAAACGCCCGATTTTTCATGAAAGAGATAACACTCCCCCTTACGACATGCTTCAGAAAGGGAAAAATGGTCCATTTTCAAATGTTGCATCTTTCAGCTACATCTCACATTTGTATGTAGACCATCACTTTTAGAGATAAAATGAGCATGTTTAAAGTGATTTTCATGCTTCCAGGGGCCCTAAAATCAAGATTTGTGGAATGGGTAAAAGTGAATGAAAATTGCCAATTTACTCACTCTGAGGCCTTAAAAATTGTTTCTTCATCCCGGGAAGTGAATTAAATAACATTTGGAGGCCTTTAATGTTCGAGCGAAAACGCCTGATTTTTCATGAAAGAGATAACACTCCCCCTTACGACATGCTTCAGAAAGAGAAAAATGGTCCGTTTTCAAATGTTGCATCTTTCAGCTACATCTCACATTTGTATGTAGACCATCACTTTTAGAGATAAAATGAGCATGTTTAAAGTGATTTTCATGCTTCCAGGGGCCCTAAAAGCAAGATTGCGGAATGGGTAAAAGTGAATGAAAATGGCCAATTTACTCACTCTGAGGCCTTAAAAAGTGTTTCTTCACCCCGGGAAGTGAATTAAATAACATTTGGAGGCCTTTAATGTTCGAGCGAAAACGCCAGATTTTTCATGAAAGAGATAACACTCCCCCTTACGACATGCTTCAGAAAGGGAAAAATGGTCCATTTTCAAATGTTGCATCTTTCAGCTACATCTCACATTTGTATGTAGACCATCACTTTTAGAGATAAAATGAGCATGTTTAAAGTGATTTTCATGCTTCCAGGGGCCCTAAAAGCAAGATTGCGGAATGGGTAAAAGTGAATGAAAATGGCCAATTTACTCACTCTGAGGCCTTAAAAAGTGTTTCTTCACCCCGGGAAGTGAATTAAATAACATTTGGAGGCCTTTAATGTTCAAGCGAAAACGCCAGATTTTTCATGAAAGAGATAACACTCCCCCTTACGACATGCTTCAGAAAGGGAAAAATGGTCCGTTTTCAAATGTTGCATCTTTCAGCTACATCTCACATTTGTATGTAGACCATCACTTTTAGAGATAAAATGAGCATGTTTAAAGTGATTTTCATGCTTCCAGGGGCCCTTAAATCAAGATTTGTGGAATGGGTAAAAGTGAATGAAAATGGCCAATTTACTCACTCTGAGGCCTTAAAAATTGTTTCTTCACCCCGGGAAGTGAATTAAATAACATTTCGAGGCCTTTAATGTTCAAACAAAAACGCCCGATTTTTCATGAAAGAGATAACACTCCCCCTTACGACATGCTTCAGAAAGGGAAAATGGTCCGTTTTCAAATGTTGCATCTTTCAGCTACATCTCACATTTGTATGTAGACCATCACTTTTAGAGATAAAATGAGCATGTTTAAAGTGATTTTCATGCTTCCAGGGGCCCTAAAATCAAGATTGCGGAATGAGTAAAAGTGAATGAAAATGGCAAATTTACTCACTCTGAGGCCTTAAAAATTGTTTCTTCATCCCGGGAAGTGAATGAAATAATATTTGGAGGCCTTTAATGTTCGAGCGAAAACACCTGATTTTTCATGAAAGAGATAACACTCCCCCTTACCACATGCTTCAGAAAGAGAAAAATGGTCCGTTTTCAAATGTTGCATCTTTCAGCTACATCTCACATTTGTATGTAGACCATCACTTTTAGAGATAAAATGAGCATGTTTAAAGTGATTTTCATGCTTCCAGGGGCCCTAAAAGCAAGATTGCGGAATGGGTAAAAGTGAATGAAAATGGCCAATTTACTCACTCTGAGGCCTAAAAAAGTGTTTCTTCACCCCGGGAAGTGAATTAAATAACATTTGGAGGACTTTAATGTTCGAGCGAAAACGCCAGATTTTTCATGAAAGAGATAACACTCCCCCTTACGACATGCTTCAGAAAGGGAAAATGGTCCATTTTCAAATGTTGCATCTTTCAGCTACATCTCACATTTGTATGTAGACCATCACTTTTAGAGATAAAATGAGCATGTTTAAAGTGATTTTCATGCTTCCAGGGGCCCTTAAATCAAGATTTGTGGAATGGGTAAAAGTGAATGAAAATGGCCAATTTACTCACTCTGAGGCCTTAAAAATTGTTTCTTCACCCCGGGAAGGTAATTAAATAACATTTCGAGGCCTTTAATGTTCAAGCGAAAACGCCCTATTTTTCATGAAAGAGATAACACTCCCCCCTTACGACATGCTTCAGAAAGGGAAAAATGGTCCGTTTTCAAATGTTGCATCTTTCAGCTACATCTCACATTTGTATGTAGACCATCACTTTTAGAGATAAAATGAGCATGTTTAAAGTGATTTTCATGCTTCCAGGGGCCCTAAAACAAGATTTGCGGAATGGGTAAAAGTGAATGAAAATGGCCAATTTACTCACTCTGAGGCCTTAAAAATTGTTTCTTCACCCCGGAAAGTGAATTAAATAACATTTGGAGGCCTTTAATGTTCAAGCGAAAACGCCAGATTTTTCATGAAAGAGATAACACTCCCCCCTTACGACATGCCTCAGAAAGGGAAAAATGGTCCATTTTCAAATGTTGCATCTTTCAGCTACATCTCACATTTGTATGTAGACCATCACTTTTAGAGATAAAATGAGCATGTTTAAAGTGATTTTCATGCTTCCAGGGGCCCTAAAAGCAAGATTGTGGAATGGGTAAAAGTGAATGAAAATGGCCAATTTACTCACTCTGAGGCCTTAAAAAGTGTTTCTTCACCCCGGAAAGTGAATGAAATAATATTTGGAGGCCTTTAATGTTCGAGCGAAAACACCTGATTTTTCATGAAAGAGATAACACTCCCCCTTACGACATGCCTCAGAAAGGGAAAATGGTCCATTTTCAAATGTTGCATCTTTCAGCTACATCTCACATTTGTATGTAGACCATCACTTTTAGAGATAAAATGAGCATGTTTAAAGTGATTTTCATGCTTCCAGGGGCCCTACAAGCAAGATTGCGGAATGGGTAAAAGTGAATGAAAATGGCAAATTTACTCACTCTGAGGCCTTAAAAAGTGTTTCTTCACCTTGGGAAGTGAATTAAATAACATTTGGAGGCCTTTAATGTTCAAGCGAAAACGCCAGATTTTTCATGAAAGAGATAACACTCCCCCCTTACGACATGCTTCAGAAAGGGAAAAATGGTCCGTTTTCAAATGTTGCATCTTTCAGCTACATCTTACATTTGTATGTAGACCATCACTTTTAGAGATAAAATGAGCATGTTTAAAGTGATTTTCATGCTTCCAGGGGCCCTTAAATCAAGATTTGTGGAATGGGTAAAAGTGAATGAAAATGGCCAATTTACTCACTCTGAGGCCTTAAAAATTGTTTCTTCACCCCGGGAAGTGAATTAAATAACATTTCGAGGCCTTTAATGTTCAAACGAGAACGCCTGATTTTTCATGAAAGAGATAACACTCCCCCCTTACGACATGCTTCAGAAAGAGAAAAATGGTCCGTTTTCAAATGTTGCATCTTTCAGCTACATCTCACATTTGTATGTAGACCATCACTTTTAGAGATAAAATGAGCATGTTTAAAGTGATTTTCATGCTTCCAGGGGCCCTAAAAGCAAGATTTGTGGAATGGGTAAAAGTGAATGAAAATGGCCAATTTACTCACTCTGAGGCCTTAAAAAGTGTTTCTTCACCCCGGGAAGTGAATTAAATAACATTTGGAGGACTTTAATGTTCGAGCGAAAACGCCAGATTTTTCATGAAAGAGATAACACTCCCCCTTACGACATGCTTCAGAAAGGGAAAATGGTCCGTTTTCAAATGTTGCATCTTTCAGCTACATCTCACATTTGTATGTAGACCATCACTTTTAGAGATAAAATGAGCATGTTTAAAGTGATTTTCATGCTTCCAGGGGCCCTTAAATCAAGATTTGTGGAATGGGTAAAAGTGAATGAAAATGGCCAATTTACTCACTCTGAGGCCTTAAAAATTGTTTCTTCACCCCGGGAAGTGAATTAAATAACATTTCGAGGCCTTTAATGTTCAAGCGAAAACGCCCGATTTTTCATGAAAGAGATAACACTCCCCCTTACGACATGCTTCAGAAAGGGAAAAATGGTCCGTTTTCAAATGTTGCATCTTTCAGCTACATCTCACATTTGTATGTAGACCATCACTTTTAGAGATAAAATGAGCATGTTTAAAGTGATTTTCATGCTTCCAGGGGCCCTAAAACAAGATTTGCGGAATGGGTAAAAGTGAATGAAAATGGCCAATTTACTCACTCTGAGGCCTTAAAAATTGTTTCTTCACCCCGGAAAGTGAATTAAATAACATTTGGAGGCCTTTAATGTTCAAGCGAAAACACCAGATTTTTCATGAAAGAGATAACACTCCCCCCTTACGACATGCTTCAGAAAGGGAAAAATGGTCCATTTTCAAATGTTGCATCTTTCAGCTACATCTCACATTTGTATGTAGACCATCACTTTTAGAGATAAAATGAGCATGTTTAAAGTGATTTTCATGCTTCCAGGGGCCCTAAAAGCAAGATTGCGGAATGGGTAAAAGTGAATGAAAATGGCCAATTTACTCACTCTGAGGCCTAAAAAAGTGTTTCTTCACCCCGGGAAGTGAATTAAATAACATTTGGAGGACTTTAATGTTCGAGCGAAAACGCCAGATTTTTCATGAAAGAGATAACACTCCCCCTTACGACATGCTTCAGAAAGGGAAAAATGGTCCGTTTTCAAATGTTGCATCTTTCAGCTACATCTCACATTTGTATGTAGACCATCACTTTTAGAGATAAAATGAGCATGTTTAAAGTGATTTTCATGCTTCCAGGGGCCCTAAAAGCAAGATTGCGGAATGAGTAAAAGTGAATGAAAATGGCAAATTTACTCACTCTGAGGCCTTAAAAATTGTTTCTTCATCCCGGGAAGTGAATGAAATAATATTTGGAGGCCTTTAATGTTCGAGCGAAAACACCTGATTTTTCATGAAAGATATAACACTCCCCCTTATGACATGCCTCAGAAAGGGAAAAATGGTCCATTTTCAAATGTTGCATCTTTCAGCTACATCTCACATTTGTATGTAGACCATCACTTTTAGAGATAAAATGAGCATGTTTAAAGTGATTTTCATGCTTCCAGGGGCCCTACAAGCAAGATTGCGGAATGGGTAAAAGTGAATGAAAATGGCAAATTTACTCACTCTGAGGCCTTAAAAAGTATTTCTTCACCCTGGGAAGTGAATTAAATAACATTTGGAGGCCTTTAATGTTCAAGCGAAAACGCCAGATTTTTCATGAAAGAGATAACACTCCCCCCTTACGACATGCTTCAGAAAGGGAAAAATGGTCCGTTTTCAAATGTTGCATCTTTCAGCTACATCTCACATTTGTATGTAGACCATCACTTTTAGAGATAAAATGAGCATGTTTAAAGTGATTTTCATGCTTCCAGGGGCCCTTAAATCAAGATTTGTGGAATGGGTAAAATTGAATGAAAATGGCCAATTTACTCACTCTGAGGCCTTAAAAACTGTTTCTTCACCCCGGGAAGTGAATTAAATAACATTTCGAGGCCTTTAATGTTCAAACAAAAACGCCCGATTTTTCATGAAAGAGATAACACTCCCCCCTTACGACATGCTTCAGAAAGGGAAAAATGGTCCGTTTTCAAATGTTGCATCTTTCAGCTACATCTCACATTTGTATGTAGACCATCACTTTTAGAGATAAAATGAGCATGTTTAAAGTGATTTTCATGCTTCCAGGGGCCCTAAAATCAAGATTGCGGAATGAGTAAAAGTGAATGAAAATGGCAAATTTACTCACTCTGAGGCCTTAAAAATTGTTTCTTCATCCCGGGAAGTGAATGAAATAATATTTGGAGGCCTTTAATGTTCGAGCGAAAACACCTGATTTTTCATGAAAGAGATAACACTCCCCCTTACCACATGCTTCAGAAAGAGAAAAATGGTCCGTTTTCAAATGTTGCATCTTTCAGCTACATCTCACATTTGTATGTAGACCATCACTTTTAGAGATAAAATGAGCATGTTTAAAGTGATTTTCATGCTTCCAGGGGCCCTAAAAGCAAGATTGCGGAATGGGTAAAAGTGAATGAAAATGGCCAATTTACTCACTCTGAGGCCTAAAAAAGTGTTTCTTCACCCCGGGAAGTGAATTAAATAACATTTGGAGGACTTTAATGTTCGAGCGAAAACGCCAGATTTTTCATGAAAGAGATAACACTCCCCCTTACGACATGCTTCAGAAAGGGAAAAATGGTCCATTTTCAAATGTTGCATCTTTCAGCTACATCTCACATTTTTATGTAGACCATCACTTTTAGAGATAAAATGAGCATGTTTAAAGTGATTTTCATGCTTCCAGGGGCCCTTAAATCAAGATTTGTGGAATGGGTAAAAGTGAATGAAAATGGCCAATTTACTCACTCTGAGGCCTTAAAAATTGTTTCTTCACCACGGGAAGTGAATTAAATAACATTTCGAGGCCTTTAATGTTCAAGCGAAAACGCCCGATTTTTCATGAAAGAGATAACACTGCCCCCTTACGACATGCTTCAGAAAGGGAAAAATGGTCCGTTTTCAAATGTTGCATCTTTCAGCTACATCTCACATTTGTATGTAGACCATCACTTTTAGAGATAAAATGAGCATGTTTAAAGTGATTTTCATGCTTCCAGGGGCCCTAAAATCAAGATTGCGGAATGAGTAAAAGTGAATGAAAATGGCAAATTTACTCACTCTGAGGCCTTAAAAATTGTTTCTTCATCCCGGGAAGTGAATGAAATAATATTTGGAGGCCTTTAATGTTCGAGCGAAAACACCTGATTTTTCATGAAAGAGATAACACTCCCCCTTACCACATGCTTCAGAAAGAGAAAAATGGTCCGTTTTCAAATGTTGCATCTTTCAGCTACATCTCACATTTGTATGTAGACCATCACTTTTAGAGATAAAATGAGCATGTTTAAAGTGATTTTCATGCTTCCAGGGGCCCTAAAAGCAAGATTGCGGAATGGGTAAAAGTGAATGAAAATGGCCAATTTACTCACTCTGAGGCCTAAAAAGTGTTTCTTCACCCCGGGAAGTGAATTAAATAACATTTGGAGGACTTTAATGTTCGAGCGAAAACGCCAGATTTTTCATGAAAGAGATAACACTCCCCCTTACGACATGCTTCAGAAAGGGAAAAATGGTCCATTTTCAAATGTTGCATCTTTCAGCTACATCTCACATTTGTATGTAAACCATCACTTTTAGAGATAAAATGAGCATGTTTAAAGTGATTTTCATGCTTCCAGGGGCCCTTAAATCAGGATTTGTGGAATGGGTAAAAGTGAATGAAAATGGCCAATTTACTCACTCTGAGGCCTTAAAAATTGTTTCTTCACCCCGGGAAGTGAATTAAATAACATTTCGAGGCCTTTAATGTTCAAGCGAAAACGCCCGATTTTTCATGAAAGAGATAACACTCCCCCTTACGACATGCTTCAGAAATGGAAAAATGGTCCATTTTCAAATGTTGCATCTTTCAGCTACATCTCACATTTGTATGTAGACCATCACTTTTAGAGATAAAATGAGCATGTTTAAAGTGATTTTCATGCTTCCAGGGGCCCTTAAATCAAGATTTGTGGAATGGGTAAAAGTGAATGAAAATGGCCAATTTACTCACTCTGAGGCCTTAAAAATTGTTTCTTCACCCCGGGAAGTGAATTAAATAACATTTTGAGGCCTTTAATGTTCAAGCGAAAACGCCCGATTTTTCATGAAAGAGATAACACTCCCCCCTTACGACATGCTTCAGAAAGGGAAAAATGGTCCGTTTTCAAATGTTGCATCTTTCAGCTACATCTCACATTTGTATGTAGACCATCACTTTTAGAGATAAAATGAGCATGTTTAAAGTGATTTTCATGCTTCCAGGGGCCCTAAAATCAAGATTGCGGAATGAGTAAAAGTGAATGAAAATGGCAAATTTACTCACTCTGAGGCCTTAAAAATTGTTTCTTCATCCCGGGAAGTGAATGAAATAATATTTGGAGGCCTTTAATGTTCGAGCGAAAACACCTGATTTTTCATGAAAGAGATAACACTCCCCCTTACCACATGCTTCAGAAAGAGAAAATGGTCCGTTTTCAAATGTTGCATCTTTCAGCTACATCTCACATTTGTATGTAGACCATCACTTTTAGAGATAAAATGAGCATGTTTAAAGTGATTTTCATGCTTCCAGGGGCCCTAAAAGCAAGATTGCGGAATGGGTAAAAGTGAATGAAAATGGCCAATTTACTCACTCTGAGGCCTAAAAAAGTGTTTCTTCACCCCGGGAAGTGAATTAAATAACATTTGGAGGACTTTAATGTTCGAGCGAAAACGCCAGATTTTTCATGAAAGAGATAACACTCCCCCTTACGACATGCTTCAGAAAGGGAAAATGGTCCATTTTCAAATGTTGCATCTTTCAGCTACATCTCACATTTGTATGTAGACCATCACTTTTAGAGATAAAATGAGCATGTTTAAAGTGATTTTCATGCTTCCAGGGGCCCTTAAATCAAGATTTGTGGAATGGGTAAAAGTGAATGAAAATGGCCAATTTACTCACTCTGAGGCCTTAAAAATTGTTTCTTCACCCCGGGAAGTGAATTAAATAACATTTCGAGGCCTTTAATGTTCAAGCGAAAATGCCCTATTTTTCATGAAAGAGATAACACTCCCCCTTACGACATGCTTCAGAAATGGAAAAATGGTCCGTTTTCAAATGTTGCATCTTTCAGCTACATCTCACATTTGTATGTAGACCATCACTTTTAGAGATAAAATGAGCATGTTTAAAGTGATTTTCATGCTTCCAGGGGCCCTTAAATCAAGATTTGTAGAATGGGTAAAAGTGAATGAAAATGGACAATTTACTCACTCTGAGGCCTTAAAAATTGTTTCTTCACCCCGGGAAGTGAATTAAATAACATTTCGAGGCCTTTAATGTTCAAGCGAAAATGCCCGATTTTTCATGAAAGAGATAACACTCCCCCCTTACGACATGCTTCAGAAAGGGAAAAATGGTCCGTTTTCAAATGTTGCATCTTTCAGCTACATCTCACATTTGTATGTAGACCATCACTTTTAGAGATAAAATGAGCATGTTTAAAGTGATTTTCATGCTTCCAGGGGCCCTAAAAGCAAGATTGCGGAATGAGTAAAAGTGAATGAAAATGGCAAATTTACTCACTCTGAGGCCTTAAAAATTGTTTCTTCATCCCGGGAAGTGAATGAAATAATATTTGGAGGCCTTTAATGTTCGAGCGAAAACACCTGATTTTTCATGAAAGAGATAACACTCCCCCTTACCACATGCTTCAGAAAGAGAAAAATGGTCCGTTTTCAAATGTTGCATCTTTCAGCTACATCTCACATTTGTATGTAGACCATCACTTTTAGAGATAAAATGAGCATGTTTAAAGTGATTTTCATGCTTCCAGGGGCCCTAAAAGCAAGATTGCGGAATGGGTAAAAGTGAATGAAAATGGCCAATTTACTCACTCTGAGGCCTAAAAAAGTGTTTCTTCACCCCGGGAAGTGAATTAAATAACATTTGGAGGACTTTAATGTTCGAGCGAAAACGCCAGATTTTTCATGAAAGAGATAACACTCCCCCTTACGACATGCTTCAGAAAGGGAAAAATGGTCCATTTTCAAATGTTGCATCTTTCAGCTACATCTCACATTTGTATGTAGACCATCACTTTTAGAGATAAAATGAGCATGTTTAAAGTGATTTTCATGCTTCCAGGGGCCCTTAAATCAAGATTTGTGGAATGGGTAAAAGTGAATGAAAATGGCCAATTTACTCACTCTGAGGCCTTAAAAATTGTTTCTTCACCCCGGGAAGTGAATTAAATAACATTTCGAGGCCTTTAATGTTCAAGCGAAAATGCCCTATTTTTCATGAAAGAGATAACACTCCCCCTTACGACATGCTTCAGAAATGGAAAAATGGTCCGTTTTCAAATGTTGCATCTTTCAGCTACATCTCACATTTGTATGTAGACCATCACTTTTAGAGATAAAATGAGCATGTTTAAAGTGATTTTCATGCTTCCAGGGGCCCTTAAATCAAGATTTGTGGAATGGGTAAAAGTGAATGAAAATGGCCAATTTACTCACTCTGAGGCCTTAAAAATTGTTTCTTCACCACGGGAAGTGAATTAAATAACATTTCGAGGCCTTTAATGTTCAAGCGAAAACGCCCGATTTTTCATGAAAGAGATAACACTGCCCCCTTACGACATGCTTCAGAAAGGGAAAATGGTCCGTTTTCAAATGTTGCATCTTTCAGCTACATCTCACATTTGTATGTAGACCATCACTTTTAGAGATAAAATGAGCATGTTTAAAGTGATTTTCATGCTTCCAGGGGCCCTTAAATCAAGATTTGTGGAATGGGTAAAATTGAATGAAAATGGCCAATTTACTCACTCTGAGGCCTTAAAAATTGTTTCTTCACCCCGGGAAGTGAATTAAATAACATTTCGAGGCCTTTAATGTTCAAACAAAAACGCCCGATTTTTCATGAAAGAGATAACACTCCCCCCTTACGACATGCTTCAGAAAGGGAAAAATGGTCCGTTTTCAAATGTTGCATCTTTCAGCTACATCTCACATTTGTATGTAGACCATCACTTTTAGAGATAAAATGAGCATGTTTAAAGTGATTTTCATGCTTCCAGGGGCCCTAAAAGCAAGATTGAGGAATGAGTAAAAGTGAATTAAAATGGCAAATTTACTCACTCTGAGGCCTTAAAAATTGTTTCTTCATCCCGGGAAGTGAATGAAATAATATTTGGAGGCCTTTAATGTTCGAGCGAAAACACCTGATTTTTCATGAAAGAGATAACACTCCCCCCTTACCACATGCTTCAGAAAGAGAAAAATGGTCCGTTTTCAAATGTTGCATCTTTCAGCTACATCTCACATTTGTATGTAGACCATCACTTTTAGAGATAAAATGAGCATGTTTAAAGTGATTTTCATGCTTCCAGGGGCCCTAAAAGCAAGATTGCGGAATGGGTAAAAGTGAATGAAAATGGCCAATTTACTCACTCTGAGGCCTAAAAAGTGTTTCTTCACCCCGGGAAGTGAATTAAATAACATTTGGAGGACTTTAATGTTCGAGCGAAAACGCCAGATTTTTCATGAAAGAGATAACACTCCCCCTTACGACATGCTTCAGAAAGGGAAAATGGTCCGTTTTCAAATGTTGCATCTTTCAGCTACATCTCACATTTGTATGTAGACCATCACTTTTAGAGATAAAATGAGCATGTTTAAAGTGATTTTCATGCTTCCAGGGGCCCTAAAAGCAAGATTGCGGAATGAGTAAAAGTGAATGAAAATGGCAAATTTACTCACTCTGAGGCCTTAAAAATTGTTTCTTCATCCCGGGAAGTGAATGAAATAATATTTGGAGGCCTTTAATGTTCGAGCGAAAACACCTGATTTTTCATGAAAGATATAACACTCCCCCTTATGACATGCCTCAGAAAGGGAAAAATGGTCCATTTTCAAATGTTGCATCTTTCAGCTACATCTCACATTTGTATGTAGACCATCACTTTTAGAGATAAAATTAGCATGTTTAAAGTGATTTTCATGCTTTCAGGGGCCCTACAAGCAAGATTGTGGAATGGGTAAAAGTGAATGAAAATGGCAAATTTACTCACTCTGAGGCCTTAAAAAGTATTTCTTCACCCTGGGAAGTGAATTAAATAACATTTGGAGGCCTTTAATGTTCAAGCGAAAACGCCAGATTTTTCATGAAAGAGATAACACTCCCCCTTACGACATGCTTCAGAAAGGGAAAATGGTCCGTTTTCAAATGTTGCATCTTTCAGCTACATCTCACATTTGTATGTAGACCATCACTTTTAGAGATAAAATGAGCATGTTTAAAGTGATTTTCATGCTTCCAGGGGCCCTAAAATCAAGATTGTGGAATGAGTAAAAGTGAATGAAAATGGCAAATTTACTCACTCTGAGGCCTTAAAAATTGTTTCTTCATCCCGGGAAGTGAATGAAATAATATTTGGAGGCCTTTAATGTTCGAGCGAAAACACCTGATTTTTCATGAAAGAGATAACACTCCCCCTTACCACATGCTTCAGAAAGAGAAAAATGGTCCGTTTTCAAATGTTGCATCTTTCAGCTACATCTCACATTTGTATGTAGACCATCACTTTTAGAGATAAAATGAGCATGTTTAAAGTGATTTTCATGCTTCCAGGGGCCCTAAAAGCAAGATTGCGGAATGGGTAAAAGTGAATGAAAATGGCCAATTTACTCACTCTGAGGCCTAAAAAAGTGTTTCTTCACCCCGGGAAGTGAATTAAATAACATTTGGAGGACTTTAATGTTCGAGCGAAAACGCCAGATTTTTCATGAAAGAGATAACACTCCCCCTTACGACATGCTTCAGAAAGGGAAAAATGGTCCATTTTCAAATGTTGCATCTTTCAGCTACATCTCACATTTGTATGTAGACCATCACTTTTAGAGATAAAATGAGCATGTTTAAAGTGATTTTCATGCTTCCAGGGGCCCTTAAATCAAGATTTGTGGAATGGGTAAAAGTGAATGAAAATGGCCAATTTACTCACTCTGAGGCCTTAAAAATTGTTTCTTCACCCCGGGAAGTGAATTAAATAACATTTCGAGGCCTTTAATGTTCAAGCGAAAATGCCCTATTTTTCATGAAAGAGATAACACTCCCCCTTACGACATGCTTCAGAAATGGAAAAATGGTCCGTTTTCAAATGTTGCATCTTTCAGCTACATCTCACATTTGTATGTAGACCATCACTTTTAGAGATAAAATGAGCATGTTTAAAGTGATTTTCATGCTTCCAGGGGCCCTTAAATCAAGATTTGTGGAATGGGTAAAAGTGAATGAAAATGGCCAATTTACTCACTCTGAGGCCTTAAAAATTGTTTCTTCACCACGGGAAGTGAATTAAATAACATTTCGAGGCCTTTAATGTTCAAGCGAAAACGCCCGATTTTTCATGAAAGAGATAACACTGCCCCCTTACGACATGCTTCAGAAAGGGAAAATGGTCCGTTTTCAAATGTTGCATCTTTCAGCTACATCTCACATTTGTATGTAGACCATCACTTTTAGAGATAAAATGAGCATGTTTAAAGTGATTTTCATGCTTCCAGGGGCCCTTAAATCAAGATTTGTGGAATGGGTAAAATTGAATGAAAATGGCCAATTTACTCACTCTGAGGCCTTAAAAATTGTTTCTTCACCCCGGGAAGTGAATTAAATAACATTTCGAGGCCTTTAATGTTCAAACAAAAACGCCCGATTTTTCATGAAAGAGATAACACTCCCCCTTACGACATGCTTCAGAAAGGGAAAAATGGTCCGTTTTCAAATGTTGCATCTTTCAGCTACATCTCACATTTGTATGTAGACCATCACTTTTAGAGATAAAATGAGCATGTTTAAAGTGATTTTCATGCTTCCAGGGGCCCTAAAAGCAAGATTGCGGAATGAGTAAAAGTGAATGAAAATGGCAAATTTACTCACTCTGAGGCCTTAAAAATTGTTTCTTCATCCCGGGAAGTGAATGAAATAATATTTGGAGGCCTTTAATGTTCGAGCGAAAACACCTGATTTTTCATGAAAGATATAACACTCCCCTTATGACATGCCTCAGAAAGGGAAAATGGTCCATTTTCAAATGTTGCATCTTTCAGCTACATCTCACATTTGTATGTAGACCATCACTTTTAGAGATA
Source organism: Calotriton arnoldi (assembly GCA_963921515.1). Lineage (NCBI taxonomy): Eukaryota > Metazoa > Chordata > Amphibia > Caudata > Salamandridae > Calotriton > Calotriton arnoldi. The sequence goes on from CAWUFW010012110.1 coordinate 522,705, forward strand.
AAATGAGCATGTTTAAAGTGATTTTCATGCTTCCAGGGGCCCTACAAGCAAGATTGCGGAATGGGTAAAAGTGAATGAAAATGGCAAATTTACTTCACTCTGAGGCCTTAAAAAGTATTTCTTCACCCTGGGAAGTGAATTAAATAACATTTGGAGGCCTTTAATGTTCAAGCGAAAACGCCAGATTTTTCATGAAAGAGATAACACTCCCCTTACGACATGCTTCAGAAAGGGAAAATGGTCCGTTTTCAAATGTTGCATCTTTCAGCTACATCTCACATTTGTATGTAGACCATCACTTTTAGAGATAAAATGAGCATGTTTAAAGTGATTTTCATGCTTCCAGGGGCCCTTAAATCAAGATTTGTGGAATGGGTAAAAGTGAATGAAAATGGCCAATTTACTCACTCTGAGGCCTTAAAAATTGTTTCTTCACCCCGGGAAGTGAATTAAATAACATTTCGAGGCCTTTAATGTTCAAGCGAAAATGCCCTATTTTTCATGAAAGAGATAACACTCCCCCCTTACGACATGCTTCAGAAAGAGAAAAATGGTCCGTTTTCAAATGTTGCATCTTTCAGCTACATCTCACATTTGTATGTAGACCATCACTTTTAGAGATAAAATGAGCATGTTTAAAGTGATTTTCATGCTTCCAGGGGCCCTAAAAGCAAGATTGCGGAATGGGTAAAAGTGAATGAAAATGGCCAATTTACTCACTCTGAGGCCTAAAAAAGTGTTTCTTCACCCCGGGAAGTGAATTAAATAACATTTGGAGGACTTTAATGTTCGAGCGAAAACGCCAGATTTTTCATGAAAGAGATAACACTCCCCCTTACGACATGCTTCAGAAAGGGAAAAATGGTCCGTTTTCAAATGTTGCATCTTTCAGCTACATCTCACATTTGTATGTAGACCATCACTTTTAGAGATAAAATGAGCATGTTTAAAGTGATTTTCATGCTTCCAGGGGCCCTTAAATCAAGATTTGTGGAATGGGTAAAAGTGAATGAAAATGGCCAATTTACTCACTCTGAGGCCTTAAAAATTGTTTCTTCACCCCGGGAAGTGAATTAAATAACATTTCGAGGCCTTTAATGTTCAAACAAAAACGCCCGATTTTTCATGAAAGAGATAACACTCCCCCTTACGACATGCTTCAGAAAGGGAAAATGGTCCGTTTTCAAATGTTGCATCTTTCAGCTACATCTCACATTTGTATGTAGACCATCACTTTTAGAGATAAAATGAGCATGTTTAAAGTGATTTTCATGCTTCCAGGGGCCCTAAAAGCAAGATTGAGGAATGAGTAAAAGTGAATGAAAATGGCAAATTTACTCACTCTGAGGCCTTAAAAATTGTTTCTTCATCCCGGGAAGTGAATGAAATAATATTTGGAGGCCTTTAATGTTCGAGCGAAAACACCTGATTTTTCATGAAAGAGATAACACTCCCCCCTTACCACATGCTTCAGAAAGAGAAAAATGGTCCGTTTTCAAATGTCGCATCTTTCAGCTACATCTCACATTTGTATGTAGACCATCACTTTTAGAGATAAAATGAGCATGTTTAAAGTGATTTTCATGCTTCCAGGGGCCCTAAAAGCAAGATTGCGGAATGGGTAAAAGTGAATGAAAATGGCCAATTTACTCACTCTGAGGCCTAAAAAGTGTTTCTTCACCCCGGGAAGTGAATTAAACAACATTTGGAGGACTTTAATGTTCGAGCGAAAACGCCAGATTTTTCATGAAAGAGATAACACTCCCCCCTTACGACATGCTTCAGAAAGGGAAAAATGGTCCGTTTTCAAATGTTGCATCTTTCAGCTACATCTCACATTTGTATGTAGACCATCACTTTTAGAGATAAAATGAGCATGTTTAAAGTGATTTTCATGCTTCCAGGGGCCCTAAAAGCAAGATTGCGGAATGAGTAAAAGTGAATGAAAATGGCAAATTTACTCACTCTGAGGCCTTAAAAATTGTTTCTTCATCCCGGGAAGTGAATGAAATAATATTTGGAGGCCTTTAATGTTCGAGCGAAAACACCTGATTTTTCATGAAAGAGATAACACTCCCCCCTTACGACATGCCTCAGAAAGGGAAAAATGGTCCATTTTCAAATGTTGCATCTTTCAGCTACATCTCACATTTGTATGTAGACCATCACTTTTAGAGATAAAATTAGCATGTTTAAAGTGATTTTAATGCTTCCAGGGGCCCTACAAGCAAGATTGCGGAATGGGTAAAAGTGAATGAAAATGGCAAATTTACTCACTCTGAGGCCTTAAAAAGTATTTCTTCACCCCGGGAAGTGAATTAAATAACATTTGGAGGCCTTTAATGTTCAAGCGAAAACGCCAGATTTTTCATGAAAGAGATAACACTCCCCCTTACGACATGCTTCAGAAAGGGAAAATGGTCCGTTTTCAAATGTTGCATCTTTCAGCTACATCTCACATTTGTATGTAGACCATCACTTTTAGAGATAAAATGAGCATGTTTAAAGTGATTTTCATGCTTCCAGGGGCCCTAAAATCAAGATTGTGGAATGAGTAAAAGTGAATGAAAATGGCAAATTTACTCACTCTGAGGCCTTAAAAATTGTTTCTTCATCCCGGGAAGTGAATGAAATAATATTTGGAGGCCTTTAATGTTCGAGCGAAAACACCTGATTTTTCATGAAAGAGATAACACTCCCCCTTACCACATGCTTCAGAAAGAGAAAATGGTCCGTTTTCAAATGTTGCATCTTTCAGCTACATCTCACATTTGTATGTAGACCATCACTTTTAGAGATAAAATGAGCATGTTTAAAGTGATTTTCATGCTTCCAGGGGCCCTAAAAGCAAGATTGCGGAATGGGTAAAAGTGAATGAAAATGGCCAATTTACTCACTCTGAGGCCTAAAAAAGTGTTTCTTCACCCCGGGAAGTGAATTAAATAACATTTGGAGGACTTTAATGTTCGAGCGAAAACGCCAGATTTTTCATGAAAGAGATAACACTCCCCCTTACGACATGCTTCAGAAAGGGAAAAATGGTCCATTTTCAAATGTTGCATCTTTCAGCTACATCTCACATTTGTATGTAGACCATCACTTTTAGAGATAAAATGAGCATGTTTAAAGTGATTTTCATGCTTCCAGGGGCCCTTAAATCAAGATTTGTGGAATGGGTAAAAGTGAATGAAAATGGCCAATTTACTCACTCTGAGGCCTTAAAAATTGTTTCTTCACCCCGGGAAGTGAATTAAATAACATTTCGAGGCCTTTAATGTTCAAGCGAAAATGCCCTATTTTTCATGAAAGAGATAACACTCCCCCTTACGACATGCTTCAGAAATGGAAAAATGGTCCGTTTTCAAATGTTGCATCTTTCAGCTACATCTCACATTTGTATGTAGACCATCACTTTTAGAGATAAAATGAGCATGTTTAAAGTGATTTTCATGCTTCCAGGGGCCCTTAAATCAAGATTTGTGGAATGGGTAAAAGTGAATGAAAATGGCCAATTTACTCACTCTGAGGCCTTAAAAATTGTTTCTTCACCACGGGAAGTGAATTAAATAACATTTGGAGGCCTTTAATGTTCAAGCGAAAACGCCCGATTTTTCATGAAAGAGATAACACTGCCCCCTTACGACATGCTTCAGAAAGGGAAAATGGTCCGTTTTCAAATGTTGCATCTTTCAGCTACATCTCACATTTGTATGTAGACCATCACTTTTAGAGATAAAATGAGCATGTTTAAAGTGATTTTCATGCTTCCAGGGGCCCTTAAATCAAGATTTGTGGAATGGGTAAAATTGAATGAAAATGGCCAATTTACTCACTCTGAGGCCTTAAAAATTGTTTCTTCACCCCGGGAAGTGAATTAAATAACATTTCGAGGCCTTTAATGTTCAAACAAAAACGCCCGATTTTTCATGAAAGAGATAACACTCCCCCTTACGACATGCTTCAGAAAGGGAAAATGGTCCGTTTTCAAATGTTGCATCTTTCAGCTACATCTCACATTTGTATGTAGACCATCACCTTTAGAGATAAAATGAGCATGTTTAAAGTGATTTTCATGCTTCCAGGGGCCCTAAAAGCAAGATTGCGGAATGAGTAAAAGTGAATGAAAATGGCAAATTTACTCACTCTGAGGCCTTAAAAATTGTTTCTTCATCCCGGGAAGTGAATGAAATAATATTTGGAGGCCTTTAATGTTCGAGCGAAAACACCTGATTTTTCATGAAAGATATAACACTCCCCCTTATGACATGCCTCAGAAAGGGAAAATGGTCCATTTTCAAATGTTGCATCTTTCAGCTACATCTCACATTTGTATGTAGACCATCACTTTTAGAGATAAAATGAGCATGTTTAAAGTGATTTTCATGCTTCCAGGGGCCCTACAAGCTAGATTGCGGAATGGGTAAAAGTGAATGAAAATGGCAAATTTACTCACTCTGAGGCCTTAAAAAGTATTTCTTCACCCTGGGAAGTGAATTAAATAACATTTGGAGGCCTTTAATGTTCAAGCGAAAACGCCAGATTTTTCATGAAAGAGATAACACTCCCCCTTACGACATGCTTCAGAAAGGGAAAATGGTCCGTTTTCAAATGTTGCATCTTTCAGCTACATCTCACATTTGTATGTAGACCATCACTTTTAGAGATAAAATGAGCATGTTTAAAGTGATTTTCATGCTTCCAGGGGCCCTTAAATCAAGATTTGTGGAATGGGTAAAAGTGAATGAAAATGGCCAATTTACTCACTCTGAGGCCTTAAAAATTGTTTCTTCACCCCGGGAAGTGAATTAAATAACATTTCGAGGCCTTTAATGTTCAAGCGAAAATGCCCTGATTTTTCATGAAAGAGATAACACTCCCCCTTACGACATGCTTCAGAAAGAGAAAATGGTCCGTTTTCAAATGTTGCATCTTTCAGCTACATCTCACATTTGTATGTAGACCATCACTTTTAGAGATAAAATGAGCATGTTTAAAGTGATTTTCATGCTTCCAGGGGCCCTAAAAGCAAGATTGCGGAATGGGTAAAAGTGAATGAAAATGGCCAATTTACTCACTCTGAGGCCTTAAAAAGTGTTTCTTCACCCCGGGAAGTGAATTAAATAACATTTGGAGGACTTTAATGTTCGAGCGAAAACGCCAGATTTTTCATGAAAGAGATAACACTCCCCCTTACGACATGCTTCAGAAAGGGAAAATGGTCCGTTTTCAAATGTTGCATCTTTCAGCTACATCTCACATTTGTATGTAAACCATCACTTTTAGAGATAAAATGAGCATGTTTAAAGTGATTTTCATGCTTCCAGGGGCCCTTAAATCAGGAATTGTGGAATGGGTAAAAGTGAATGAAAATGGCCAATTTACTCACTCTGAGGCCTTAAAAATTGTTTCTTCACCCCGGGAAGTGAATTAAATAACATTTTGAGGCCTTTAATGTTCAAGCGAAAACGCCCTATTTTTCATGAAAGAGATAACACTCCCCCTTACGACATGCTTCAGAAAGGGAAAATGGTCCGTTTTCAAATGTTGCATCTTTCAGCTACATCTCACATTTGTATGTAGATCATCACTTTTAGAGATGAAATGAGCATGTTTAAAGTGATTTTCATGCTTCCAGGGGCCCTAAAACAAGATTTGCGGAATGGGTAAAAGTGAATGAAAATGGCCAATTTACTCACTCTGAGGCCTTAAAAATTGTTTCTTCACCCCGGAAAGTGAATTAAATAACATTTGGAGGCCTTCAATGTTCAAGCGAAAACACCAGATTTTTCATGAAAGAGATAACACTCCCCCCTTACGACATGCCTCAGAAAGGGAAAAATGGTCCATTTTCAAATGTTGCATCTTTCAGCTACATCTCACATTTGTATGTAGACCATCACTTTTAGAGATAAAATGAGCATGTTTAAAGTGATTTTCATGCTTCCAGGGGCCCTAAAAGCAAGATTGCGGAATGGGTAAAAGTGAATGAAAATGGCCAATTTACTCACTCTGAGGCCTTAAAAAGTGTTTCTTCACCCCGGGAAGTGAATTAAATAACATTTGGAGGACTTTAATGTTCGAGCGAAAACGCCAGATTTTTCATGAAAGAGATAACACTCCCCCCTTACGACATGCTTCAGAAAGGGAAAAATGGTCCGTTTTCAAATGTTGCATCTTTCAGCTACATCTCACATTTGTATGTAGACCATCACCTTTAGAGATAAAATGAGCATGTTTAAAGTGATTTTCATGCTTCCAGGGGCCCTAAAAGCAAGATTGCGGAATGAGTAAAAGTGAATGAAAATGGCAAATTTACTCACTCTGAGGCCTTAAAAATTGTTTCTTCATCCCGGGAAGTGAATGAAATAATATTTGGAGGCCTTTAATGTTCGAGCGAAAACACCTGATTTTTCATGAAAGATATAACACTCCCCCTTACGACATGCTTCAGAAAGGGAAAATGGTCCATTTTCAAATGTTGCATCTTTCAGCTACATCTCACATTTGTATGTAGACCATCACTTTTAGAGATAAAATGAGCATGTTTAAAGTGATTTTCATGCTTCCAGGGGCCCTACAAGCAAGATTGCGGAATGGGTAAAAGTGAATGAAAATGGCAAATTTACTCACTCTGAGGCCTTAAAAAGTATTTCTTCACCCTGGGAAGTGAATTAAATAACATTTGGAGGCCTTTAATGTTCAAGCGAAAACGCCAGATTTTTCATGAAAGAGATAACACTCCCCCCTTACGACATGCTTCAGAAAGGGAAAAATGGTCCGTTTTCAAATGTTGCATCTTTCAGCTACATCTCACATTTGTATATAGACCATCACTTTTAGAGATAAAATGAGCATGTTTAAAGTGATTTTCATGCTTCCAGGGGCCCTTAAATCAAGATTTGTGGAATGGGTAAAAGTGAATGAAAATGGCCAATTTACTCACTCTGAGGCCTTAAAAACTGTTTCTTCACCCCGGGAAGTGAATTAAATAACATTTCGAGGCCTTTAATGTTCAAACAAAAATGCCCGATTTTTCATGAAAGAGATAACACCCCCCTTACGACATGCTTCAGAAAGGGAAAAATGGTCCGTTTTCAAATGTTGCATCTTTCAGCTACATCTCACATTTGTATGTAGACCATCACTTTTAGAGATAAAATGAGCATGTTTAAAGTGATTTTCATGCTTCCAGGGGCCCTAAAATCAAGATTGCGGAATGAGTAAAAGTGAATGAAAATGGCAAATTTACTCACTCTGAGGCCTTAAAAATTGTTTCTTCATCCCGGGAAGTGAATGAAATAATATTTGGAGGCCTTTAATGTTCGAGCGAAAACACCTGATTTTTCATGAAAGAGATAACACTCCCCCTTACCACATGCTTCAGAAAGAGAAAAATGGTCCGTTTTCAAATGTTGCATCTTTCAGCTACATCTCACATTTGTATGTAGACCATCACTTTTAGAGATAAAATGAGCATGTTTAAAGTGATTTTCATGCTTCCAGGGGCCCTAAAAGCAAGATTGCGGAATGGGTAAAAGTGAATGAAAATGGCCAATTTACTCACTCTGAGGCCTAAAAAGTGTTTCTTCACCCCGGGAAGTGAATTAAATAACATTTGGAGGACTTTAATGTTCGAGCGAAAACGCCAGATTTTTCATGAAAGAGATAACACTCCCCCTTACGACATGCTTCAGAAAGGGAAAAATGGTCCATTTTCAAATGTTGCATCTTTCAGCTACATCTCACATTTGTATGTAGACCATCACTTTTAGAGATAAAATGAGCATGTTTAAAGTGATTTTCATGCTTCCAGGGGCCCTTAAATCAAGATTTGTGGAATGGGTAAAAGTGAATGAAAATGGCCAATTTACTCACTCTGAGGCCTTAAAAATTGTTTCTTCACCCCGGGAAGTGAATTAAATAACATTTCGAGGCCTTTAATGTTCAAGCGAAAATGCCCTATTTTTCATGAAAGAGATAACACTCCCCCTTACGACATGCTTCAGAAATGGAAAAATGGTCCGTTTTCAAATGTTGCATCTTTCAGCTACATCTCACATTTGTATGTAGACCATCACTTTTAGAGATAAAATGAGCATGTTTAAAGTGATTTTCATGCTTCCAGGGGCCCTTAAATCAAGATTTGTGGAATGGGTAAAAGTGAATGAAAATGGCCAATTTACTCACTCTGAGGCCTTAAAAATTGTTTCTTCACCACGGGAAGTGAATTAAATAACATTTTGAGGCCTTTAATGTTCAAGCGAAAACGCCCGATTTTTCATGAAAGAGATAACACTGCCCCTTACGACATGCTTCAGAAAGGGAAAAATGGTCCGTTTTCAAATGTTGCATCTTTCAGCTACATCTCACATTTGTATGTAGACCATCACTTTTAGAGATAAAATGAGCATGTTTAAAGTGATTTTCATGCTTCCAGGGGCCCTAAAATCAAGATTGCGGAATGAGTAAAAGTGAATGAAAATGGCAAATTTATCTCACTCTGAGGCCTTAAAAATTGTTTCTTCATCCCGGGAAGTGAATGAAATAATATTTGGAGGCCTTTAATGTTCGAGCGAAAACACCTGATTTTTCATGAAAGAGATAACACTCCCCCTTACCACATGCTTCAGAAAGAGAAAAATGGTCCGTTTTCAAATGTTGCATCTTTCAGCTACATCTCACATTTGTATGTAGACCATCACTTTTAGAGATAAAATGAGCATGTTTAAAGTGATTTTCATGCTTCCAGGGGCCCTAAAAGCAAGATTGCGGAATGGGTAAAAGTGAATGAAAATGGCCAATTTACTCACTCTGAGGCCTAAAAAAGTGTTTCTTCACCCCGGGAAGTGAATTAAATAACATTTGGAGGACTTTAATGTTCGAGCGAAAACGCCAGATTTTTCATGAAAGAGATAACACTCCCCCTTACGACATGCTTCAGAAAGGGAAAAATGGTCCATTTTCAAATGTTGCATCTTTCAGCTACATCTCACATTTGTATGTAGACCATCACTTTTAGAGATAAAATGAGCATGTTTAAAGTGATTTTCATGCTTCCAGGGGCCCTTAAATCAAGATTTGTGGAATGGGTAAAAGTGAATGAAAATGGCCAATTTACTCACTCTGAGGCCTTAAAAATTGTTTCTTCACCCCGGGAAGTGAATTAAATAACATTTCGAGGCCTTTAATGTTCAAGCGAAAATGCCCTATTTTTCATGAAAGAGATAACACTCCCCCTTACGACATGCTTCAGAAATGGAAAAATGGTCCGTTTTCAAATGTTGCATCTTTCAGCTACATCTCACATTTGTATGTAGACCATCACTTTTAGAGATAAAATGAGCATGTTTAAAGTGATTTTCATGCTTCCAGGGGCCCTTAAATCAAGATTTGTGGAATGGGTAAAAGTGAATGAAAATGGCCAATTTACTCACTCTGAGGCCTTAAAAATTGTTTCTTCACCACGGGAAGTGAATTAAATAACATTTTGAGGCCTTTAATGTTCAAGCGAAAACGCCCGATTTTTCATGAAAGAGATAACACTGCCCCCTTACGACATGCTTCAGAAAGGGAAAATGGTCCGTTTTCAAATGTTGCATCTTTCAGCTACATCTCACATTTGTATGTAGACCATCACTTTTAGAGATAAAATGAGCATGTTTAAAGTGATTTTCATGCTTCCAGGGGCCCTAAAATCAAGATTGCGGAATGAGTAAAAGTGAATGAAAATGGCAAATTTACTCACTCTGAGGCCTTAAAAATTGTTTCTTCATCCCGGGAAGTGAATGAAATAATATTTGGAGGCCTTTAATGTTCGAGCGAAAACACCTGATTTTTCATGAAAGAGATAACACTCCCCCTTACCACATGCTTCAGAAAGAGAAAAATGGTCCGTTTTCAAATGTTGCATCTTTCAGCTACATCTCACATTTGTATGTAGACCATCACTTTTAGAGATAAAATGAGCATGTTTAAAGTGATTTTCATGCTTCCAGGGGCCCTAAAAGCAAGATTGCGGAATGGGTAAAAGTGAATGAAAATGGCCAATTTACTCACTCTGAGGCCTAAAAAGTGTTTCTTCACCCCGGGAAGTGAATTAAATAACATTTGGAGGACTTTAATGTTCGAGCGAAAACGCCAGATTTTTCATGAAAGAGATAACACTCCCCCTTACGACATGCTTCAGAAAGGGAAAATGGTCCATTTTCAAATGTTGCATCTTTCAGCTACATCTCACATTTGTATGTAGACCATCACTTTTAGAGATAAAATGAGCATGTTTAAAGTGATTTTCATGCTTCCAGGGGCCCTTAAATCAAGATTTGTGGAATGGGTAAAAGTGAATGAAAATGGCCAATTTACTCACTCTGAGGCCTTAAAAATTGTTTCTTCACCCCGGGAAGTGAATTAAATAACATTTCGAGGCCTTTAATGTTCAAGCGAAAATGCCCTATTTTTCATGAAAGAGATAACACTCCCCCTTACGACATGCTTCAGAAATGGAAAAATGGTCCGTTTTCAAATGTTGCATCTTTCAGCTACATCTCACATTTGTATGTAGACCATCACTTTTAGAGATAAAATGAGCATGTTTAAAGTGAGTTTCATGCTTCCAGGGGCCCTTAAATCAAGATTTGTGGAATGGGTAAAAGTGAATGAAAATGGCCAATTTACTCACTCTGAGGCCTTAAAAATTGTTTCTTCACCACGGGAAGTGAATTAAATAACATTTCGAGGCCTTTAATGTTCAAGCGAAAACGCCCGATTTTTCATGAAAGAGATAACACTGCCCCCTTACGACATGCTTCAGAAAGGGAAAAATGGTCCGTTTTCAAATGTTGCATCTTTCAGCTACATCTCACATTTGTATGTAGACCATCACTTTTAGAGATAAAATGAGCATGTTTAAAGTGATTTTCATGCTTCCAGGGGCCCTTAAATCAAGATTTGTGGAATGGGTAAAATTGAATGAAAATGGCCAATTTACTCACTCTGAGGCCTTAAAAATTGTTTCTTCACCCCGGGAAGTGAATTAAATAACATTTCGAGGCCTTTAATGTTCAAACAAAAACGCCCGATTTTTCATGAAAGAGATAACACTCCCCCTTACGACATGCTTCAGAAAGGGAAAAATGGTCCGTTTTCAAATATTGCATCTTTCAGCTACATCTCACATTTGTATGTAGACCATCACTTTTAGAGATAAAATGAGCATGTTTAAAGTGATTTTTATGCTTCCAGGGGCCCTAAAAGCAAGATTGAGGAATGAGTAAAAGTGAATGAAAATGGCAAATTTACTCACTCTGAGGCCTTAAAAATTGTTTCTTCATCCCGGGAAGTGAATGAAATAATATTTGGAGGCCTTTAATGTTCGAGCGAAAACACCTGATTTTTCATGAAAGAGATAACACTCCCCCTTACCACATGCTTCAGAAAGAGAAAAATGGTCCGTTTTCAAATGTTGCATCTTTCAGCTACATCTCACATTTGTATGTAGACCATCACTTTTAGAGATAAAATGAGCATGTTTAAAGTGATTTTCATGCTTCCAGGGGCCCTAAAAGCAAGATTGCGGAATGGGTAAAAGTGAATGAAAATGGCCAATTTACTCACTCTGAGGCCTAAAAAAGTGTTTCTTCACCCCGGGAAGTGAATTAAATAACATTTGGAGGACTTTAATGTTCGAGCGAAAACGCCAGATTTTTCATGAAAGAGATAACACTCCCCCTTACGACATGCTTCAGAAAGGGAAAAATGGTCCGTTTTCAAATGTTGCATCTTTCAGCTACATCTCACATTTGTATGTAGACCATCACTTTTAGAGATAAAATGAGCATGTTTAAAGTGATTTTCATGCTTCCAGGGGCCCTAAAAGCAAGATTGCGGAATGAGTAAAAGTGAATGAAAATGGCAAATTTACTCACTCTGAGGCCTTAAAAATTGTTTCTTCATCCCGGGAAGTGAATGAAATAACATTTGGAGGACTTTAATGTTCGAGCGAAAACGCCAGATTTTTCATGAAAGATATAACACTCCCCCCCCTTATGACATGCCTCAGAAAGGGAAAAATGGTCCATTTTCAAATGTTGCATCTTTCAGCTACATCTCACATTTGTATGTAGACCATCACTTTTAGAGATAAAATGAGCATGTTTAAAGTGATTTTCATGCTTCCAGGGGCCCTACAAGCAAGATTGCGGAATGGGTAAAAGTGAATGAAAATGGCAAATTTACTCACTCTGAGGCCTTAAAAAGTATTTCTTCACCCTGGGAAGTGAATTAAATAACATTTGGAGGCCTTTAATGTTCAAGCGAAAACGCCAGATTTTTCATGAAAGAGATAACACTCCCCCCTTACGACATGCTTCAGAAAGGGGAAAATGGTCCGTTTTCAAATGTTGCATCTTTCAGCTACATCTCACATTTGTATGTAGACCATCACTTTTAGAGATAAAATGAGCATGTTTAAAGTGATTTTCATGCTTCCAGGGGCCCTAAAATCAAGATTGTGGAATGAGTAAAAGTGAATGAAAATGGCAAATTTACTCACTCTGAGGCCTTAAAAATTGTTTCTTCATCCCGGGAAGTGAATGAAATAATATTTGGAGGCCTTTAATGTTCGAGCGAAAACACCTGATTTTTCATGAAAGAGATAACACTCCCCCTTACCACATGCTTCAGAAAGAGAAAAATGGTCCGTTTTCAAATGTTGCATCTTTCAGCTACATCTCACATTTGTATGTAGACCATCACTTTTAGAGATAAAATGAGCATGTTTAAAGTGATTTTCATGCTTCCAGGGGCCCTAAAAGCAAGATTGCGGAATGGGTAAAAGTGAATGAAAATGGCCAATTTACTCACTCTGAGGCCTTAAAAAGTGTTTCTTCACCCCGGGAAGTGAATTAAATAACATTTGGAGGACTTTAATGTTCGAGCGAAAACGCCAGATTTTTCATGAAAGAGATAACACTCCCCCTTACGACATGCTTCAGAAAGGGAAAAATGGTCCATTTTCAAATGTTGCATCTTTCAGCTACATCTCACATTTGTATGTAGACCATCACTTTTAGAGATAAAATGAGCATGTTTAAAGTGATTTTCATGCTTCCAGGGGCCCTTAAATCAAGATTTGTGGAATGGGTAAAAGTGAATGAAAATGGCCAATTTACTCACTCTGAGGCCTTAAAAATTGTTTCTTCACCCCGGGAAGTGAATTAAATAACATTTCGAGGCCTTTAATGTTCAAGCGAAAATGCCCTATTTTTCATGAAAGAGATAACACTCCCCCTTACGACATGCTTCAGAAATGGAAAAATGGTCCGTTTTCAAATGTTGCATCTTTCAGCTACATCTCACATTTGTATGTAGACCATCACTTTTAGAGATAAAATGAGCATGTTTAAAGTGATTTTCATGCTTCCAGGGGCCCTTAAATCAAGATTTGTGGAATGGGTAAAAGTGAATGAAAATGGCCAATTTACTCACTCTGAGGCCTTAAAAATTGTTTCTTCACCACGGGAAGTGAATTAAATAACATTTCGAGGCCTTTAATGTTCAAGCGAAAACGCCCGATTTTTCATGAAAGAGATAACACTGCCCCCTTACGACATGCTTCAGAAAGGGAAAAATGGTCCGTTTTCAAATGTTGCATCTTTCAGCTACATCTCACATTTGTATGTAGACCATCACTTTTAGAGATAAAATGAGCATGTTTAAAGTGATTTTCATGCTTCCAGGGGCCCTTAAATCAAGATTTGTGGAATGGGTAAAAGTGAATGAAAATGGCCAATTTACTCACTCTGAGGCCTTAAAAATTGTTTCTTCACCCCGGGAAGTGAATTAAATAACATTTCGAGGCCTTTAATGTTCAAGCGAAAACGCCCGATTTTTCATGAAAGAGATAACACTCCCCCTTACGACATGCTTCAGAAAGGGAAAATGGTCCGTTTTCAAATGTTGCATCTTTCAGCTACATCTCACATTTGTATGTAGACCATCACTTTTAGAGATAAAATGAGCATGTTTAAAGTGATTTTCATGCTTCCAGGGGCCCTAAAAGCAAGATTGCGGAATGAGTAAAAGTGAATGAAAATGGCAAATTTACTCACTCTGAGGCCTTAAAAATTGTTTCTTCATCCCGGGAAGTGAATGAAATAATATTTGGAGGCCTTTAATGTTCGAGCGAAAACACCTGATTTTTCATGAAAGAGATAACACTCCCCCTTACCACATGCTTCAGAAAGAGAAAAATGGTCCGTTTTCAAATGTTGCATCTTTCAGCTACATCTCACATTTGTATGTAGACCATCACTTTTAGAGATAAAATGAGCATGTTTAAAGTGATTTTCATGCTTCCAGGGGCCCTAAAAGCAAGATTGCGGAATGGGTAAAAGTGAATGAAAATGGCCAATTTACTCACTCTGAGGCCTAAAAAAGTGTTTCTTCACCCCGGGAAGTGAATTAAATAACATTTGGAGGACTTTAATGTTCGAGCGAAAACGCCAGATTTTTCATGAAAGAGATAACACTCCCCCCTTACGACATGCTTCAGAAAGGGAAAAATGGTCCGTTTTCAAATGTTGCATCTTTCAGCTACATCTCACATTTGTATGTAGACCATCACTTTTAGAGATAAAATGAGCATGTTTAAAGTGATTTTCATGCTTCCAGGGGCCCTTAAATCAAGATTTGTGGAATGGGTAAAAGTGAATGAAAATGGCCAATTTACTCACTCTGAGGCCTTAAAAATTGTTTCTTCACCCCGGGAAGTGAATTAAATAACATTTCGAGGCCTTCAATGTTCAAGCGAAAACGCCAGATTTTTCATGAAAGAGATAACACTCCCCCCTTACGACATGCCTCAGAAAGGGAAAAATGGTCCATTTTCAAATGTTGCATCTTTCAGCTACATCTCACATTTGTATGTAGACCATCACTTTTAGAGATAAAATGAGCATGTTTAAAGTGATTTTCATGCTTCCAGGGGCCCTAAAAGCAAGATTGCGGAATGGGTAAAAGTGAATGAAAATGGCCAATTTACTCACTCTGAGGCCTTAAAAAGTGTTTCTTCACCCCGGGAAGTGAATTAAATAACATTTGGAGGACTTTAATGTTCGAGCGAAAACGCCAGATTTTTCATGAAAGAGATAACACTCCCCCTTACGACATGCTTCAGAAAGGGAAAAATGGTCCGTTTTCAAATGTTGCATCTTTCAGCTACATCTCACATTTGTATGTAGACCATCACTTTTAGAGATAAAATGAGCATGTTTAAAGTGATTTTCATGCTTCCAGGGGCCCTTAAATCAAGATTTGTGGAATGGGTAAAAGTGAATGAAAATGGCCAATTTACTCACTCTGAGGCCTTAAAAATTGTTTCTTCATCCCGGGAAGTGAATTAAATAACATTTGGAGGCCTTTAATGTTCGAGCGAAAACGCCCGATTTTTCATGAAAGAGATAACACTCCCCCGTTACGACATGCTTCAGAAAGGGAAAATGGTCCGTTTTCAATTGTTGCATCTTTCAGCTACATCTCACATTTGTATGTAGACCATCACTTTTAGAGATAAAATGAGCATGTTTAAAGTGATTTTCATGCTTCCAGGGGCCCTAAAAGCAAGATTGCGGAATGGGTAAAAGTGAATGAAAATGGCCAATTTACTCACTCTGAGGCCTAAAAAGTGTTTCTTCACCCCGGGAAGTGAATTAAATAACATTTGGAGGACTTTAATGTTCGAGCGAAAACGCCAGATTTTTCATGAAAGAGATAACACTCCCCCTTACGACATGCTTCAGAAAGGGAAAAATGGTCCATTTTCAAATGTTGCATCTTTCAGCTACATCTCACATTTGTATGTAGACCATCACTTTTAGAGATAAAATGAGCATGTTTAAAGTGATTTTCATGCTTCCAGGGGCCCTTAAATCAAGATTTGTGGAATGGGTAAAAGTGAATGAAAATGGCCAATTTACTCACTCTGAGGCCTTAAAAATTGTTTCTTCACCCCGGGAAGTGAATTAAATAACATTTCGAGGCCTTTAATGTTCAAGCGAAAACGCCCTATTTTTCATGAAAGAGATAACACTCCCCCCTTACGACATGCTTCAGAAAGGGAAAAATGGTCCGTTTTCAAATGTTGCATCTTTCAGCTACATCTCACATTTGTATGTAGACCATCACTTTTAGAGATAAAATGAGCATGTTTAAAGTGATTTTCATGCTTCCAGGGGCCCTTAAATCAAGATTTGTGGAATGGGTAAAAGTGAATGAAAATGGCCAATTTACTCACTCTGAGGCCTTAAAAATTGTTTCTTCACCCCGGGAAGTGAATTAAATAACATTTCGAGGCCTTTAATGTTCAAGCGAAAACGCCCGATTTTTCATGAAAGAGATAACACTCCCCCCTTACGACATGCTTCAGAAAGGGAAAAATGGTCCGTTTTCAAATGTTGCATCTTTCAGCTACATCTCACATTTGTATGTAGACCATCACTTTTAGAGATAAAATGAGCATGTTTAAAGTGATTTTCATGCTTCCAGGGGCCCTTAAATCAAGATTTGTGGAATGGGTAAAAGTGAATGAAAATGGCCAATTTACTCACTCTGAGGCCTTAAAAATTGTTTCTTCACCCCGGGAAGTGAATTAAATAACATTTCGAGGCCTTTAATGTTCAAACGAAAACGCCCGATTTTTCATGAAAGAGATAACACTCCCCCCTTACGACATGCTTCAGAAAGGGAAAAATGGTCCGTTTTCAAATGTTGCATCTTTCAGCTACATCTCACATTTGTATGTAGACCATCACTTTTAGAGATAAAATGAGCATGTTTAAAGTGATTTTCATGCTTCCAGGGGCCCTAAAAGCAAGATTGCGGAATGAGTAAAAGTGAATGAAAATGGCAAATTTACTCACTCTGAGGCCTTAAAAATTGTTTCTTCATCCCGGGAAGTGAATTAAATAATATTTGGAGGCCTTTAATGTTCGAGCGAAAACGCCTGATTTTTCATGAAAGAGATAACACTCCCCCCTTACCACATGCTTCAGAAAGGGAAAAATGGTCCGTTTTCAAATGTTGCATCTTTCAGCTACATCTCACATTTGTATGTAGACCATCACTTTTAGAGATAAAATGAGCATGTTTAAAGTGATTTTCATGCTTCCAGGGGCCCTAAAAGCAAGATTGCGGAATGGGTAAAAGTGAATGAAAATGGCCAATTTACTCACTCTGAGGCCTAAAAAAGTGTTTCTTCACCCCGGGAAGTGAATTAAATAACATTTGGAGGACTTTAATGTTCGAGCGAAAACGCCAGATTTTTCATGAAAGAGATAACACTCCCCCTTACGACATGCTTCAGAAAGGGAAAAATGGTCCGTTTTCAAATGTTGCATCTTTCAGCTACATCTCACATTTGTATGTAGACCATCACTTTTAGAGATAAAATGAGCATGTTTAAAGTGATTTTCATGCTTCCAGGGGCCCTTAAATCAAGATTTGTGGAATGGGTAAAAGTGAATGAAAATGGCCAATTTACTCACTCTGAGGCCTTAAAAATTGTTTCTTCACCCCGGGAAGTGAATTAAATAACATTTCGAGGCCTTTAATGTTCAAACAAAAACGCCCGATTTTTCATGAAAGAGATAACACTCCCCCCATACGACATGCTTCAGAAAGGGAAAAATGGTCCATTTTCAAATGTTGCATCTTTCAGCTACATCTCACATTTGTATGTAGACCATCACCTTTAGAGATAAAATGAGCATGTTTAAAGTGATTTTCATGCTTCCAGGGGCCCTAAAAGCAAGATTGCGGAATGAGTAAAAGTGAATGAAAATGGCAAATTTACTCACTCTGAGGCCTTAAAAATTGTTTCTTCATCCCGGGAAGTGAATGAAATAATATTTGGAGGCCTTTAATGTTCGAGCGAAAACACCTGATTTTTCATGAAAGAGATAACACTCCCCCTTACCACATGCTTCAGAAAGAGAAAAATGGTCCGTTTTCAAATGTTGCATCTTTCAGCTACATCTCACATTTGTATGTAGACCATCACTTTTAGAGATAAAATGAGCATGTTTAAAGTGATTTTCATGCTTCCAGGGGCCCTAAAAGCAAGATTGCGGAATGGGTAAAAGTGAATGAAAATGGCCAATTTACTCACTCTGAGGCCTAAAAAAGTGTTTCTTCACCCCGGGAAGTGAATTAAATAACATTTGGAGGACTTTAATGTTCGAGCGAAAACGCCAGATTTTTCATGAAAGAGATAACACTCCCCCCTTACGACATGCTTCAGAAAGGGAAAAATGGTCCGTTTTCAAATGTTGCATCTTTCAGCTACATCTCACATTTGTATGTAGACCATCACTTTTAGAGATAAAATGAGCATGTTTAAAGTGATTTTCATGCTTCCAGGGGCCCTTAAATCAAGATTTGTGGAATGGGTAAAAGTGAATGAAAATGGCCAATTTACTCACTCTGAGGCCTTAAAAATTGTTTCTTCACCCCGGGAAGTGAATTAAATAACATTTCGAGGCCTTTAATGTTCAAGCGAAAATGCCCGATTTTTCATGAAAGAGATAACACTCCCCCTTACGACATGCTTCAGAAATGGAAAAATGGTCCGTTTTCAAATGTTGCATCTTTCAGCTACATCTCACATTTGTATGTAGACCATCACTTTTAGAGATAAAATGAGCATGTTTAAAGTGATTTTCATGCTTCCAGGGGCCCTTAAATCAAGATTTGTGGAATGGGTAAAAGTGAATGAAAATGGCCAATTTACTCACTCTGAGGCCTTAAAAATTGTTTCTTCACCACGGGAAGTGAATTAAATAACATTTCGAGGCCTTTAATGTTCAAGCGAAAACGCCCGATTTTTCATGAAAGAGATAACACTGCCCCCTTACGACATGCTTCAGAAAGGGAAAAATGGTCCGTTTTCAAATGTTGCATCTTTCAGCTACATCTCACATTTGTATGTAGACCATCACTTTTAGAGATAAAATGAGCATGTTTAAAGTGATTTTCATGCTTCCAGGGGCCCTTAAATCAAGATTTGTGGAATGGGTAAAATTGAATGAAAATGGCCAATTTACTCACTCTGAGGCCTTAAAAATTGTTTCTTCACCCCGGGAAGTGAATTAAATAACATTTCGAGGCCTTTAATGTTCAAACAAAAACGCCCGATTTTTCATGAAAGAGATAACACTCCCCCTTACGACATGCTTCAGAAAGGGAAAATGGTCCGTTTTCAAATGTTGCATCTTTCAGCTACATCTCACATTTGTATGTAGACCATCACTTTTAGAGATAAAATGAGCATGTTTAAAGTGATTTTCATGCTTCCAGGGGCCCTAAAAGCAAGATTGAGGAATGAGTAAAAGTGAATGAAAATGGCAAATTTACTCACTCTGAGGCCTTAAAAATTGTTTCTTCATCCCGGGAAGTGAATGAAATAATATTTGGAGGCCTTTAATGTTCGAGCGAAAACACCTGATTTTTCATGAAAGAGATAACACTCCCCCTTACCACATGCTTCAGAAAGAGAAAATGGTCCGTTTTCAAATGTTGCATCTTTCAGCTACATCTCACATTTGTATGTAGACCATCACTTTTAGAGATAAAATGAGCATGTTTAAAGTGATTTTCATGCTTCCAGGGGCCCTAAAAGCAAGATTGCGGAATGGGTAAAAGTGAATGAAAATGGCCAATTTACTCACTCTGAGGCCTAAAAAAGTGTTTCTTCACCCCGGGAAGTGAATTAAATAACATTTGGAGGACTTTAATGTTCGAGCGAAAACGCCAGATTTTTCATGAAAGAGATAACACTCCCCCTTACGACATGCTTCAGAAAGGGAAAAATGGTCCGTTTTCAAATGTTGCATCTTTCAGCTACATCTCACATTTGTATGTAGACCATCACTTTTAGAGATAAAATGAGCATGTTTAAAGTGATTTTCATGCTTCCAGGGGCCCTAAAAGCAAGATTGCGGAATGGGTAAAAGTGAATGAAAATGGCAAATTTACTCACTCTGAGGCCTTAAAAATTGTTTCTTCATCCCGGGAAGTGAATGAAATAATATTTGGAGGCCTTTAATGTTCGAGCGAAAACACCTGATTTTTCATGAAAGATATAACACTCCCCCCTTATGACATGCCTCAGAAAGGGAAAAATGGTCCATTTTCAAATGTTGCATCTTTCAGCTACATCTCACATTTGTATGTAGACCATCACTTTTAGAGATAAAATGAGCATGTTTAAAGTGATTTTCATGCTTCCAGGGGCCCTACAAGCAAGATTGCGGAATGGGTAAAAGTGAATGAAAATGGCAAATTTACTCACTCTGAGGCCTTAAAAAGTATTTCTTCACCCCGGGAAGTGAATTAAATAACATTTGGAGGCCTTTAATGTTCAAGCGAAAACGCCAGATTTTTCATGAAAGAGATAACACTCCCCCTTACGACATGCTTCAGAAAGGGAAAAATGGTCCGTTTTCAAATGTTGCATCTTTCAGCTACATCTCACATTTGTATGTAGACCATCACTTTTAGAGATAAAATGAGCATGTTTAAAGTGATTTTCATGCTTCCAGGGGCCCTAAAATCAAGATTTGTGGAATGGGTAAAAGTGAATGAAAATGGCCAATTTACTCACTCTGAGGCCTTAAAAATTGTTTCTTCACCCCGGGAAGTGAATTAAATAACATTTGGAGGCCTTTAATGTTCAAGCGAAAACGCCCGATTTTTCATGAAAGAGATAACACTCCCCCTTACGACATGCTTCAGAAAGGGAAAATGGTCCGTTTTCAAATGTTGCATCTTTCAGCTACATCTCACATTTGTATGTAGACCATCACTTTTAGAGATAAAATGAGCATGTTTAAAGTGATTTTCATGCTTCCAGGGGCCCTAAAATCAAGATTTGTGGAATGGGTAAAAGTGAATGAAAATGGCCAATTTACTCACTCTGAGGCCTTTAAATTTGTTTCTTCACCCCGGGAAGTGAATTAAATAACATTTCGAGGCCTTTAATGTTCAAGCGAAAACGCCAGATTTTTCATGAAAGAGATAACACTTCCCCCTTACGACATGCTTCAGAAAGGGAAAAATGGTCCATTTTCAAATGTTGCATCTTTCAGCTACATCTCACATTTGTATGTAGACCATCACTTTTAGAGATAAAATGAGCATGTTTAAAGTGATTTTCATGCTTCCAGGGGCCCTAAAAGCAAGATTTGTGGAATGGGTAAAAGTGAATGAAAATGGCCAATTTACTCACTCTGAGGCCTTAAAAAGTGTTTCTTCACCCCGGGAAGTGAATTAAATAACATTTGGAGGCCTTTAATGTTCGAGCGAAAACGCCAGATTTTTCATGAAAGAGATAACACTCCCCCTTACGACATGCTTCAGAAAGGGAAAAATGGTCCGTTTTCAAATGTTGCATCTTTCAGCTACATCTCACATTTGTATGTAGACCATCACTTTTAGAGATAAAATGAGCATGTTTAAAGTGATTTTCATGCTTCCAGGGGCCCTTAAATCAAGATTTGTGGAATGGGTAAAAGTGAATGAAAATGGCCAATTTACTCACTCTGAGGCCTTAAAAATTGTTTCTTCACCCCGGGAAGTGAATTAAATAACATTTCGAGGCCTTTAATGTTCAAGCGAAAACGCCCGATTTTTCATGAAAGAGATAACACTCCCCCTTACGACATGCTTCAGAAAGGGAAAATGGTCCATTTTCAAATGTTGCATCTTTCAGCTACATCTCACATTTGTATGTAGACCATCACTTTTAGAGATAAAATGAGCATGTTTAAAGTGATTTTCATGCTTCCAGGGGCCCTAAAAGCAAGATTGCGGAATGAGTAAAAGTGAATGAAAATGGCAAATTTACTCACTCTGAGGCCTTAAAAATTGTTTCTTCATCCCGGGAAGTGAATGAAATAATATTTGGAGGCCTTTAATGTTCGAGCGAAAACACCTGATTTTTCATGAAAGAGATAACACTCCCCCTTACCACATGCTTCAGAAAGAGAAAAATGGTCCGTTTTCAAATGTTGCATCTTTCAGCTACATCTCACATTTGTATGTAGACCATCACTTTTAGAGATAAAATGAGCATGTTTAAAGTGATTTTCATGCTTCCAGGGGCCCTAAAAGCAAGATTGCGGAATGGGTAAAAGTGAATGAAAATGGCCAATTTACTCACTCTGAGGCCTTAAAAAGTGTTTCTTCACCCCGGGAAGTGAATTAAATAACATTTGGAGGCCTTTAATGTTCGAGCGAAAACGCCAGATTTTTCATGAAAGAGATAACACTCCCCCTTACGACATGCTTCAGAAAGGGAAAAATGGTCCGTTTTCAAATGTTGCATCTTTCAGCTACATCTCACATTTGTATGTAGACCATCACTTTTAGAGATAAAATGAGCATGTTTAAAGTGATTTTCATGCTTCCAGGGGCCCTTAAATCAAGATTTGTGGAATGGGTAAAAGTGAATGAAAATGGCCAATTTACTCACTCTGAGGCCTTAAAAATTGTTTCTTCACCCCGGGAAGTGAATTAAATAACATTTGGAGGCCTTTAATGTTCAAGCGAAAACGCCCGATTTTTCATGAAAGAGATAACACTCCCCCTTACGACATGCTTCAGAAAGGGAAAAATGGTCCGTTTTCAAATGTTGCATCTTTCAGCTACATCTCACATTTGTATGTAGACCATCACTTTTAGAGATAAAATGAGCATGTTTAAAGTGATTTTCATGCTTCCAGGGGCCCTAAAACAAGATTTGCGGAATGGGTAAAAGTGAATGAAAATGGCCAATTTACTCACTCTGAGGCCTTAAAAATTGTTTCTTCACCCCGGGAAGTGAATTAAATAACATTTGGAGGCCTTTAATGTTCAAGCGAAAACGCCAGATTTTTCATGAAAGAGATAACACTCCCCCCTTACGACATGCTTCAGAAAGGGAAAAATGGTCCATTTTCAAATGTTGCATCTTTCAGCTACATCTCACATTTGTATGTAGACCATCACTTTTAGAGATAAAATGAGCATGTTTAAAGTGATTTTCATGCTTCCAGGGGCCCTAAAAGCAAGATTGCGGAATGAGTAAAAGTGAATGAAAATGGCAAATTTACTCACTCTGAGGCCTTAAAAAGTGTTTCTTCACCCCGGGAAGTGAATTAAATAACATTTGGAGGCCTTTAATGTTCGAGCGAAAACGCCCGATTTTTCATGAAAGAGATAACACTCCCCCCTTACGACATGCTTCAGAAAGGGAAAAATGGTCCGTTTTCAAATGTTGCATCTTTCAGCTACATCTCACATTTGTATGTAGACCATCACTTTTAGAGATAAAATGAGCATGTTTAAAGTGATTTTCATGCTTCCAGGGGCCCTACAAGCAAGATTGCGGAAGGGGTAAAAGTGAATGAAAATTGCCAATTTACTCACTCTGAGGCCTTAAAAATTGTTTCTTCATCCAGGGAAGTGAATTAAATAACATTTGGAGGCCTTTAATGTTCGAACAAAAACACCCGATTTTTCATGAAATAGATAACACTCCCCCCTTACGACATGCTTCAGAAAGGGAAAAATGGTCCGTTTTCAAATGTTGCATCTTTCAGCTACATCTCACATTTGTATGTAGACCATCACTTTTAGAGATAAAATGAGCATGTTTAAAGTGATTTTCATGCTTCCAGGGGCCCTAAAAGCAAGATTTGCGGAATGGGTAAAAGTGAATGAAAATGGCAAATTTACTCACTCTGAGGCCTTAAAAAGTGTTTCTTCACCCCGGGAAGTGAATTAAATAACATTTGGAGGCCTTTAATGTTCAAGCAAAAATGCCCGATTTTTCATGAAAGAGATAACACTCCCCCCTTACAACATGCTTCAGAAAGGGAACAATGGTACATTATCAATTGTTGCATCTTTCAGCTACATCTCACATTTTTATGTAGACCATCACTTTTAGAGATAAAATGAGCATGTTTAAAGTGATTTTCATGCTTCCAGGGGCCCTAAAAGCAAGATTGCGGAATGGGTAAAAGTGAATGAAAATGGCCAATTTACTCACTCTGAGGCCTTAAAAATTGTTTCTTCACCCCGGGAAGTGAATTAAATAACATTTGGAGGCCTTTAATGTTCGAGCGAAAACACCCGATTTTTCATGAAAGAGATAACACTCCCCCCTTACGACATGCTTCAGAAAGGGAAAAATGGTCCGTTTTCAAATGTTGCATCTTTCAGCTACATCTCACATTTGTATGTAGACCATCACTTTTAGAGATAAAATGAGCATGTTTAAAGTGATTTTCATGCTTCCAGGGGCCCTAAAAGCAAGATTGCGGAATGGGTAAAAGTGAATGAAAATGGCCAATTTACTCACTCTGAGGCCTTAAAAAGTGTTTCTTCACCCCGGGAAGTGAATTAAATAACATTTGGAGGCCTTTAATGTTCAAGCGAAAACGCCCGATTTTTCATGAAAGAGATAACACTCCCCCTTACGACATGCTTCAGAAAGGGAAAAATGGTCCGTTTTCAAATGTTGCATCTTTCAGCTACATCTCACATTTGTATGTAGACCATCACTTTTAGAGATAAAATGAGCATGTTTAAAGTGATTTTCATGCTTCCAGGGGCCCTAAAAGCAAGATTTGCGGAATGGGTAAAAGTGAATGAAAATGGCCAATTTACTCACTCTGAGGCCTTAAAAATTGTTTCTTCACCCCGGGAAGTGAATTAAATAACATTTGGAGGCCTTTAATGTTCGAGCGAAAACGCCCGATTTTTCATGAAAGAGATAACACTCCCCCTTACGACATGCTTCAGAAAGGGAAAAATGGTCCGTTTTCAAATGTTGCATCTTTCAGCTACATCTCACATTTGTATGTAGACCATCACTTTTAGAGATAAAATGAGCATGTTTAAAGTGATTTTCATGCTTCCAGGGGCCCTAAAAGCAAGATTTGCGGAATGGGTAAAAGTGAATGAAAATTGCCAATTTACTCACTCTGAGGCCTTAAAAATTGTTTCTTCAACCCGGGAAGTGAATTAAATAACATTTGGAGGCCTTTAATGTTCGAGCGAAAACGCCTGATTTTTCATGAAAGAGATAACACTCCCCCCTTACGTCATGCTTCAGAAAGGGAAAAATGATCCGTTTTCAAATGTTGCATCTTTCAGATACATCTCACATTTGTATGTAGACCATCACTTTTAGAGATAAAATGAGCATGTTTAAAGTGATTTTCATGCTTCCAGGGGCCCTAAAAGCAAGATTTGCGGAATGGGTAAAAGTGAATGAAAATGGCCAATTTACTCACTCTGAGGCCTTAAAAATTGTTTCTTCACCCCGGAAAGTGAATTAAATAACATTTGGAGGCCTTTAATGTTCAAGCGAAAACGCCAGATTTTTCATGAAAGAGATAACACTCCCCCCTTACGACATGCCTCAGAAAGGGAAAATGGTCCATTTTCAAATGTTGCATCTTTCAGCTACATCTCACATTTGTATGTAGACCATCACTTTTAGAGATAAAATGAGCATGTTTAAAGTGATTTTCATGCTTCCAGGGGCCCTAAAAGCAAGATTGCGGAATGGGTAAAAGTGAATGAAAATGGCCAATTTACTCACTCTGAGGCCTTAAAAAGTGTTTCTTCACCCTGGGAAGTGAATTAAATAACATTTGGAGGCCTTTAATGTTCAAGCGAAAATGCCCGATTTTTCATGAAAGAGATAACACTCCCCCCTTACAACATGCTTCAGAAAGAGAAAAATGGTCCGTTTTCAAATGTTGCATCTTTCAGCTACATCTCACATTTGTTTGTAGACCATCACTTTTAGAGATAAAATGAGCATGTTTAAAGTGATTTTCATGCTTCCAGGGGCCCTTAAATCAAGATTTGTGAAATGGGTAAAAGTGAATGAAAATGGCCAATTTACTCACTCTGAGGCCTTAAAAATTGTTTCTTCATCCTGGGAAGTGAATTAAATAATATTTGGAGGCCTTTAATGTTCGAGCGAAAACGCCTGATTTTGCATGAAAGAGATAACACTCCCCCCTTACCACATGCTTCAGAAAGAGAAAAATGGTCCGTTTTCAAATGTTGCATCTTTCAGCTACATCTCACATTTGTATGTAGACCATCACTTTTAGAGATAAAATGAGCATGTTTAAAGTGATTTTCATGCTTCCAGGGGCCCTAAAAGCAAGATTGCGGAATGGGTAAAAGTGAATGAAAATGGCCAATTTACTCACTCTGAGGCCTAAAAAAGTGTTTCTTCACCCCGGGAAGTGAATTAAATAACATTTGGAGGACTTTAATGTTCGAGCGAAAACGCCAGATTTTTCATGAAAGATATAACACTCCCCCCTTATGACATGCCTCAGAAAGGGAAAAATGGTCCATTTTCAAATGTTGCATCTTTCAGCTACATCTCACATTTGTATGTAGACCATCACTTTTAGAGATAAAATGAGCATGTTTAAAGTGATTTTCATGCTTCCAGGGGCCCTACAAGCAAGATTGCGGAATGGGTAAAAGTGAATGAAAATGGCAAATTTACTCACTCTGAGGCCTTAAAAAGTATTTCTTCACCCTGGGAAGTGAATTAAATAACATTTGGAGGCCTTTAATGTTCAAGCGAAAACGCCAGATTTTTCATGAAAGAGATAACACTCCCCCCTTACGACATGCTTCAGAAAGGGAAAAATGGTCCGTTTTCAAATGTTGCATCTTTCAGCTACATCTCACATTTGTATGTAGACCATCACTTTTAGAGATAAAATGAGCATGTTTAAAGTGATTTTCATGCTTCCAGGGGCCCTAAAACAAGATTTGCGGAATGGGTAAAAGTGAATGAAAATGGCCAATTTACTCACTCTGAGGCCTTAAAAATTGTTTCTTCACCCCGGGAAGTGAATTAAATAACATTTCGAGGCCTTTAATGTTCAAGCGAAAACGCCCGATTTTTCATGAAAGAGATAACACTCCCCCTTACGACATGCTTCAGAAAGGGAAAAATGGTCCATTTTCAAATGTTGCATCTTTCAGCTACATCTCACATTTGTATGTAGACCATCACTTTTAGAGATAAAATGAGCATGTTTAAAGTGATTTTCATGCTTCCAGGGGCCCTAAAAGCAAGATTGCGGAATGAGTAAAAGTGAATGAAAATGGCAAATTTACTCACTCTGAGGCCTTAAAAATTGTTTCTTCATCCCGGGAAGTGAATGAAATAATATTTGGAGGCCTTTAATGTTCGAGCGAAAACACCTGATTTTTCATGAAAGAGATAACACTCCCCCCTTACCACATGCTTCAGAAAGAGAAAAATGGTCCGTTTTCAAATGTTGCATCTTTCAGCTACATCTCACATTTGTATGTAGACCATCACTTTTAGAGATAAAATGAGCATGTTTAAAGTGATTTTCATGCTTCCAGGGGCCCTAAAAGCAAGATTGCGGAATGGGTAAAAGTGAATGAAAATGGCCAATTTACTCACTCTGAGGCCTAAAAAAGTGTTTCTTCACCCCGGGAAGTGAATTAAATAACATTTGGAGGACTTTAATGTTCGAGCGAAAACGCCAGATTTTTCATGAAAGAGATAACACTCCCCCCTTACGACATGCTTCAGAAAGGGAAAAATGGTCCGTTTTCAAATGTTGCATCTTTCAGCTACATCTCACATTTGTATGTAGACCATCACTTTTAGAGATAAAATGAGCATGTTTAAAGTGATTTTCATGCTTCCAGGGGCCCTTAAATCAAGATTTGTGGAATGGGTAAAAGTGAATGAAAATGGCCAATTTACTCACTCTGAGGCCTTAAAAATTGTTTCTTCACCCCGGAAAGGTAATTAAATAACATTTCGAGGCCTTTAATGTTCAAGCGAAAACGCCCTATTTTTCATGAAAGAGATAACACTCCCCCCTTACGACATGCTTCAGAAAGGGAAAAATGGTCCGTTTTCAAATGTTGCATCTTTCAGCTACATCTCACATTTGTATGTAGACCATCACTTTTAGAGATAAAATGAGCATGTTTAAAGTGATTTTCATGCTTCCAGGGGCCCTAAAACAAGATTTGCGGAATGGGTAAAAGTGAATGAAAATGGCCAATTTACTCACTCTGAGGCCTTAAAAATTGTTTCTTCACCCCGGGAAGTGAATTAAATAACATTTGGAGGCCTTTAATGTTCAAGCGAAAACGCCAGATTTTTCATGAAAGAGATAACACTCCCCCCTTACGACATGCCTCAGAAAGGGAAAAATGGTCCATTTTCAAATGTTGCATCTTTCAGCTACATCTCACATTTGTATGTAGACCATCACTTTTAGAGATAAAATGAGCATGTTTAAAGTGATTTTCATGCTTCCAGGGGCCCTAAAAGCAAGATTTGCCGAATGGGTAAAAGTGAATGAAAATGGCCAATTTACTCACTCTGAGGCCTTAAAAAGTGTTTCTTCACCCTGGGGAGTGAATTAAATAACATTTGGAGGCCTTTAATGTTCAAGCGAAAACGCCTGATTTTTCATGAAAGAGATAACACTCCCCCCTTACCACATGCTTCAGAAAGGAAAAATGGTCCATTTTCAAATGTTGCATCTTTCAGCTACATCTCACATTTGTATGTAGACCATCACTTTTAGAGATAAAATGAGCATGTTTAAAGTGATTTTCATGCTTCCAGGGGCCCTAAAAGCAAGATTGCGGAATGGGTAAAAGTGAATGAAAATGGCCAATTTACTCACTCTGAGGCCTTAAAAAGTGTTTCTTCACCCCGGAAAGTGAATTAAATAACATTTGGAGGACTTTAATGTTCAAGCGAAAACGCCAGATTTTTCATGAAAGACATAACACTCCCCCCTTACGACATGCTTCAGAAAGGGAAAAATGGTCCATTTTCAAATGTTGCATCTTTCAGCTACATCTCACATTTGTATGTAGACCATCACTTTTAGAGATAAAATGAGCATGTTTAAAGTGATTTTCATGCTTCCAGGGGCCCTAAAAGCAAGATTGCGGAATGGGTAAAAGTGAATGAAAATGGCAAATTTACTCACTCTGAGGCCTTAAAAAGTGTTTCTTCACCCCGGGAAGTGAATTAAATAACATTTGGAGGCCTTTAATGTTCAAGCGAAAACGCCAGATTTTTCATGAAAGAGATAACACTCCCCCCTTACGACATGCTTCAGAAAGGGAAAAATGGTCCGTTTTCAAATGTTGCATCTTTCAGCTACATCTCACATTTGTATGTAGACCATCACTTTTAGAGATAAAATGAGCATGTTTAAAGTGATTTTCATGCTTCCAGGGGCCCTAAAAGCAAGATTGCGGAATGGGTAAAAGTGAATGAAAATGGCCAATTTACTCACTCTGAGGCCTTAAAAATTGTTTCTTCATCCCGGGAAGTGAATTAAATAACATTTGGAGGCCTTTAATGTTCGAGCGAAAACGCCTGATTTTTCATGAAAGAGATAACACTCCCCCCTTACCACATGCTTCAGAAAGGGAAAAATGGTCCGTTTTCAAATGTTGCATCTTTCAGCTACATCTCACATTTGTATGTAGACCATCACTTTTAGAGATAAAATGAGCATGTTTAAAGTGATTTTCATGCTTCCAGGGGCCCTAAAAGCAAGATTGTGGAATGGGTAAAAGTGAATGAAAATGGCAAATTTACTCACTCTGAGGCCTTAAAAAGTGTTTCTTCACCCCGGGAAGTGAATTAAATAACATTTGGAGGCCTTTAATGTTCAAGCGAAAACGCCCGATTTTTCATGAAAGAGATAACACTCCCCCCTTACGACATGCTTCAGAAAGGGAAAAATGGTCCATTATCAATTGTTGCATCTTTCAGCTACATCTCACATTTGTATGTAAACCATCACTTTTAGAGATAAAATGAGCATGTTTAAAGTGATTTTCATGCTTCCAGGGGCCCTAAAAGCAAGATTGCGGAATGAGTAAAAGTGAATGAAAATGGCAAATTTACTCACTCTGAGGCCTTAAAAATTGTTTCTTCATCCCGGGAAGTGAATGAAATAATATTTGGAGGCCTTTAATGTTCGAGCGAAAACACCTGATTTTTCATGAAAGAGATAACACTCCCCCCTTACCACATGCTTCAGAAAGAGAAAAATGGTCCGTTTTCAAATGTTGCATCTTTCAGCTACATCTCACATTTGTATGTAGACCATCACTTTTAGAGATAAAATGAGCATGTTTAAAGTGATTTTAATGCTTCCAGGGGCCCTAAAAGCAAGATTGTGGAATGGGTAAAAGTGAATGAAAATGGCCAATTTACTCACTCTGAGGCCTTAAAAAGTGTTTCTTCACCCCGGGAAGTGAATTAAATAACATTTGGAGGCCTTTAATGTTCAAGCGAAAATGCCCGATTTTTCATGAAAGAGATAACACTCCCCCCTTACAACATGCTTCAGAAAGGGAACAATGGTACATTATCAATTGTTGCATCTTTCAGCTACATCTCACATTTGTATGTAGACCATCACTTTTAGAGTTAAAATGAGCATGTTTAAAGTGATTTTCATGCTTCCAGGGGCCCTAAAAGCAAGATTTGCGGAATGTGCAAAAGTGAATGAAAATGGCCAATTTACTCACTCTGATGCCTTAAAAATTGTTTCTTCACCCCGGAAAGTGAATTAATTAACATTTGGAGGCTTTTAATGTTCGAGCAAAAATGCCCGATTTTTCATGAAAGAGATAACACTCCCCCGTTACGACATGCTTCAGAAAGGGAAAAATGGTCCGTTTTCAAATGTTGCATCTTTCAGCTACATCTCACATTTGTATGTAAACCATCACTTTTAGAGATAAAATAAGCATGTTTAAAGTGATTTTCATGCTTCCAGGGGCCCTAAAAGCAAGATTTGCGGAATGGGTAAAAGTGAATGAAAATGGCAAATTTACTCACTCTGAGGCCTTAAAAAGTGTTTCTTCACCCCGGGAAGTGAATTAAATAACATTTGGAGGCCTTTAATGTTCGAGCGAAAACGCCTGATTTTTCATGAAAGAGATAACACTCCCCCCTTACGACATGCTTCAGAAAGGGAAAAATGGTCCGTTTTCAAATGTTGCATCTTTCAGCTACATCTCACATTTGTATGTAGACCATCACTTTTAGAGATAAAATGAGCATGTTTAAAGTGATTTTCATGCTTCCAGGGGCCCTAAAAGCAAGATTTGCGGAATGGGTAAAAGTGAATGAAAATTGCCAATTTACTCACTCTGAGGCCTTAAAAATTGTTTCTTCAACCCGGGAAGTGAATTAAATAACATTTGGAGGCCTTTAATGTTCGAGCGAAAACGCCAGATTTTTCATGAAAGAGATAACACTCCCCCTTACGACATGCTTCAGAAAGGGAAAAATGGTCCGTTTTCAAATGTTGCATCTTTCAGCTACATCTCACATTTGTATGTAGACCATCACTTTTAGAGATAAAATGAGCATGTTTAAAGTGATTTTCATGCTTCCAGGGGCCCTTAAATCAAGATTTGCGGAATGGGTAAAAGTGAATGAAAATGGCCAATTTACTCACTCTGAGGCCTTAAAAATTGTTTCTTCACCCCGGGAAGTGAATTAAATAACATTTCGAGGCCTTTAATGTTCAAGCGAAAACGCCCGATTTTTCATGAAAGAGATAACACTCCCCCCTTACGACATGCTTCAGAAAGGGAAAAATGGTCCGTTTTCAAATGTTGCATCTTTCAGCTACATCTCACATTTGTATGTAGACCATCACTTTTAGAGATAAAATGAGCATGTTTAAAGTGATTTTCATGCTTCCAGGGGCCCTAAAACAAGATTTGCGGAATGGGTAAAAGTGAATGAAAATGGCCAATTTACTCACTCTGAGGCCTTAAAAATTGTTTCTTCACCCCGGAAAGTGAATTAAATAACATTTGGAGGCCTTTAATGTTCAAGCGAAAACGCCAGATTTTTCATGAAAGAGATAACACTCCCCCCTTACGACATGCTTCAGAAAGGGAAAAATGGTCCGTTTTCAAATGTTGCATCTTTCAGCTACATCTCACATTTGTATGTAGACCATCACTTTTAGAGATAAAATGAGCATGTTTAAAGTGATTTTCATGCTTCCAGGGGCCCTAAAAGCAAGATTGCGGAATGGGTAAAAGTGAATGAAAATGGCCAATTTACTCACTCTGAGGCCTTAAAAAGTGTTTCTTCACCCTGGGAAGTGAATTAAATAACATTTGGAGGCCTTTAATGTTCGAGCGAAAACGCCTGATTTTTCATGAAAGAGATAACACTCCCCCTTACCACATGCTTCAGAAAGAGAAAAATGGTCCGTTTTCAAATGTTGCATCTTTCAGCTACATCTCACATTTGTATGTAGACCATCACTTTTAGAGATAAAATGAGCATGTTTAAAGTGATTTTCATGCTTCCAGGGGCCCTAAAAGCAAGATTTGTAGAATGGGTAAAAGTGAATGAAAATGGCCAATTTACTCACTCTGAGGCCTTAAAAAGTGTTTCTTCACCCCGGGAAGTGAATTAAATAACATTTGGAGGCCTTTAATGTTCAAGCGAAAACGCCAGATTTTTCATGAAAGAGATAACACTCCCCCCTTACGACATGCCTCAGAAAGGGAAAAATGGTCCATTTTCAAATGTTGCATCTTTCAGCTACATCTCACATTTGTATGTAGACCATCACTTTTAGAGATAAAATGAGCATGTTTAAAGTGATTTTCATGCTTCCAGGGGCCCTACAAGCAAGATTGCGGAATGGGTAAAAGTGAATGAAAATGGCAAATTTACTCACTCTGAGGCCTTAAAAAGTGTTTCTTCACCCTGGGAAGTGAATTAAATAACATTTGGAGGCCTTTAATGTTCAAGCGAAAACGCCAGATTTTTCATGAAAGAGATAACACTCCCCCCTTACGACATGCTTCAGAAAGGGAAAAATGGTCCGTTTTCAAATGTTGCATCTTTCAGCTACATCTCACATTTGTATGTAGACCATCACTTTTAGAGATAAAATGAGCATGTTTAAAGTGATTTTCATGCTTCCAGGGGCCCTAAAAGCAAGATTTGCGGAAGGGGTAAAAGTGAATGAAAATTGCCAATTTACTCACTCTGAGGCCTTAAAAATTGTTTCTTCACCCCGGAAAGTGAATTAAATAACATTTCGAGGCCTTTAATGTTCAAGCGAAAACGCCCGATTTTTCATGAAAGAGATAACACTCCCCCCTTACGACATGCTTCAGAAAGGGAAAAATGGTCCGTTTTCAAATGTTGCATCTTTCAGCTACATCTCACATTTGTATGTAGACCATCACTTTTAGAGATAAAATGAGCATGTTTAAAGTGATTTTCATGCTTCCAGGGGCCCTAAAAGCAAGATTGCGGAATGAGTAAAAGTGAATGAAAATG
Source organism: Calotriton arnoldi (assembly GCA_963921515.1). NCBI lineage: Eukaryota > Metazoa > Chordata > Amphibia > Caudata > Salamandridae > Calotriton > Calotriton arnoldi. The sequence goes on from CAWUFW010012110.1 coordinate 556,141, forward strand.
GCAAATTTACTCACTCTGAGGCCTTAAAAATTGTTTCTTCATCCCGGGAAGTGAATGAAATAATATTTGGAGGCCTTTAATGTTCGAGCGAAAACGCCTGATTTTTCATGAAAGAGATAACACTCCCCCTTACCACATGCTTCAGAAAGAGAAAAATGGTCCGTTTTCAAATGTTGCATCTTTCAGCTACATCTCACATTTGTATGTAGACCATCACTTTTAGAGATAAAATGAGCATGTTTAGAGTGATTTTCATGCTTCCAGGGGCCCTAAAAGCAAGATTGCGGAATGGGTAAAAGTGAATGAAAATGGCCAATTTACCCACTCTGAGGCCTCAAAAAGTGTTTCTTCACCCCGGGAAGTGAATTAAATAACATTTGGAGGACTTTAATGTTCGAGCGAAAACGCCAGATTTTTCATGAAAGAGATAACACTCCCCCCTGACAACATGCTTCAGAAAGGGAAAAATGGTCCATTTTCAAATGTTGCATCTTTCAGCTACATCTCACATTTGTATGTAGACCATCACTTTTAGAGATAAAATGAGCATGTTTAAAGTGATTTTCATGCTTCCAGGGGCCCTAAAAGCAAGATTTGTGGAATGGGTAAAAGTGAATGAAAATGGCCAATTTACTCACTCTGAGGCCTTAAAAATTGTTTCTTCACCCCGGGAAGTGAATTAAATAACATTTGGAGGCCTTTAATGTTCAAGCGAAAACGCCCGATTTTTCATGAAAGAGATAACACTCCCCCCTTACGACATGCTTCAGAAAGGGAAAAATGGTCCGTTTTCAAATGTTGCATCTTTCAGCTACATCTCACATTTGTATGTAGACCATCACTTTTAGAGATAAAATGAGCATGTTTAAAGTGATTTTCATGCTTCCAGGGGCCCTTAAATCAAGATTTGTGGAATGGGTAAAAGTGAATGAAAATGGCCAATTTACTCACTCTGAGGCCTTAAAAATTGTTTCTTCACCACGGGAAGTGAATTAAATAACATTTCGAGGCCTTTAATGTTCAAGCGAAAACGCCCGATTTTTCATGAAAGAGATAACACTCCCCCTTACGACATGCTTCAGAAAGGGAAAAATGGTCCGTTTTCAAATGTTGCATCTTTCAGCTACATCTCACATTTGTATGTAGACCATCACTTTTAGAGATAAAATGAGCATGTTTAAAGTGATTTTCATGCTTCCAGGGGCCCTTAAATCAAGATTTGTGGAATGGGTAAAAGTGAATGAAAATGGCCAATTTACTCACTCTGAGGCCTTAAAAATTGTTTCTTCACCCCGGGAAGTGAATTAAATAACATTTCGAGGCCTTTAATGTTCAAACAAAAACGCCCGATTTTTCATGAAAGAGATAACACTCCCCCCTTACGACATGCTTCAGAAAGGGAAAAATGGTCCGTTTTCAAATGTTGCATCTTTCAGCTACATCTCACATTTGTATGTAGACCATCACTTTTAGAGATAAAATGAGCATGTTTAAAGTGATTTTCATGCTTCCAGGGGCCCTAAAAGCAAGATTGCGGAATGAGTAAAAGTGAATGAAAATGGCAAATTTACTCACTCTGAGGCCTTAAAAATTGTTTCTTCATCCCGGGAAGTGAATGAAATAATATTTGGAGGCCTTTAATGTTCGAGCGAAAACACCTGATTTTTCATGAAAGAGATAACACTCCCCCTTACCACATGCTTCAGAAAGAGAAAATGGTCCGTTTTCAAATGTTGCATCTTTCAGCTACATCTCACATTTGTATGTAGACCATCACTTTTAGAGATAAAATGAGCATGTTTAAAGTGATTTTCATGCTTCCAGGGGCCCTAAAATCAAGATTTGTGGAATGGGTAAAAGTGAATGAAAATTGCCAATTTACTCACTCTGAGGCCTTAAAAAGTGTTTCTTCACCCCGGGAAGTGAATTAAATAACATTTGGAGGCCTTTAATGTTCGAGCGAAAACGCCTGATTTTTCATGAAAGAGATAACACTCCCCCCTTACGTCATGCTTCAGAAAGGGAAAAATGATCCGTTTTCAAATGTTGCATCTTTCAGATACATCTCACATTTGTATGTAGACCATCACTTTTAGAGATAAAATGAGCATGTTTAAAGTGATTTTCATGCTTCCAGGGGCCCTAAAAGCAAGATTTGTGGAAGGGGTAAAAGTGAATGAAAATTGCCAATTTACTCACTCTGAGGCCTTAAAAATTGTTTCTTCATCCTGGGAAGTGAATTAAATAACATTTGGAGGCCTTTAATGTTCGAGCGAAAACGCCTGATTTTTCATGAAAGAGATAACACTCCCCCCTTACGACATGCTTCAGAAAGGGAAAAATGGTACGTTTTCAAATGTTGCATCTTTCAGCTACATCTCACATTTGTATGTAGACCATCACTTTTAGAGATAAAATGAGCATGTTTAAAGTGATTTTCATGCTTCCAGGGGCCCTACAAGCAAGATTGCGGAATGGGTAAAAGTGAATGAAAATGGCCAATTTACTCACTCTGAGGCCTTAAAAAGTGTTTCTTCACCCCGGGAAGTGAATTAAATAACATTTGGAGGCCTTTAATGTTCAAGCGAAAACGCCAGATTTTTCATGAAAGAGATAACACTCCCCCTTACGACATGCTTCAGAAAGGGAAAATGGTCCGTTTTCAAATGTTGCATCTTTCAGCTACATCTCACATTTGTATGTAGACCATCACTTTTAGAGATAAAATGAGCATGTTTAAAGTGATTTTCATGCTTCCAGGGGCCCTAAAAGCAAGATTTGCGGAATGGGTAAAAGTGAATGAAAATGGCCAATTTACTCACTCTGAGGCCTTAAAAATTGTTTCTTCACCCCGGAAAGTGAATTAAATAACATTTGGAGGCCTTTAATGTTCAAGCGAAAACGCCAGATTTTTCATGAAAGAGATAACACTCCCCCCTTACGACATGCCTCAGAAAGGGAAAAATGGTCCATTTTCAAATGTTGCATCTTTCAGCTACATCTCACATTTGTATGTAGACCATCACTTTTAGAGATAAAATGAGCATGTTTAAAGTGATTTTCATGCTTCCAGGGGCCCTAAAAGCAAGATTGCGGAATGGGTAAAAGTGAATGAAAATGGCCAATTTACTCACTCTGAGGCCTTAAAAAGTGTTTCTTCACCCTGGGAAGTGAATTAAATAACATTTGGAGGCCTTTAATGTTCAAGCGAAAACGCCCGATTTTTCATGAAAGAGATAACACTCCCCCCTTACGACATGCTTCAGAAAGGGAAAAATGGTCCGTTTTCAAATGTTGCATCTTTCAGCTACATCTCACATTTGTATGTAGACCATCACTTTTAGAGATAAAATGAGCATGTTTAAAGTGATTTTCATGCTTCCAGGGGCCCTAAAATCAAGATTTGTGGAATGGGTAAAAGTGAATGAAAATGGCCAATTTACTCACTCTGAGGCCTTAAAAATTGTTTCTTCACCCCGGGAAGTGAATTAAATAACATTTGGAGGCCTTTAATGTTCAAGCGAAAACGCCTGATTTTTCATGAAAGAGATAACACTCCCCCCTTACGACATGCTTCAGAAAGGGAAAAATGGTCCGTTTTCAAATGTTGCATCTTTCAGCTACATCTCACATTTGTATGTAGACCATCACTTTTAGAGATAAAATGAGCATGTTTAAAGTGATTTTCATGCTTCCAGGGGCCCTAAAAGCAAGATTGCGGAATGGGTAAAAGTGAATGAAAATGGCCAATTTACTCACTCTGAGGCCTTAAAAAGTGTTTCTTCACCCCGGGAAGTGAATTAAATAACATTTGGAGGCCTTTAATGTTCGAGCGAAAACGCCAGATTTTTCATGAAAGAGATAACACTCCCCCTTACGACATGCTTCAGAAAGGGAAAAATGGTCCGTTTTCAAATGTTGCATCTTTCAGCTACATCTCACATTTGTATGTAGACCATCACTTTTAGAGATAAAATGAGCATGTTTAAAGTGATTTTCATGCTTCCAGGGGCCCTAAAAGCAAGATTGCGGAATGGGTAAAAGTGAATGAAAATTGCTAATTTACTCACTCTGAGGCCTTAAAAATTGTTTCTTCATCCCGGGAAGTGAATTAAATAATATTTGGAGGCCTTTAATGTTCGAGCGAAAACACCTGATTTTTCATGAAAGAGATAACACTCCCCCCTTACGACATGCTTCAGAAAGGGAAAAATGGTCCGTTTTCAAATGTTGCATCTTTCAGCTACATCTCACATTTGTATGTAGACCATCACTTTTAGAGATAAAATGAGCATGTTTAAAGTGATTTTCATGCTTCCAGGGGCCCTAAAAGCAAGATTGCGGAATGGGTAAAAGTGAATGAAAATGGCCAATTTACTCACTCTGAGGCCTTAAAAAGTGTTTCTTCACCCCGGGAAGTGAATTAAATAACATTTGGAGGCCTTTAATGTTCGAGCGAAAACGCCAGATTTTTCATGAAAGAGATAACACTCCCCTTACGACATGCTTCAGAAAGGGAAAATGGTCCGTTTTCAAATGTTGCATCTTTCAGCTACATCTCACATTTGTATGTAGACCATCACTTTTAGAGATAAAATGAGCATGTTTAAAGTGATTTTCATGCTTCCAGGGGCCCTAAAAGCAAGATTTGTGGAATGGGTAAAAGTGAATGAAAATGGCCAATTTACTCACTCTGAGGCCTTAAAAATTGTTTCTTCACCCCGGGAAGTGAATTAAATAACATTTGGAGGCCTTTAATGTTCAAGCGAAAACGCCTGATTTTTCATGAAAGAGATAACACTCCCCCCTTACGACATGCTTCAGAAAGGGAAAATGGTCCGTTTTCAAATGTTGCATCTTTCAGCTACATCTCACATTTGTATGTAGACCATCACTTTTAGAGATAAAATGAGCATGTTTAAAGTGATTTACATGCTTCCAGGGGCCCTAAAAGCAAGATTTGCGGAATGGGTAAAAGTGAATGAAAATGGCCAATTTACTCACTCTGAGGCCTTAAAAAGTGTTTCTTCACCCCGGGAAGTGAATTAAATAACATTTGGAGGCCTTTAATGTTCGAGCGAAAAACGCCAGATTTTTCATGAAAGAGATAACACTCCCCCTTACGACATGCTTCAGAAAGGGAAAAATGGTCCGTTTTCAAATGTTGCATCTTTCAGCTACATCTCACATTTGTATGTAGACCATCACTTTTAGAGATAAAATGAGCATGTTTAAAGTGATTTTCATGCTTCCAGGGGCCCTAAAAGCAAGATTGCGGAATGGGTAAAAGTGAATGAAAATGGCCAATTTACTCACTCTGAGGCCTTAAAAATTGTTTCTTCACCCCGGGAAGTGAATTAAATAACATTTGGAGGCCTTTAATGTTCAAGCGAAAACGCCCGATTTTTCATGAAAGAGATAACACTCCCCTTACGACATGCTTCAGAAAGGGAAAATGGTCCGTTTTCAAATGTTGCATCTTTCAGCTACATCTCACATTTGTATGTAGACCATCACTTTTAGAGATAAAATGAGCATGTTTAAAGTGATTTTCATGCTTCCAGGGGCCCTTAAATCAAGATTTGTGGAATGGGTAAAAGTGAATGAAAATGGCCAATTTACTCACTCTGAGGCCTTAAAAATTGTTTCTTCACCCCGGGAAGTGAATTAAATAACATTTCGAGGCCTTTAATGTTCAAGCGAAAACGCCCGATTTTTCATGAAAGAGATAACACTCCCCCTTACGACATGCTTCAGAAAGGGAAAAATGGTCCGTTTTCAAATGTTGCATCTTTCAGCTACATCTCACATTTGTATGTAGACCATCACTTTTAGAGATAAAATGAGCATGTTTAAAGTGATTTTCATGCTTCCAGGGGCCCTTAAAGCAAGATTTGTGGAATGGGTAAAAGTGAATGAAAATTGCCAATTTACTCAGTCTGAGGCCTTAAAAATTGTTTCTTCACCCCGGGAAGTGAATTAAATAACATTTGGAGGCCTTTAATGTTCAAGCGAAAACGCCCGATTTTTCATGAAAGAGATAAAACCCCCCTTTACGACATGCTTCAGAAAGGGAAAAATGGTCCGTTTTCAAATGTTGCATCTTTCAGCTACATCTCACATTTGTATGTAGACCATCACTTTTAGAGATAAAATGAGCATGTTTAAAGTGATTTTCATGCTTCCAGGGGCCCTAAAAGCAAGATTGCGGAATGGGTAAAAGTGAATAAAAATGGCCAATTTACTCACTCTGAGGCCTTAAAAATTGTTTCTTCATCCCAGGAAGTGAATTAAATAATATTTGGAGGCCTTTAATGTTCGAGCGAAAACGCCTGATTTTTCATGAAAGAGATAACACTCCCCCCTTACAACATGCTTCAGAAAGGGAAAATGGTCCGTTTTCAAATGTTGCATCTTTCAGCTACATCTCACATTTGTATGTAGACCATCACTTTTAGAGATAAAATGAGCATGTTTAAAGTGATTTTAATGCTTCCAGGGGCCCTAAAAGCAAGATTGTGGAATGGGTAAAAGTGAATGAAAATGGCCAATTTACTCACTCTGAGGCCTTAAAAAGTGTTTCTTCACCCCGGGAAGTGAATTAAATAACATTTGGAGGCCTTTAATGTTCGAGCAAAAACGCCCGATTTTTCATGAAAGAGATAACACTCCCCCCTTACGACATGCTTCAGAAAGGGAAAAATGGTCCGTTTTCAAATGTTGCATCTTTCAGCTACATCTCAAATTTGTATGTAGACCATCACTTTTAGAGATAAAATGAGCATGTTTAAAGTGATTTTCATGCTTCCAGGGGCCCTAAAAGCAAGATTGCGGAATGGGTAAAAGTGAATGAAAATGGCCAATTTACTCACTCTGAGGCCTTAAAAAGTGTTTCTTCACCCCGGGAAGTGAATTAAATAACATTTGGAGGCCTTTAATGTTCGAGCGAAAACGCCCGATTTTTCATGAAAGAGATAACACTCCCCTTACGACATGCTTCAGAAAGGGAAAAATGGTCCGTTTTCAAATGTTGCATCTTTCAGCTACATCTCACATTTGTATGTAGACCATCACTTTTAGAGATAAAATGAGCATGTTTAAAGTGATTTTCATGCTTCCAGGGGCCCTAAAAGCAAGATTTGCGGAATGGGTAAAAGTGAATGAAAATTGCCAATTTACTCACTCTGAGGCCTTAAAAATTGTTTCTTCAACCCGGGAAGTGAATTAAATAACATTTGGAGGCCTTTAATGTTCGAGCGAAAACGCCTGATTTTTCATGAAAGAGATAACACTCCGACCTTACGACATGCTTCAGAAAGGGAAAAATGGTCCGTTTTCAAATGTTGCATCTTTCAGATACATCTCACATTTGTATGTAGACCATCACTTTTAGAGATAAAATGAGCATGTTTAAAGTGATTTTCATGCTTCCAGGGGCCCTAAAAGCAAGATTGCGGAATGAGTAAAAGTGAATGAAAATGGCCAATTTACTCACTCTGAGGCCTTAAAAGTGTTTCTTCACCCCGGAAGTGAATTAAATAACATTTGGAGGCCTTTAATGTTCAAGCGAAAAACGCCTGATTTTTCATGAAAGAGATAACACTCTCCCTTACGACATGCCTCAGAAAGGGAAAATGGTCCATTTTCAAATGTTGCATCTTTCAGCTACATCTCACATTTGTATGTAGACCATCACTTTTAGAGATAAAATGAGCATGTTTAAAGTGATTTTCATGCTTCCAGGGGCCCTAAAAGCAAGATTGCGGAATGGGTAAAAGTGAATGAAAATGGCAAATTTACTCACTCTGAGGCCTTAAAAAGTGTTTCTTCACCCCGGGAAGTGAATTAAATAACATTTGGAGGCCTTTAATGTTCAAGCGAAAACGCCAGATTTTTCATGAAAGATATAACACTCCCCCCTTATGACATGCCTCAGAAAGGGAAAAATGGTCCATTTTCAAATGTTGCATCTTTCAGCTACATCTCACATTTGTATGTAGACCATCACTTTTAGAGATAAAAT